>JAVLVB010000597.1:164235-189535 GCA_032876305.1 Orestias chungarensis
TATATATATATATATATATATATATATATATATATATATATATATATATATATATATATATATATATATATATATATATATATATATATATATATATATATATATATATATATATATATATCATAGAGGCTGGCTTTCCTGAGCCGCCTTTTGGTATTTCTGTAGCCTCTGTGTTCCCTTTTCCTAATATTTTCATAATTTTGGTCACATCATTTTATGATGCTTACTGATGATCACAATGATCAGTTGGTTGCCTGTTAGGATTTTGTACTTTTGACAACTCCAGCCATTGGTGTGATTGATCATATCAGCCATTTCAGTTATCTCTGTCTTACATTCCATTCAGGGATTGTTCCTACATCTTTTTCTCTTGTAGTTTCCCTTGTTTGAGACATTGAATAAGCAGATTATCCTTTTTTGGCAGTGGATAAAAGTTATAGACATGAGAAACCTTAAAATAAAAATAAACAACAAAAAAAAGCTGCTACAATGGTATTGTCTGTAAAACAATGGATTATGAAGCCAAACTATATATATTAGGAAGCATATTTTAATGATTTGTTTAACTTTGAATGATAATGTCCAATGAGCAACCTTTTGTTTCTTCAAGAACACTATAAGCATTAAATAATAGTATCATATAATCTAGCACATCAGATGTGATTATGATATGGTGTCAAATGGGGTTTAAGGTGTTGTTCTGTAACAAATCTTAAAATCCAAACTAGGGGCAGAAAAGGGCTGAATATTAAATATAGCCCCTTTTTACAGTGATTAATATTTGTACATTAGGGAACTTTAAAAGTTTTTTTTCTTCTAGTAACAAGTAACGTTTTTTGTTGTCATCTTTAAAATCACAAAAGTAACGTTTTCATATTGTCTTTCTACCCTACAGGTGGGACAGAGGGCAGTCTGTTGTATGGGCTCTAAGCAGGCCAGATGGAAACAGAAGAGGGCAAACATGAGGCGCAAGAAAGTCTGATGTTGGGACAGTTTGGAACATCTCACCACCGTTCACACAAATTTCAGAATGGGGCTAGGTGTCCACAGGAGGATTCTGTCATCGATGGTGAAAGCTGGATAACTAGCACACTCCATTATGAACCCAGCAAAGCTGTTGGTTCTATGAAGAGATACAGAGACGACTTCAACGTTCCTGCCACCAAACAACCATTGTTCCAACCGGGGCTCTACAAGATGAACGGAGATTTAATGAGCAGAGAGTTGAAGCATGGATTCACTGAGCAGTCTTTACCAGTCCACCAGTCTAAGAAAATGAAAGTAGAAGTTGAAATAAAAGAAAATGGCAACTTAAGCTATAATTTGGTGAAAAACTTTACTGAATCAAAAAAGAAACCTGAAATGGAACAAACTTCCGCTCAGACTGATTCTAATTTTGACATAAGGAACTGTCATATATCCAATGGAGATATTTTCAGTCTGCCACAAAATAAGCCTGATCCAAATGGTGCTGCATCATCTTCCTCAACTCTAGAAAGTACTCCAGGTGATCTGTTGGAAAAAACCTTGTCTCAGTACTATCCTGAGCAAGTGTCCATTGCACCACAAACATCTGGTTCACAGCTGGATACAGTCAGTGACTCGCTGGCCACATATTCAGGCAATGAAGGTGCTCAAGCCTCTGCTCTAACCTCAGGGTTGTCAGAGTCACAGCAACAGCAGCCACCTGCAGCCACAACAGAAAGCATCGACAGCTACAACTCTGGCAAATATTTAGTAAATGGATATTCCAGTAATTATGGAGTAAATCACCATCAGCCACAGCCTTCATCTTGCCCTGGTCAGGAGATAGCTCTGGGGGAACAACAGCATTCAAGTGGGGCACAAAGTTTTCCAGATAACACAGGCCCCCAAGGTTCATATACAAAAGCCGAGCAGGAATACAACCAAAGGTCTTTTTTGACCCACAGTAATTCCTTGCAGACTGCAGAGGGAGGCAGATATGGATCTCTTCTCAATTCTGGTGTACACAAGAGCAAGGAGGAAAAATTTGAGGCTACTCTGTATCATGAAACTAGCATTGGACTCCAGTATGGGTCTCAAAGTCAAACATTTTCAGATAATGCAGGGCAACAAAATAGACCAGATGGACAGATGGGAAACCAGCGGCAAAATCCTTTGGGATCGGTAAATGGTATGGGAAATACACATCAACAAAGCACCATTAAATTATGTTCCACTCCCAACCAAACTAACTGGATAGAAGGAAACCTTTCACATTCCAATCAGCAGCTGACACAGCGCCCATCTTCCCAGGAAAAAGAGCAAGATATGTGGAAAGACCTCCCTGCTAAGTCTCTGTCAGAACAGCAGACCACCAGTCCCCAGGTTCAAATCCAGCTACGTGAGCCAAACCCAGCGCAAAGGTACAGGGAAGGACAGAGACAAGGACTTTTCACAGATACAAGCCAAGGCTCTAACAGCTCCCAGCGAAAACAGCAGGACTCTCTACCAGCTCACATGCAGTGTGCTTCAGTTCAGCACAACACTGCCCCTGAGTGGCAGCAGTCCAATACTAAAGCACCTGAGATGCAACAGAATTTAGTCCAGAACATGCCTGAGATGAAAAACTTCCCTCACAATCAACAATCTAACTGCTACCTCTCCCCAATGCAATCAGAGCACTTACATGAAGACAAAGATTTGCAAGAGATACTGTCAGCAGAGTTTGTTACAACACAAGAACAGCAAAGTCATCTTCAACGCCCGCTGTCCCATCCGCCACAGTGTGAAGCTCAACAGCTTAAGTCGCCCACCTACAGACCGCGCAGCCAGCCTCCACCAGGTCAACACCAGCCACCACCAGACCAACCTTTTAAGAACAACCATCAACACACTGACCAATTAGCATTCACCTACAATAACATACAAGTGCAACAACAACAGCATCAAAAACAATGCCTTGTAAACTCACGCAGCCAAAACCTCAAACAGTTTCAACCACAACAACCTAACAACCACTGCCACGAACCCAACCAGGTGGATTCAGCCCAGACCTCTTCACAGTCACAACCTCACCACAACCTCACCCAGCAATGTCTGTTTGATCAACAGTCAGCAGGACGGATGTATCCTAAGGCTGAAGAGCAGACAAGGGCTTCTTGTACTCAGTTCCAAACTGGACCTCAACTACCTCTGGGACCAGCAGGTCCCCATGTTGATTTTCAGAGGCATGCAGCTCTTCGCATGCATCTATTACAAAGGCAGGAACGGCATGGCCCTTCGCACCCCCCTAGAAGCCCAGTTGACTCCAAACGAAACCTGAGAGCGGTGAAAATGGAGAATGACCCAGGATTCGAGCCCCCCGCCTCACGGCAGCAGGAGCAGCAGTTTCAAACACGTGACGCTGGGATAGGTAGAGTTCAAATCAAGGAGGAAAATCAGCAATCCCCGTGTGTTCAAAACAATAGGTCAGAGGGCATCATTGCCTCTATGGAACAAAGTTTGAGGCAGTACGAGCTGTCAGATATATTTGCGAAGAAACCCCTCACTGTTGTCAGTTCATCAAATAAAGTCAAACTTGAATCCTCAGGGCCTGTCACAATCTTATCAACCAACATGAATTTGAGTGTGAAAAACCCAGCCACAGCAGCTTCCTCTCCTATAGTTTCGAGAAAAACGCAGGACTCTACGCCTAAGAAGGAACAACTCCTGAAAAGTTTCATAGACTCCCCCATGAAGCTGTTAGATACCCCTGTAAAGAATCTTCTGGATACTCCCATGAAAACCCAATATGAGATTGCATCATGCCACTGTGTTGGTGAGTCTCAATGTTTTCCTGATGAAATATGATAAATGGTTCAGGATGTAATTTTTTTATATGTTATACCTTACTGAATTTAGATCAAATAATTGAGAAGGATGAGGGTCCATATTACACTCATTTGGGCTCAGCACCTACTGTCCAAGGCATTCGGGAGTTAATTGAGAAAAGGTTGTCTACACATTTTTAAAGTCGTTTTAAAAAAGCTTTGTTTTTGCCACTACTGTGGTTGCTAATTTCTTTATTCTGTTTGGAAGGTCCGGCCTCACTGGGAAAGCCATCAGGATCGAAAAGGTCATTTACACCGGCAAGGAGGGGAAAAGTACACAAGGATGCCCCATAGCCAAATGGGTCTGAACAGTTTTTTTCAGTATTGTTTATGTATTCTGAGAAATCGCCTGCCCTTAAATATTCCTAAAATACCTGTGCGCGTGTGTGTTGTGTTTTAGGTGATTCGGCGATCCAGTGTAGAGGAAAAGCTACTGGTTTTGGTGCGGGAGCGTACTGGCCACAGATGTGACACGGCCTGCATCATAATTGTAATCCTGGTCTGGGAAGGCATCCAGCCCAATTTGGCTGACCGCCTTTACCTCGAGCTGAGTGAAACTCTAACAAAACATGGAGCTCATACACAGAGACGCTGTGCTTTCAATGAGGAGTGAGTAAAAGCAACACAGTACTCATAAGTATTTAAAAGATTTTAATAGATAATAATCAATTATTCTTTTCAAACAAGTAAACAAATAACAGTGAGCAATAAGAGCAATAAAAACTATTTGTAGTTCGGAATTGTTACTGCCCACACACGGCAAAAAGAGACTAAACCTCAATTAAAAGTTGAGTTGAAGAAAAAAATCTGTCTTGTTGCAGCATGGAAACCAATAACTTAGAGAGGATTATGATTGTATAGTTTAGAAACACTGGATAGAATAAAAACATGCAGACTACAGCTGAACTAAATGCTTCAGCTTCTATCACACAACTGCACCCAGAACATTGCCTACAAATTATACATTCCTTACGTTAGGGGAAAATTCATGGGTGCCTAACCTGGGCTAAGGAGAAAACGTACTTGGGTGTTGCTTTGTGGTCCAATTTTCACAGCTTGGAGTCTGGAGAATGGAGAAACACAGAATGCAAGTTTCTGGAGGTCCAGTGTGAAGTTTTCACACTCTGGGATGATTTGTGGCACTCTGTGTTTCATTAAGACCAAAGTCGCCAGGAAATCTTAAAAGCAATCAATACTTCCCTCTGCAGGCAAGCTTTATAAAGATGCTGATTTCAATTTTTAGCTTGCCTTTCCACATGCCAAAAAGCACCAAACTCTTGTGTCATATCCCTGCACTTGATTGGTCAGCAACTTGATTGAATATACAGAAGGCCTAAGCAGAGAAACGGATTCATCACCTCAATATAATGTTGCATTGAGGCTAAATTCATGCTAAGTGAGCCTCAATAAAACACTGAGTACAGTGCAGTGCATTACAGTACGTTTAAGTATGCTGATGCTTTGTGCTAAATCTTTATTGACCTAAATAAAAAGTCATCTAAATTTTAAAAAATTTATTAAGTCTAACCAATCCATTAAATTATTTTGTTTTTCAAATAAAAATTATAACGTTATTTTAAATAGACTTCTAACACCTAAATACATATATATATAAAAAAATAAATCAAAAAAAGTCTTGTATATAGCCCACATTGTAAAACTTTCTGTTACTGCAAGAAGTTTAGCTAAGTTTGTTTTGGTAACTCTAACTAGTTTGTTTAACACTGATAAATGTTACCTTTTACACTTTAAGGAGGACCTGTGCATGCCAGGGCTTTAATCCTGAAGCCAGTGGTGCGTCTTTCTCATTCGGCTGCTCCTGGAGTATGTACTATAATGGCTGCAAGTTTGCTAGGAGCAAAATTCCAAGGAAGTTTAAGCTACTAGGAGACGATGTCAGAGAGGTACTGTATGCATTTACACCGTGTATCATGATTGCAACTAACAAAATGCAATGATATTTAATTTCTCGTTAAACATTGTGTGGGTTTTTTATTGTTGTTTTTTTTAGGAGGAGAATCTTGAGAAAAATCTTCAAAATCTGGCATCACTATTGGCTCCCTTGTATAAAATTATGGCACCTGAAGCCTATGGAAACCAGGTCAGTATATCTTAGCATTATAAAACCTCAAAACTTCCTATATATCTATTAAAATACTACAGAAAAATGTTATTATTTCAGGGCATTTACTTATTTCACTCATTTATTTTTAGATCCTTATTTCTAAGTAAAGTTTTAAAATATGGGAAATTTGTACTTCTTGACCTCATTGAGGGCACTCAGTACAACAAGACACAAAAACGCTTTACATATCAAAAATGGTGCACCATATTGTATTTTTCTTTCTTTTCTTTTGTGTAAATTTCATCTGCATCAAGATCACATTTACACACCATTAAACACAGATCCCTGTCACTAGTCAGGTGATTCTTACATTTCTGATGGGTTTGTAAGGTTTAGTGAGCTTTTCAAATTTTTCTTCTTTTTGTCTACAGATAGAACATGAGCACAGGGCCCCAGATTGTCGTCTGGGGATCAAGGAAGGACGGCCCTTCTCTGGAGTGACTGCATGTTTGGACTTCTGTGCCCATGCTCACAGAGACCTCCACAACATGCAGGGAGGAAGCACAGTGGTAAACTATACTTTACATTACAAACATGTTTTACACTTACCTAAACCACATACCTAAATGTTTTTTGGGGATTCTAAGTGATAGGAAGACAGTGAGTTGAAAAAGAAAAATTTTTAAACAAAAATTTATGATGAAAAAAAAATTGAAACACTGGTACCTCAGTGACTTTTCATAGGACAATTTGGCATGTAATGGGGATAAAAAAAAAAAAAAAGCAGGAATCAAATCACCTGCCTTTTAATTGCAAGAAAACTAAAGCTTCCAAATGAGCCAGAGACAACTGCCTTTCTACCAGGATATGGCCGACCATCTAATCTGATAGGCCAGGTAATATTCACACTAATCAGAGGTTGCACACATACCTGTGCCAAGGATGTAGGACTTACTGTGATCCACAGCTCTGTGGACATGACAACTTTTAGGAGAGCAACTTTATTTAAGGGAAGTGTAGCAAGAACAAAGTCGTTATTGAAAAAAAAGGCATAAAAACTATTCTTTACTACAAGGGAAGGAGAGGAAATAATTTTATCTTAAACACATTTTCAAATAACATTTATAAGAAATACCCACACTATCTGCAATTAAATCGCTGTGACATATACCTTTTTACCCAGGTGTGTACATTAACAAGGGAGGATAATAGAGAAATTGGAAAGATACCAGAGGATGAGCAGCTCCACGTCTTACCTCTTTATAAGGCTTCTAGCACAGATGAGTTTGGCAGTGAGGAGGGCCAGCAGGAAAAAATGAAATCAGGGGCCATTCAAGTCCTCAGTGCCTTCCGTCGTGAGGTGCGCATGCTTGCGGAGCCCGCCAAGTCTTGCCGGCAGAAGAAACTGGAGGCAAAAAAGGCAGCTGCCAACAAGAATGCCATGCAGGAAAGCTCAAATGACAAGGCAGAAAAGGGCCTTTTGGCCAAGTCAAAGGCTGGCACTTATGAGAACAATGTCCAGAGCACTCCATTTACAGGTAAAGTAACACTTTATGAAGACTTTTTTTCTGAAAATGTAACTTTAATATCGGGATGGGCAATATGCTCTAAAAATCCATCCTGCTCCATTCTGATATACGATTGAGATTGAGATATTCAAAATCGTGTTTCAGGACTCACACTCATCTTCAAAGTCAGTATGATATAAAAAAGAAGACTTTTGGCCACACTAATGCCAAAGTAAAGGTTAAGCTGCAAGTTAGTGTCACAACAGTAGTCTGGAAAAATGAAATAAAAACCCCAGAAAAACTAATACGTAAATATACGGATTAGTTTTAAACACTTTAAATACTTTATTGTTGGCTGTAATGTGAGGCATCCCTGCAATCAATTATCTCATCGCACAAATTATGACTACTGACAATGGATGAACAATTGAAGAGAAAAAAACAATGAACCTAAATAAAATAAGCTTTTTTGTTATTTTTGTAGAAGCTCAGTTACTCCGTTTATCTCCTGATATGTCTGTCTCTTTATTTGGGCAGCCTTCAACAGTATCCTGAACTTTCTTACCTTTTTTTTCCCATGTGTGTCGTATAATTCTCGATGAAAGGTTCCATTAAGTAGCATCATGCACTAACGGTCAGGAATTCTATCGTACTGTATAATGATAATTTCCTTTTTTAAGGAAAATGGGCTTTTTAAATCAACCTATCCATACATTAGGTTCAGTTAACATAATTTGTCACTAGTCGACTTAATTTAGGACTTGATTACTGCCGGTCTTGCAGCTTCAATAAACCCCTGAAATAAAACCCCACAAACAACATTAAATTGCATCGACAACTCATCTGGATCACAGAAGAACCCAGACCAGGATCTAAAGCATTGCAGGCATTACTTGAATTGGTGTTTATGATTCAACCATATGAAAGGAACTGGAAAACAGTGGGCCTCAATGCAGGAGTTCCAGGGCCAAAAACAGTACTGACAAAAAAAAAGGGTCTTTCTCAAATTTAAATTTAAATTAAATCTGCAAAGAGAGTTCACCCCAGTGATGTACAAAAAAATATCTTGCTTTTTTACTTGAGGCCATATAGTTTATTTCTTTACTCGTACTACAACACATAAATGAAAAACTGTTCCCTTGTAATTACTGTATTTTCTAGACTACAAGGCGCACCCAAATATTAGCCGCGCAAGCTAAAATCGTGTTTTGTTCATACATTAGCCGCACCGGAACACAAACCCCACAAAAAACAAGTTACCGGTACGTTTGCATTACAAGTTTCATGTTTTTAAAACATATATACACAAGTACAGGTAACTACAAGTATGAAACAAGTACTGTGCTGTTTAAATGAGTAACAAATGTAGTGTTTAGCAATAACCTAAATCACAGCAGAAAACATACTTGGTCCACCTTCCACTAGGCAAAGTAGTGCCGTACAACAGCGTAACAAACCAAAACAAATCCTCTTACTGTATCACAAAAATTATGAAAAATCCATAAAAAGCTGCACCGGACTATAAGCCGAAGGGTTCAAAGCTTGTGCTAAAAGTAGCGGTTTATAGTCCAGAAATTACGATACCCTGGTGATTTTTTGTCTGATATTAAGATTTAAAACAATTCAAAATAGTTTGTTTTTCCTACTGCAAAGTTCTCATCTGCTGATCATTTTCTTTTCTAGGTGCTGTTGGCGCCCCCTTTCAGTCAGGTCCTCCACCATACCCCCCTGAGGCAATGCAGCAGCAATTTCAACATCAACAGCACCAGGGAATGTTCCCCCCTTACCCTTCCTCGCCAAATGCTGCTCTCCCAAGATTCTCCAACAGTCAGAGCTCTTTTCCAGGCTCTCCAAACCCAGGAAGCATTTATACCCATCAGCTATCAACACCAGGCAACTCTGGCATACCTTTGCTTCCAAACTCTTACATGAATGGGCAAAATAATCCACAGCCAAGTCATCAATGTAACGGAGGAATGCCTGTAAAAAGCTTCCATCCATTCTATGCACCAAACCAAAAGCAGCTGGACATGTATCACCAACAGAGGCCAGCGCTCTACCCTGAGCGGCAGTATGGTGTAAAGCAACATGTTGAGCTTAATTGTCCATCTACATACAGAAAGCCAGGCTTCCAAGTCAATGGTTATGGTGCTATTCAAAAGCTTCAGCCGATGAGACACTATGGTCCTTTCAGCGATAGCAGAATCTCAGATCCCAAGTTTATTGACCCCCTATCAGGAGCAACCTCTGTTCATGGTGGAATGGATTATGCAATTGCTGCAAGCAGAAGCAATCATTTTGGAGAATATTCAAATTCATACCCTCCTCAGAGCGCACACATCCCAAGTCGCGATTACTTCCAAATGCAAATCAAGACAGAGATGGGCATGCCCAGCCCACAGATTCTCCCTGCTCAAATCAGTACTGGCTCTTTAAACCCTGAAACACAGTCAGGGTTGGGTCCTCCCAACGGTGGGCCTGTGGCTTCCAATATTAAGCAGGAGCCTGGAACACCACAAACACCTACAACCCCAAAAAAGCCAGAGATGTGGTCAGACAACGAGCACAACTTCTTGGATCCTGAAATTGGTGGTGTGGCTCTGGCTCCAAGTCATGGATCTGTCCTCATCGAGTGTGCAAAGCGAGAGCTACATGCCACAACACCCCTCAAGAACCCAGACCGCAACCACCCGACACGTATTTCCTTAGTCTTCTACCAGCACAAGAACCTGAACGAGGCAAAACACGGGCTGGCAATGTGGGAAGCTAAGATGGCAGAAAAGGCTCGAGATAAGGAGGAAGAGGCTGAGAGGAATGGCGGAGAAGGGACTCCGAGTAAGAGCAGCAAGAAAGGGGGGAAGCGGGAGCATCAAGAGCCTTCAGAGACTACCGGCGAACCTCCATACAAGCGTTTCATAAAGGCACTAATGGAAGGATCGTCATCATCGTTCACAACTAATACACATGTTATGACAACTCCATATGCATTCACCAAGGTCACAGGGCCTTACAGCCATTTCATTTAAAGAAACAACCTTTAAGAAACTTGAAGGTGCTGCAACACAGTCCAACACAGTGCATCAAATCACTAATGGCAGCCTTGTGATGGATAAACAAACATGCTATATCTCTCGACTCACACACAACCAAGCTTTACTAGTTGATTCTACTGAGGTAACTATTGCAATATACCAGAACAAACAGTGGTGCTTTCTTACAGGGAACTTTTTCAGCTGGAAACAAAGTTTCAATTCTCTGTGGCTTTATTTTTCTTACAAAATTTTTAATCTTTGCATAAAACACTGACTTTGTCAAGTCCAAGACTCATGGTGCTGAAAAGTATGCTTATCACCACTTTTTTGTTTTATTTTTAAATCAAATGCCTTCACACTAAAACCAGAATACACTCTACAAGAGACTCCCAGTTAGTGACCTGGTCACTGTCTAAATCACCTGACGGTGAAATCATGAGCATCTCCATCGTTTTCTAAGAAGTCAGTGTTTCTTGGAGCACTTTTTTAAACATTTGAGCTTAATGTTTCTGACATTGTTAAACAAAAAACAGAATCAGGTTATGCTGTATAGAAAATATGTATAGGTGCATCTTAGTAAATTAGAATATCATCGAAAACTTTATTTTTAGACAGTCATTTCAAAACAGTTCAAATCTGTGTGGTGTCTCTGCTCATTGTATCTTTAACAGTGTGGCTTAGCTCCTCAAAACATCAATGAATGGAAAATTCACACTTAACCTCCAAGGTCCTACAGAACTTTTTCCTTCCACTCAACATCAATATGCTTAAATGTGCTTTGTTAACAGTCAGTTCTTTAAACATTTTTAAATGTTATATTCACTCCTTGTTGAGGTCATTAATTGAAGATGGAAGCTATATTATCCCATTGACATGTTGGATTTAAACTCTGTATGATTGTAGCCAACCCTAAAAACTAACTGATTGTGATAGTTACTTTAGCCCCTTCCACTTTGGGATAGAACACTCTGTTTTAATCCATTCGTGTTCCACATTTTGAATTGAAATGAATCAAGTTTTTTATTATATTATGATTTACGGAGATGCATCTGTAGTACTTCAAGTACCTGCAAAAAATATTGGTGCTTTTATCACTCTCTGGTGTAATATACTGTAAAATCAAGCCATTCATGTGGTGCATTTTAAATATTTTGAGACAAAACAATATCTTCTCTTAGTTTGTTTTTTTATCAGGTTTATTTGCTGTTGTTTGACTGTTTTTATAGTTTCTTACTGTAGGTTCACCAAACATCCTGGCTTGTGAATATTACATGTAGTTTTATGTCTGTGGTGCTCAGTAAATGTGGTTTTTATACACTGAGGAACACAAAACAGGGTAAGCTCAGTGTCACAGGGCAGCTGACTTGCTGTTGTGATTGAACTAAGATTGATGAGATTTGTACAGTAAGTTAATTACCCATATTGGACTTTTGGAGTTTATGTTGTAAATGATGCCGAGTTTCATTGTGTTTCTTTAGGTTTCAACTGATGAATTTCAACAAGGTGCTATTCAGCCTAATAGAAATGTACAATGTGAACCGAAGTGAAAAGGCTTAGAAATAATATACAGTATAAACCTGTTATATACCTCAGAACTAGCTTGGCAATAGGATTATTACATATCGTTCACTGTTCATTGTGTGCTACTTTCACAATATTAGGCCACCAAACGGCAAAAGAAAGCTCTTTTTTTACTCTGTGCTTTTAAAGTATTAGTTGAACTCTCCATTACTGTAAAATCAGGGACATTTTTAATTCATTATATGAGCATCTTTTGCAAATCTGTGTTAAAACATTATTTTTGTTTTTTTATATAATCAGGAACTCCCTATATCAGTCTGAATCCTGATTGTATTCTTATTTTATTGAATTTACATAAATTCAAGTGAAAGAACGGTAATACAGTGCAAAATTTCTACTTTTATTATAGCTAGTGAGAGGATATTTACTTCAAACTTAATCAACATATACGCACTGAATTGACAAAAGGGAATGATGTTGACTAAGTTTAAGCATGTTTGCAGTGATTAATGCGGCTGCCCATCTTTTTCTCTGCGTGAGTAAATTTAATTTATAACCACTGGGCAACTGTTTAATTATTTCCTCCACTTAATTAGGACAAGTCGGTTGAATATCAGTTATATTTTGGTTAAAACTGCCCAATTCTTTCACATATATTGATTTCTTTACAAGCACTTCATTCATTTTTCAGGAAATGTAAGAAAACATTTTTTTTAATTTAAACTAATTGTATATGTGTTTAAAAAAAATAAAAATAAATTATGTTACATTGTAAATAGCAAGAATTTGTATTGCAGGAGTACAACTCACTGATATTCACGTTTTTGTTCTGTCAAAATTGACCCATGGCTCCACATAAATGATCTTTAAAATAATAAAAGAAATTAATAAATGGAGCTTTTCAAGGTGAATGAAATTATTATGTATTACCCAGGATGTTGTTTTTCTTTTCTTTTCTTGTAAATATTACACTCACTTTCACATCAATGTTTACAGTAATAGAATGATGCTAGCTCAGTCCTTTAGAGGCTGTAGTTTTTAATTGTTTTGAAACGTGAATCTTCATAATATAAAAAAATAAATAAAGTTGAATATCCTTGTACAGGACCCAGCTACAGTAGCAGGTTGTCGATGAGAAAGCGGAAGCACCGGAAGCGGGTTTAAAGCATAGCCATACTTGAAGATGCTTCAGTGTTTCTGAGTGAGTCAACTTTACTTGAATGACATTCCTGACTTAGCCGGTGCATTTCATGTGCTGAACTCAGCACGGTTAAGCCAGCAGTTTGTACACATTTGGTCTTTTTTGCAGTTAGACACTAAAAAAAAAAGAAAAAGTATAAAAAATATATATATATTTCTGTTTTATTTTGCCCAAGTTCTCCCGAAGTTTGGTATGCTGCAACAATGAAATGAGCTTGGCTGTTTAAACTGTAAGTATTGTACTGTACTGAATGCAGTTAATTTGAAAGCTGTTAATTGTATCATTCCTGATGTTGCCGACATGTGGGTGTTCCTTTTTTCCCCTAATAAAACTTATATTTATTTAAAGAAACCAGAAACTAGAGTTTTTTCCACCGCGTTAAGGTTAATATAGAGTTGTTTAGGAAGACAAAAACAGAGGTCGGGTTTAGAAGCTTTTCGATTTATTTATCCAAAATTTAGAAACATGTTATCACTGTATGAAAAATGTATGTAGCTGAAAGAAATATCCAATTTCTCGTGACTGTTGTGAAATGAGAGCAAACTGTCCAGGAACAGAAATATCTGAGCGCCCAACCAGCTCAGTGTATCATTTAAAAAGAAAATAACACCACAAAAAACAACAGTACTCCACATTTGTGTTGGCCCACGTAGTCGATTAATGGAGAGTATATAGAAAAAATAAATCCACCTGAGGGCTTCATATGAAATGCCACTTGTCCACTGAAGGAAATAAAGATATATTCAGGATAAATCACAAAAGTATGCAAAGAATCTTGAGTTTAAAAGATTTAAAAAAATGTTGTCTTTTGCTCACCTTCTGAAGACACAGGATGTGCGCTACCAAAAACAGGAGTCTAAAAATGAAATTATTGTCATGTTGATTACTAAATTACATCCCACCACAGGTTTACTGTTCCAACCCGGTGTTTACAGACTCTAAATAGCATGGATGACATTAATTAACAGGATTAAATAGTTAATCATCTTTTTTCAGGACGTAATAGCTATCAAAAACTAAACTTAAGGGTAAAAGTTTGATTAATTGTTGATTTAGTTAAATCCACACAATCAATATTAAAACATAAATGCTCAAATACAAACATCACCATTAGTCACCACTAATTTCTGCAAAAAAGTCCCTCAGCAAGCTGCAGAGAAAAGTTTCCTTTTTGCAGCCAGCACCAAGCTCTTTTTTGGATGTTTGGCAGGTTTTTTTTGGGCAGAATCAGTTCTTTTTTCTTTTTTTTTATGCACTGACCAGCTTTCTTTGTATAGCACATACAGTTTCTGTAGATTCAGGTTGTAATGTTAGTCCGTTCTATTTGTTTCAAAAACAGTTTAGATGTAAGTTTGGGGTTGTTAAGGCAGAACTGTCTCCCTAAAAGGAAAAAAAAGGAAATAAGGATATCCAAGACTGATGAAGGAATTTCCAATACATAAACTTATCTAACTGGAAAAACTACTGGAACACTTAAGTCAATTTACACAGTAAAGTAAGATTTCAATTAAACACTGAAAGGGTTTCAACCACACTAACACATTAAATGTTTTCTGGGTTAAAGATATATGGTCAGAGGAGCTGTGAATTAAACTATTTATTACCAATGAGAGCAAACATGTGGGAAGGAATTAAGAAAAGGATTAAAAGCAGCAGAACTATTATTAAGTTAAATACCAGGTTTTCAAATCTTTTCACTTCAGAATTCAACACTTTTTTCAGAATCCAAAATTTCAAGATCTTTCATTTTCAGTTTCAGAGTCTTTAGACTATGATAGAAATTATTAAAAATAAAATTGCTCCACTGTTAGTTAGTTTTGAACTACAGGTTCTTTGAATGTTCTAACAAAACACGCAAAACATCCAGAAAAGCATCTGCTTCATATGACTTATCACAAAACACTGGGAGTCCTAGACTGATGTTTTTGTTGCAAAGTGAAGGAGATTTGAGCACGTTTTTTTGTTTGTAAAAATCTCAAAGAAACTATCTGTGCTACTTCAGACCCGGTTTAGGATCACAGATCCAGTTCAATCTAAATTCAAAGTTGATTAGAGACCAAAATGGTTGGGAAAAAAAGGACAATTTTAAATGAGCAAGAGATTAAACTTCCTCTGACGTCTATGGCAACAATGATTTATTGTAAACTCTGGACCAAAACTATCTGCCACTGTTAATGCCAAAAATGTTGAAGTGTTTTCTCACCGACTGAACAACGGCTCTGGCCTCGTCAGCGCTGAACTGGAAAGGACTGTTACAGCAGGAGAGGTTTTTACTGAGGAGAAAAAGCCGTGATACAAGTTTAACTATACATTATTTCCATTTAAGATGCGCATACACATCATCTTTGCTTTACCATTCAATCGCTCCCGCATTGGTTTGATTCTGAACAAGGGCCCTCCAGTGCTCATGGGTGGACTTAATGATTTCGACAGCAAAGTCCTGTCAGCAGACAGAAATTAATTTAAGTACATTTAGGCTGAGCCATTGCATCAGTTCACCAGCTGCTGGGCTGTGTTTACTCTCAAACTGACCTTGTCTTTGAATTCCCCATTGAAACCAAACTGGTTTTCAGGCTTTCCATCAGGCACCTTGTATTTTCTAAACCACTGGACGGTAGCCTCCAAATGACCCGGTCGGCTCTTCCGAACATCTTCTATACCTGAGGGAAGGAGGGAAAAACTGTTTGATTAAAAAGCTAGAGACGATTTAGCTTGAGATAAGACTTATGTTTCTGTTTACAAATGAAATTTAATCTACAAAAGCAGGTTTCTAGGGATTCGAGGAATTAGCCTTTGTGTATGGGGAGCCCTAAACATACACACAATATGTTTAAAGAACACCACATATCAACAAATCCATGTTGACAATGAAAACTGAATGGTTAAAGTAAATACTATTAGGAAAAGTACAGAAAGCTAACATGAGGTAACTGTCTGGGTTTCCAGGCCTATTTTTTCCACATAAAATTAAACATACATGATGCATATACAAACCCAATTCCAAAAAAGTAGGGAGCCTAAACAAATTGTGAATAAAAACTCAATGCAATGATGTGGAGATGCCAAATGTCAATATTTTATTTGTAAGAGAACATAGATGACAGATAAAAAGTTGAATCTGAGTAAATGTAACAATTTAAAGGAGAAATGTGTCAACGAATCCCAAAAAGTTGGGTCAAGTAGCATTAAGTGCCTGGAAAAAGGAAACTGAGCATATAACGAACAGCTGGAAGACCAATTAATACTAATTAGGTCAATTGACAACATGAGTTGGGTATAAAAAGAGCTTCTCAGAGTGTCAGTGTCTCTCTAAAGCCAAGATGGTAAGAGCATCATCAATTCCACCATTGTTGTGCAGTAAGATAGTGCAGCAATACCAGAATGGTGTTACCCAGCGTAAAATAGCAAAGATTTTTAAGTTATCACCATCATCAACCGTGCGTAAGATCATCAAAATATTCAGAGAATCTGGAACAATTGCTGTGCGTAAGGGTCAAGGCCGTAAAACTATACTGGATGGCCGTGATCTCCGGGCCCTTAAACGTCACTGCACCTCAAACAGGAATGCCACTGTCAAGGAAATAACAGAATGGGCTCAGGAATACTTCCAGAAAGCATTGTCAGTGAACATAATCCACCGTGCCATCCGATGTTGCCAGCTGAAATTCTACTGTGCAAAGAGGAAGCCATTTCTACGCAAGCTCCACAAGCTCTACATTTTTCAACAAGATAATGCCAGACCACATTCTGCAGCAATCACAAGATCATGGCTACTTAGGAGAAGGATCCGGGTACTGAAATGGCCAGCCTGCATGCCAGATCTTTCACCAATACAGAACATTTGGCGCATCATAAAGAGGAAGGTGCGACAAAGAAGGGCCAAGACAATTGAACAGTTAGAGGCCTGTATTAGACATGAATGGGAGAGCGTTCCTATTTCTAAACTTGAGAAACTGGTCTCCTATGTCCCCAGACGTCTATTGAGTGTTGTAAGAAGGGGGGATACCACATATTGGTAAAAAATGGCCTCGTCACAACTTTTTGGGGATTTGCTGATGTCCATTTTTTGGAATCAGGTTTGTAAGTAGATTAGAATATTATTAAACAGTTAAATAGTGAAACTTCAAGTACTTACTAAAATAACTAATAAGTATTTATTGCAGTTCATTTAGATTATCGTGGCTTTAAGCTATTAAAGAAGTTCTGTCATGAAATGATCACATTAGACCTATACAAAGGATTACTATTGAGCAATTGGTTTTTCTTACAAATTGACAGGTAAAACTGCTCACTTGACCTTAATCGAGCAGTCGCCGACACCCTCCACAAGACACTAAAGGTTATTCCTGGTCATAGAGCTGCATTTAAGAAAAATACTAGAAATCTGAGAGGAAGGAGAAAATGTGGATTAACTGCTGCAAAATGTCCCAGGCAAACCCCATTTAAGAGTTTGAGTGAGATTCGCAAGGCCTGAACTGCCACTGGACACAGAGTTTTAGGAGCCAGAACTGGGGCTACATTCCCTTTGTTAGGAGAAAATGTCAAGGTGAGAGTACCACTATGTCAACATGTTTCTACTCAGGTTAAAGCAAAAAAAAAACATCTTTATGTTTTTTTTTGCTTTGTATAAAACCCTCAAAACTAATCTAAAACTAATTGATCTACATTTAGTGAAGTTACTCTAAGTGGATAGAGTAGCCAGACATTTTATTGACGTAAGAGTAGTGACACCTTATCATAACATTTCTTAATTCAAAGTGTGGTTAAACTAATTTACTTTTGTATTGTCAACAAAACGTTACTAAAGTTAATGTAAATGACTAAATGTAGCTAGTTACCACCCATGTCTGGTTACGGGTCTGCCTCACTGCCACAGATAGGATTTATTCCTGTCACTACATACAGAAGGATATCTCAAAAGGTCATTCCTTTCTTTCCCCAGCCCTGGATCTGTAGTGATCTTGTCAGTTTCTTTTGTGCACTTATTAATAACGTATTTTTTTATTTTTTTGACACGGTGTACAAGACAACATCGTTGCAGTTTAGGTGGTTTTAATAGCAGCTTTTAAATCAACCTGTTTACCTGAGCGGCTTGACAGACTGATCACGACCAAGCCACATTACACTGAAGCAGAAAAGGTAAACCCAACCAAGTTTCTTTTGAGTAGGAAAAAAATTCTGTATTAAAAATCTCTCTTTAAATGTCTTAAATAACATTCCAAGATTTAGAACAGAAGCTATATCTTGTTTTGTTTTTTTTCATCAGCTCAAAGCCATTAACATCACAATTACCAGAACTAAACACCCAAAAATGAAATGTATTGGATCCCTGTAATTTCTGAATTTTATATCTGAAACTCAATTATTATAGCCTAAATCTTTCCAGTCGTTGGTACGTTAAAAGTAAATGTCTCTTTTAGTGAAAAACAGGTTTAATGCAATATCATTCTAAAGAGTATTGTTAGCTTATGAAACGTACAGTTGAGCTTCTCTGCATCTGGATCATTTGCATTGATCGCGATGACCTTCCAGTCCATCTCTCCCTCGTCAATCATTGCTAGGATGCCCAGAACCTTTACTTGGATCACCTGCCCTGGAGAACTAACCTGAAGAAAAGTTTAACAGGTAAACGTCCGATGCAGAATCCCAAAAATCCGTGCATTGACAAGCAGGGGTAAAAGTTGCACTGTACAAAGAAACCCTTACCTGGGTGCCGATGTCACAGACATCAATGGGGTCATTGTCACCGAAGCAGTTAGTTCCTTTGTCTTTGTGGTTCGGATCTTCCCAGGTCTTTATAAAGGTAGAACCCACAAGTAAAGAAAAAGGCAAATCTTTAACAAAAAAATAATAATTAACAGCTGACAGAATACACAGAAAATGTTTGCATTTGTAACTGGTATATAACAGAAAATGACTGGGATGAAAGGAAGACATGAGTAAGTATTAGATCCAGTGCCAAACTTTGAGTTTTCGGAGGTCTGTGATTTTAATCATAGATACAACTTAACAGTCAGTGATCTTCAGGTTGTACGGCTGTAGTTGGGTAACACAGAGAGTTATAGATGTCCCTGCACATTTTCAATTGCATTCAGGTCTGGGGACTGGCTCGGCTAGTATAGGACCTTAAAATGTTTCTAACCTCTCCTCAGTTGACCCGGCTATTCGTTTCAGATTATTGTCCTGCTGAAAGACGTATTATTAATGCTATTATTGACTGAAGCAGCTCTTCCAAATGCATCCGCTCCTTAATACAGTTCAGTCGTCCTGTCCCCCTTTGAAGAAAAGCATCCCCAAACCATGTTTCAACCCCAATGCTTTATGGTTGGAATGGTAATCTTGGATTTATGCTTGTGTTATACGTCCTCCAAACACACAGCTAGTAAAGTTGAAACCAGAACCTTCTACTTGGGTTTCATATGACCAAATTATCTCCTTCCATGCCTCTTCTGGATCATCTACACAGCTTGTGGCAAACTTCAGATGGGTCTGGACATATTGGCTTGAGTAGGGTGCCGTTGCCCGTGTTGTAGGATTTTTATCCATGACGACGTTGATGTAAGATCTTAAATGGAGCTTCCGTTTGAGCGAGACTGACAATCATCTTGAGTTTCTTCCATGTTAAAATAATTGTGCCTACAGTCAGCGTCTAACTCCTGTTTGTCTATTGTCCTGCTGCTCATCCCCCTTTTGTGCAGGTCCAGATTTGTTTCCCATCTTATCCTTAGATAGCTTGTTGGTATACCCCCTGGTGGAAATGTCGGAGTTTGACTGATTTTTTGTTTGGACAGGCTGTCTTTCAATCAAGTTCAAACAGGTGCAATAATACAGGTTATGGTTAGAATAGGGCGCCCTTTAAAAGATGAACTAACTTGGCTATGATTCTTGCTGATTGATAGGTGATTGGATACAATAAAAATTTAATTCCAACAATGTGACTTTTCTGGATTGTGTCAGATTCCATCTCTCAGAATTGAGATTTACCTATGATGAAAATTACAGACCCTGAAGAATTAGCGGAGTATCATATACTCATTTACCCCACTGTAACAGATAAGAAAATAAGTAACACCCAAAATAAAATAAAAAAATACCAATGAAAATGGTGCTCCAAAAGTCAATGAGAATGAGGAATTTGCCTTGCAGAAATGCTGCACCCCTCCATATGCTTCTCCTTACCTGTGGTAGGGCCCCATAGTTCCAAATGTAGCCTTTATGAGGAAATATGTTGGCCACATATCTGAGCTTTCCCCTCTTCACGTCTTGTTTTATTGGATTTAGTGGCTCCTTTGTTGCAATCTGAAAGACGAGGCGATAAATACATCTATAAAAAGTGTATTTACAATGGAGCAGCACCTTAAATACCTGGAATGAAAAAATACATTT
The DNA here is from genome assembly GCA_032876305.1 of Orestias chungarensis. Classification (NCBI taxonomy): domain Eukaryota; kingdom Metazoa; phylum Chordata; class Actinopteri; order Cyprinodontiformes; family Cyprinodontidae; genus Orestias; species Orestias chungarensis. Next base: position 184,782 of record JAVLVB010000597.1, read on the forward strand.
TGTAATTGAGCAACAGTCGCCCCAGTTCTTGATAAATACAGGGTAAGGTCCCAACCCCTTTGTTTCTTGACCGTCAACAAAATGCTGTGCATCCATTTTAGGAATAAAGTGTATGCAGTCTCCAATTATTCAAGTTTGTTTTATTTACATGCAGCATCTGAACTAGTATAGCTCACCATATATTGCTTTTAAGCAGTCTTTTGTGCCCTCGATATTGTAGACACTGAACTTATGGTGAAAATAAATAAACAGCTAACCAAATCAAATACATAATATACTCTCTGAAATGTTCCACTGCATTGTAAGGATGGAGGTCAACAGAAGTACTGTTGTCCTAATATCCTGTTGCCTATTCATACAAATTGGACCTAATCTCTCGCTAAAGAATACAGTTTAACACTGATTGAGAACCACGCTGATGAATTTATGTGGCAGATTTTTAATTAAAATATCTGCTCACTACTGGTAAACAAGGATGAGTAAGTTTTAACAGGGTTTTTGCTATTCTAACAGTCGAAAGAGACTAACTGGAAATCTCTTAGGGTTTATTAAAAAGGCAACTTGTTTTTACAATTTCTAACAATCTACTTAAATCTAGTTTAGCAAAAACTTATTAATAGCAAATGATCAGAAGAATCATAACTTGATTGCACTGAGAAACGTATGTAATATTAATGAAAGTCTATAAACTCGTACATGCAGAACTAATTTGTACATTTGTAAACGTTTAGGAGACATTGTCTAAAAAAAGTATTTAGTAGGTTGTTTTTTCATTAAATAGTAGAAAACATGTAAAAACACATTTTATCTGCATTTGAGGTCATAGGGGAGCTTTTCACTTACTTCCATTTTTGCATTTGACCATCGTGGCACCTCAACTACCATGTTGTACAGCACCTAGAAGAAAATGAGGCCAAACTGCACAAACGGACATACAATGCTTGGATATATTCTCTAATGTATTCAAATAGAACAATACCTTATTCTCACTCTTGGGTTTTTTTGCTGGCACATCATCATCCTATGAGAAAAAACATAAAAGTTAATTCTTCTTAAATGTTAATTTTAAACAAAACCTAAAAGGCCAGTTACTAAACACTTACCGGCTCTGGCTCAGCTGTCAGTGGAATATCATGGAATGGTGAAATATATTTTCCATTAGAGGTTTCTAGGAGATAAGTAGATTTGTGAATACCCATCAAAAAGTAAAAGTAAAAAACTGAATTTATAATGAGCACCAAGTTATTGGGAGATAATCAGTAAGACAAAAAATAAGCACTGTTTTATAAGTGTGATTAAAGAATGGCTTTCCTTTTTACTTATAGATATCTTCATCAGACATCTAAACATGATCAAAAGAATATTTTTAAACATTTTGCTCATAAAGCTACAAAAAGTACATGTAATAGAGTTTATTTCATTTAACTATTGCAAGGTTTACATCAGAGATTAGGGTTGCACAGTATGTGGCAAATGTATAATTTTTAGCAATTTTCTGTAATGTTTGTAAACCAAAAAGGATTGTTTGGAGTACATTTATTGTTGACTTATCAAGTTTTCTGTTCTTGCATTTTTAATGATAATGTGATGTTTAGCTAGTCGGGCAGTTTCACATCGAACACAAATGATTACAGATGACAAATAGAGGCCCACATTCTAATCGCAACATTTACTACTGTAATCACAATCACAAGGTAGGATCAGCGAATCTGTGGCCGCCGCCTAAACTTCAATCACTCGATCAACTTTGAAACAAATGAAGCTGGCTTATGGTTATAGTTCTGGTATAGCGAAACAGTTTGATATATGTAAAGATGGAAGATTCCAAAAGTGTGTTTAAACTGTTGCACTGACTTATTTATTCCTGTTAAAATGCTTATCAATAAATCTTACACAGCGTTAATAAGCCATTTTACTTTACTTTTAAAAAGGTGACATGTTAGTAAAATGCACTTATGGGTTGAGCAAAAGTACGAACGTACAAAATCTAGCATTCCAGGGTTGTCCAAAATCAACCGGCAACAGCTATTAAGTTTGTTTTGTGTCACTTTTCGACTGGATGACTTAGGTTTAGAAAAATATATTGTAACAATTTAAAATTTTATTTATCAAATGGTATATGTGGTATTGCTGCAAAGAGCTCCTCACAGTTACATCTTAAATGCCATTAAAAGGCAAACAAGGCTGGTTGCACAAGTGTTCAGTTAAGCTCTGGTTTACAGGGAGGCCTTCCATCTTTTTTTCACGCTCAAATGATGGGATGATGGGAATCTAATCCCAGAGAGTGAACATAATGGGATTGAAATCAGTTGCATAATCACTAGAGGGGAGCTGTTGCTCCACACCATCATACTGCGACCAGTCGTTTGATTAAGTTTTTCATGGGAAACACATAAATGCATTTAACTTACAGATACTTCAAACACTGAGAACACAGGATTTTCTCCAGAGACACAAAAACAATATTAGATGAGGGGAAGGTTTACCATTGCTGATGCATGAAATAAATGAGCCGTTACCAGGGCTCTGCGTAACATGATGGGATGCTGAGGAGGTAAAACAATGTTCTGATTTGGCCGTGTTGGATTTCTGGAGAACTGGAGTGGGCAACCTCTTTATTAGGGCCCCCCTGGTTTGCAGGGCTTCCTGTACTGCAGGTTATTTAGCAAAGATGACTTTATTAGTCTCATTGTTTTTTGTATTGCCGCCAAACTCTGCACAAGCATGGCTAGAGCCCATTAAAACTAGCAACAGTGAAACATCAAATGCATGGAGGAACATTTGGTGAGGAGGCTTACATGTACCCACTAGTTAACATCTCTTTTTAAAAGCAAATAATCTGAACAATCTCGTGGTGTCGCTTTACTGTTTTAACACACTTGGCTACAATGGTAAACAAAAACCACGCCCACAAAGCACCAAGTTTCTACCTAGAACCTCGACCAGGCCATCAGCCAGATGCGGGACCGATAGCTCTGCATGAATCAAAATCTACAGTTACACATGGCTCCATTCATCATGGCGGAGAAGAACTTACTAAAATAAATGCGGTAGTCAGGAGAATTCGGGTGTCCCCTCTGCTCCGTTTGATAGTGCATCGTGTTTGTGGAATAACACGACTGTGCCACAGGCAGTGCTGTTTGTCTGACCCCTGAATTGATGCAGGAAGCGGGAAACGGGCCGGGGAGAGCCGCTAAGAGCCCGAGCGAGGAGCGGAGCAGCTGCGGTCTCATTACAACGCACACTGCAGCGCGACCAGTCACTTCCGGTTTCCCCAGTTACGCTATTCCTGACCGAGCTGAGGAACGGAGGCACGTGACACGGAGACTTCCGCTTAGGTTTTCAAAATAAAAAGGAAATCTAGCAAAAATAAAATGAAGTTCTCATTTAACGTGTAAATCAAACGATCATAGAAAACTTCAGATTAAATGTAAAACAACAAAACCGCCTTTCAGTTGAGGCTCACCGACCAGTTTATTAGGTACACATACTGATTTGCTTCTTCAAACAAGATAGAAAGTAGCCTATTTGCAACTTTGTTTGAAGAAGCAATTAAGTGTGTGTTGTTAATGATTTATTATATTCAACATTGATATTAAATATGATGTTATAATATGATATAAAATAATAAGATAGTATAGTTAATTATATTCCAGTTTAAATCTTGTCGAGACCCCTTCACACTGCCAGGAAACATGTTGAGTCGTTTTAAGCTGAATAAAATATGATTTCAAATAAATAATCCTCAAACTAAATATCAGGGCTATACGCATACACAAAACAACTTGCTGTTTCATCATCTGCCACCAAACCAAAAGTAGTAGTAAAATTAGTTTGCGGTTCTGTTGTATGAAAAGACACTATTCATGCATTCATTTAGAGCTAGAGTGACCACCGTCTCTTTAATGTTGCTTATTAAATGTGAAACGTGTGAAATCACACCCTTGGCCGAAATTATATGTGACAAATTAACTCAATTTAATCGGTGCAGGGGCTCTTGTGATCAAGGGCCCTCTAATGGTATGCCCTGCTCTTCTCTAGGGCCCCCGTGGTAGGAGCTCTCATGACAGGACCCTCTAAAAATAAGCCCCACTATTTCCTAGGACCCCTAATTGCCAGGTGTCAAAGTCAAAGCAGAGCCACAACACCGTTTCCGTTTTCAATAATGGGCCCAAAATCATGGCCATGGTCCATGAAATCGTGGGTGAAAGCAAGACCAATAAAATAACAGCAACTCAATGCATTTACTTGCAGCCCAAGAGGGCCCAATTCTTATTTTCCAGATTTATTTTCCTGCAGCATTTTTCTTATGCATCACTTCTCCAACACACATGAATCAAATGGCTGAATTTCTTCACAATGTCTAGACCTTTTACTTGAGTTAGCGGTGAACTAGAGTATGCAGAATAGATTAGTCAATGAAGCAGGATGGCTACAGTTGCAGAAGAATATATCCTGACGTATTGCTGTCAACGGGGAGCTAAACATACAACTTGAGAAGGTTCACCAAATATGTGCATTAACAGATTATAAAAATGTTGACGAGCTTGATGATTTTTTTCTTGCTTTGCTCTCGACGGAGGCGGACGCTTTCTCTCTGTCTCCTGATCTTCCCCTTATCTGTCCTGCTTCAGCTCTGCGTTTTGTGTTTTTTCATTCTTTTTATTTATTTTTTTATTTATTTATTTATTTTTTAATTCTTTTTGGAGCTACTCCCTGCATATCATCTTTAAAACCGATAAATCCATCAGCAA
>JAVLVB010000597.1:189635-241259 GCA_032876305.1 Orestias chungarensis
TTTTTTTTTTTTTTTTTTTTTTTTTTTTTTTTTTTTTTTTTTTTTTTTTTTTTTTTTTTTTTTTTTTTTTTTTTTTTTTCTTTTAAATTCAAAACTGATTTTATTGTTTCATTTTCTGATCTTTTTTCTTATGTAAAGCACTTTGAATTGTCTTGTACACGAAAATGTGCTATACAAATAAACTTGCCTTGCCTTGCCTAGATCTAAGCTACAAAATGCAGATAGTAGGGTCCAAAAGAATAGCTCTATTATTGTTTGAACAGCAGAGACTTGTTATGATGTTGGAGTATTTGTTATTGTGGATTCTGAGTGCCTTAGTAAGAATATAGTTGCTGACCATAGCCTTCCCTTTTGAATGCACCTGTTTCATTTTGCTGCCATCTAGCTGTCATCTTTGCTCCCTTACATAAATTAGCATATTAACACCGCTCCAAATGGTTCAGTTATTTTCGATACATTTTTAAGCAATTTATTTTACTGTGCAGGTTGTTTTTTCTGATTTCTGTTTGTTTATTTTTAGTGAATGATCGTTTACTCTTGTTAATGAAATAATTCCCTTTAAATTATTTAATAGGACTCTTTCTAAATTTTTATTAAACCTTATGTCAAAATTTCCTTATTGGCCTAAATTCTGTTAGCCTATTATTCCTGTCACTCAGCCTATTTCAATACTTATTACTTGTTGTTATTACCAATGTTAAAGTGTTCATTTAACTGAGTTTTAGAATGGATGAGTGTGTTTTGCTTTCAAAAAGATTACATATCTGGGTCTATCTGGGTCTTGTGGCAGTCAATATTGTAATAAACGACGATAGTATAATAATCTGCAAGTAGGGTTTGATTCAGGCTGTATTAATATGTAATAAGGCCAACAATGTAACAACCTACTAATCATGTAATAAATAAATTGAAGCATTTAGCAAGACATATAATCAAATACAATAAAATCATTTGAAACTGTAGACATATAGGGACTGCAGCCGGTGATGTAAAAATGCACAACTAAAACAGCATTTCTTGGAAATAAAGTAATCTTTTTGAGTTTTTGAATAGTTTAATCATCAAAAAGATTAGGTCAATAAATTTAATGGTAACAATGGTCATGTGACCTGTATAACATACAGGTCACATGACCATTGTTATGTTGCTGTTTCTTGGTGTTACGGTTAAAGTTTGACTTTACTTTTTTTATGTACCTAAAGCAATCTTTATAGTTTTACAAATACAAGTACACTCGTTTTGAACAAAGTCATTGGATGTTGTAACAGGTAATTAACCCCTGAAGACTGAAACAGTTAGATGTAAGGCAGTTTTATCCGTGCCGATGCTTGATGAAGGTCCATCAGATTTCAATAAAAAGATCATTTCCAGCATGCAACTACCCCCAACTCCTTGCAGAATTACACAGTCCTTACGAAATTTCAACCGAACTCTGAACTGAGCTAGACCTCTACACAAATAGAGTTGTATCTCTTAATTCTCTGATTGGTGTAAAATCGAAAAATAGAATACATATTTTTTACCACTTTTATTAAATCAAGAATAGCTATCTTAATTTGTTCATTTGAATTTTCAAAAAGTTACTAGTCAATATCACCTTTTTGTATTACTGGGAAGTTTACTGACTTAATTGCATATTTAATGGACAAAATTAAAAATTGTTGTCGATTATTCAGTTCTCTGCTGACAGAGAAATACAAAAAACAAAAAAGAAATTGCTAGCTTATTTTGTCAAATATTGCTTACAATTGTAAGACGTTTAACTCTTTGTATATTATTTCACTTTAACATATGAGCTAAGATTTATGATCTCATTAAGGAGCTGCAACAAGTTACTTTTGCCTTAACCCCCCCTCCACCTACACTTTTGTTCTTATTTTTTTCTCCTTTCGCCATTTTAATCTCCACCATGCATCACGATCAAAGTCCACACATATATATATACCTTAGACAAATACCCCACCCGCTCAGCTTGATGTGGCTCTTTTATAACTGGTCTCTCTTCAAACAAATGACGAATACAGCTGCCAACATAGCTGCCACTAAAGCTGATTTATCAAAACACTTCAGATATATTTCTTATCATCACAAATAGAGAAATATTTGTAGAAGAAAGTTTGAAACTAAAGCTTGGTTTTCCTCAAATTTTGAAACAATTTTTATTTACGATTTATTTTTGAGATACATTTATGGTTATTCTATCTTGATTTTGCGTTTTATGGTTAAAGCGTATTGGCCCTTAACGCCTAAGTGTCTCTGACTCCAGCCAGGTCTGTCCCTGATTTTCAGTAGCTATAGCAAACTGCTCCAGATATTAAACAACAAGATACTAAGATGCTCCTCTAGCTCCCTCGGCACGAATTAATCATTTGAGTTGTTTTGTTTTAATATAAAAACTCGGATGAAAATATCCAGTGTAAAAAAATCAGTTACTATAAAATATAGTAACCTGGCCCTTTTGGGAAACCAATTGAACCCTAACCCTTACAAGGAGTTAACAGCTGGAAACAAACATTGCACCTAACTGGCCATTAATTATTTACACTACTTTGGAGGAATGTTTGCCTGACCTGACTTTTACTAGGCCACTCCATAATGACCTAGTAAAAGTCAGGTCTTACATCCAAGGGGAGTAAATAGAGGTGAATGTAAAGCTGCCATTATTTGCTTCGGAGATTTCCCATGGAGGCTTTTTGATATTTGATATTTTTTGAGCAGTCTCTAACACTGACCTAAATTGGGCCCAATAATGCTTTAGATGTTGTTTGGGGTTGTTTGTGACATCCTGGATGAACAGCTAATGTCCTCCTTATGTAATTTCTGATTACTGGCCACAGCTGGGAAGGTGCTCTGTTGATCCATTTTTTCCACATTTGTGCGGAGTGGTTCTCACTGTCATTTACTTGAGTCCCAAAGCTTTTTAAATTACTCTGTCGCCTTTCCTGACCGATAGACATCAATTAAATTGTTGGTTAGCTTTCTATTAATTGTTTAGCATGGGGCTTAATGTGTTTTGGTTTTGTTCGGGTTTAGGTGATGTTTGATTCTACGGTACATAAGTGACATTAATCCAATCAGTGTGTAGGAGTTCACCTTCATAAAAAGAAATTAAACAAACTTTTTTACACAGACAAGGTTGTTTTGGATAAATGAAAATATAAATTCAAATCCAAATGATTTGTTTTTTAAGAAGTAGACAGTCAAAAATTGGTTATATCTTTAGGTAACTTCAAATTTATTTGGAGATTATCAGCATTTAAATGTAACAAATTACACAAACGATATAAATCCTCATTGGAGAATATATGCTTCACAGTACGGTAAAACATGTCATATTGTTAGTAGGTTTAAAAAACAACAGCCATGCGGTTTGGAGAGAATCATCGGGGAGAAATCCTTGCAATCACTTGAATTATTCATCTGTTAGGGTTCTAAGGAATAATCCAATCAATTGCAAGATTTGCTTCATCCAACTATTTGCTCATGGATGACTTCCTGCTTGTGTACATTCAGGCACTGTCAGGCTAAACCTGGAATGTTAAATCTGTAGGTAAAAGGCTAATTTTGATTCAGTTATATTGTGGCTTTATTCACAGGAGGTACAAAGGGATTTAAAGGTAGAAGGCTTCAAGAATATCTGCTCTACAACTGTTATAATCCCTGTGTTCAGAGAAAATGTAAGAAATATCTTACCTGGCCTAAGGAGAAACATGAGTGCTCTTTTAACAGGTGGTTTAAACGATCTTTTTTAGATAAAGGAAAAATGAAGATGTAAGTTGGAAATAAGCTCCAGAGTTTAAATGGAGTTTAGCGACAGAAGCCATTTTTCTTGAGGCTTAACATGAAGTTCCACAATCATGGTCAATTCGGAGTGCCTGTGGCTTTAGCAAAGTGGATTGAGGGTTTGTCTTGCAATCAGCCAGGTTGGAGGTACAATTCCAGCCTCTGTCACATTTCAACGTGCACCATGTTGTTTATTAACTATATGTCAGCAAATCTGTCTATCAAATAATTCTAGAACACACCATGCTTCCCATTAATCACAACATTTGTGGTGATCCTACTTTTATTTCACAGTAGAATTTGGAAACTGCCAACAAAAGTACAAATACCTTATTTAATCCCCACCAAATTAATGTGCAATTAACAAACAATTGGCCTAAAGAATGTTTGGATTATTCTCTAGGTGAATAAGAGAGACGCTAGATTTAACAATACAGATGAGCCAAAAGCCACTTTTAAAGCAACCTTGCCTTAAGCTACAGACAGATCAACACCATGTACCAACATGGTATTGAGTGCATAAACTGCACAGCACAAAGTCATAACTTTTAGGAGGTCATATTTCTGCTTTAAACAAAACATATATAGCAATTTTTTTGTTACATTCTTATTTTTACACAAACTAAATTTGGGGTTTTTGATGTAGCTACAGGCTATAGTCTATAAATTTAGAAGAATAAACAATTATGTATTAGCCTGTGCATTAAATCAGTTTCACTGTTTAAATTGATCAAGTTGAATAAAATAAATTATGTTTTAAGTTGTAGATGTGCACTTGTAAAGATCCTTATTTTTAAAAAAACATGTAGTTTTATGAAAAGGCTCTCATTCATTATTGTGTAAATATGAAGGTGAATTTCCCAGTGCATTTTATAGCCAGGCCATTTGCATGACTACCCTATTTAACTTCCTCATGAGCATTTACAGTCAGAAAGTGAGAGCCATTTTTTTCTTTTCATTTTATGTAAGTATTGGGGTGAGAGGATTAATTAAACAGTTTGTATTCTGTCAAACCTACTAAATAAAGTCAAAGTACATGATGTCCTTTTGGTGGGTAGAGGTGATGGTCTAAAGGGAAGAAAGCCTAGGCAGTGAGCGCAGAGGTGTGGCCCTCGTGACAGGTAGATGGGGAGGAGCTTAGGTACCTTTGCAGAGCAGGCAGTCAGGAGACAGTGAACAGTACACCTGTTGCACTTCCCAGGCAGTCTCTCTCTTTCTACCTTTCTTTTCTCTTTCACTGATCTAAGGGGAAAGGGGTATCTGACAGGTTCACCATGGAATCCAGGGAGGCCGGTAAGAGTGAGAAGGACACTGAAAAGGTGATAAAAAGAAGAACCCGGCCCATGTTGTGGAGGTACCTGGAGAGGAGAAAGACGGACACTATAGTGGCTGATGACATGGCCAAAGGTGACATCAACCTGGGAACGCTGGTGAGGAGGAGTCAGTCTGACAAGACGGAGTACAGCGATAAACTTAAAGGTACAGCGGTTAATGATGTTCCCGAGTGACACAACTATAGCAACTAAAGTACCTCATCACTAACTTAAACTTGGAGACATAACAGATGCACAACAGGCAGGCTGTCAAAGCAGAATCCATGGCTTACAGGGGGAGGAATGTTACCCCTGCCCCAGCCAGTAAGTCTCCTCTGCTCTGTGCTGGGCACCTGTTGTGTTACTATGTGCTGAGAGAGATACTCCCTCAGGGATGAAGCCACATATGCAAACTGTGCCCCATACCCGGGCAAAGAGGAGTGGCCTTCCAAGTATTCCGGATTGGCACACAAACAAAACTAAGCTGCGAAAACCGGAAAAAATATTATTGGGATATTTTTTTAGCTATATAATTTTGGAACATTAGAACGAGCCTCTAAAGTTGTTTTATGCAAAAAAAGAAAGAAAAAATAAGATTGAACTTAAGATTTTAAGGAGTTGGTCTGCAAAAGTGACAAACTAAACGAGTTGTGAAAGTAAAAATAATAATGGCATTACAACTGCTGATAGGTTTGATGCAGTTTAACCCATATTCACACTTCAGCAAAAAAAAAAAACTGGCCCCACCTGTCCTAGAGTGCAGTCAGCCACTGAGAATGCTGCACTTCAGGCAAAATTACATCAGCTGTCTGCTGGGGGGGGGTTGCAGTCATAGTGAGGGAACTGAAGTATGTTGGCTTTCCTGCGACACTAGTTCCACAGTTTCCTGTTTTTGTGAACAATGCACACCACATGACTACACTGACCGCTGATTCTTTGTTTAGAACAGAAAACATCTCACTGCATGTTTTACAAATTATTTTCTTTCTCTCTCTCTCTCTCTCTCTCTCTCTCTCTCACACACACACACACACACACACACACACACACACACACACACACACACACACACACACACACACACACACACACACACACACACACACACACACAGGTGTTTTCAGTAAACCAAACTCCCTGTTTTAGATTCAGCTGATGAGCAGTATGACATGTTTACAGGGGTATTACCAATGCAAATATTGACAGAACAATGACTTCACTGAACGAGGAAACATGTGAGTTGTGGTTCTCAAAGCCTGCTCTCACCTGCCTGTCGGACAGGTTTGTCCCAAGCAACCATAGAGACATGACATCATCACTATGTCTAATCAGTTGCAATCTTTGTTACGGGTGATATGGCTCACAATCCGAGACGGCATTGCATCTGAGAGTGGCATTAGAAATCTAGAAGAAAGAAAAAAACAGAGAGAACAGGGAGAGTGACCTGTCAGGTTTTTTTTTGTGTTTTTTTTACGCCTTCTACATTTATTGGCATTCTTGTAAAGATATGTAACAAGCACTACAATACCTTCAGATATTCATACATTTAACACACTTGTTAAGTGTTTGCTTATCTATTTTTGCGATTCAAATGAGATATCTGTGCTCTCTTCATTTGTCAATAAATCGATTCAAATAATAAATAAATAAAAACACTTTCCCATAAATGGAATACATTGATATGAGAGTAAATTATAAAACATAAAAACTTTTAAAAAATAAGGCTGGATGGGAATTTAGGTTTTTAGGCAAACTAAATTAACCTTTTCCTTATGAAATTGTTCTTGTCTAAAAAATTGAACTTATTATAAACTTGTTTAGGATCTATTTACCAATAATTTAAGTAGGCATCAGCGCCTTTGTAATGACAATTTACAGTACACATTAACATTTATCCATTTCGGGCACATGATACAGCATTTATTGAACTTTGTTTGACTTTGATTAAAAAATTATGTAAAAATTAGAGCTAAAACCCAATTATAGCATTCAATTTCCGACGGTTTCTACATATTTAGCTCTTGCATTACTGGTTTTTGGGGTGAAAGATTTCCCTTCGGAGTGTGGCACAGAGCAATGTATCATTTTACCAATAATGCGACACAATACACCATGTTTTTTGTGTTCTTTCCGGACTAGTCTATTGGATCCCTTTCACTGGTCTGAACAGTGAAAACCTTTGTCTCCACTTTCATTGGAACTCCCATACCAGAAACCATTGCACACAGAACACTATTCTATCAAACTTAAAACATCACACACAAACTAAATAGTTTTTCACTCTTGTGGCAAAAAGATGTGGTACTTCTAAGACTGATTTTTTTTATTTTTATATCAGTTTTAAAATTGAATAGTCACATTTCAGATCATTTTAAAACTCTACACTCGAACTCTCATTAGGTGTCTTCTCAGACAGGTGCCGGTTTTCAGGTATGGGGTCTTTCTTACTGACTAACTAATGCCGACACATGACTCATCTCGTTACTTAGTCGACCTAGTTTCTGAGTATGTGTTTGGGGAATTACTAGAAAGTATACTTTGATATAATCCAATCTCAAACAAAGAAATGTGTATTATTGCTGCCCCTTTGAACTTTTCCACATTTTCCATGTAATGACCACTGAAGTCTCTCTGCTTTAAACACCACCATATAGCTGTTTCTGAATCTTATTAAAAGAAAGCGTGAGGTACCTTTTTTATCTATCACACCCAGTCTCCGGTCTTTCTCAGGCTTTTACCGTTTTCTTCAGTGAGGATAGTTCTGTATTTATTGTCATATTCCAATCAACTCTGACAAGTTTATCTGTCACTGGTGAAGTGAAGCATCCGTCACCATGTTTCATCATACCAGAGATCATGTCCCGTTTTTTTTCACCACAAACAGTTAATGTAGGTCAAAAACTTTACATTTGGTCTGATCTCCCTCTTTCACATGTTAACTGTATAATTTACATACTGCTTGTGGCAAACAGCTAGATTTGTGCTATGAGTGAAAATCAGCTGTCACGGATTATAGTCACTAATGGTTTATGAATAGCTACCCATAACCTGGATAACATAACAATTAACAATTGTGTTTACTTGATTTTTTTAAAAATATTAGATTCATAAACATCAAATATAAAAAGTAAAGTAAAAATGTCACAATTTATAATATGACAATCAGTGTTGATGATAAGGCAAATTGTTTAGCAAAATATTTAGCAGGCATATGGATAGCTGTGTCTATAGTGAATAAACTCGTTCTCTAGCTTGAGATTAGGTCATTGGCGTGACTCATGAACTTTATTGCTATCATACAGCATAACCCAACTACTGTGTCATATTTTTTGGCCCAATATTTCTATTAAAATTACCCCAGAAACAAAATCACATCATTTATGTAAACTGCAGCAATGAAATTAAAATTAGTCTGATCAACATGTGATTGGGAATGTATGAAGAAACCAAAGAAAGAAACCAAGATAAATTAAAAAGAAAAAACTTTATAGAGTGTATTGCATGTGAGATTGCAAGCCCAACAGAGACCAATTTGGCTGTAATATAAAATCATATCTGCACCGTAACGATGTCCCGTTTCACATCCACTAATATAACCCACATTAATCCGAAATAAAAATTATTTAGATATCAGCACCTCAGGTTTACAAATCCACAACTCAACCATGATCTTCTAGACCAAATTACAGTCACAATAAAGAAAAAATGTTTGTGACCGTGGTGAGCAAAGGTGTGTTTGTGGAACGTCTCTTCAACTGATAAGAATGTGGGTGGATTATTTACTGTGTGTGGGTTTTGTCACGAGAAACATTTCACTTGTACAGGAAGAATTGAAAACATTAACTTATTTGCAGGGATTAAAAAATATATATACTAAATATAAAGGTTAAAAAGGGGATCGGCTTCGACAAGAGGATCCTGAAATACTCTTCAAACTCATCAGTGGACTGACTCGACAGGTACAAGTTCATAGTTTAGCTTTGCTTCTTATCACCAATCTTTGAAGTTATCACAAAAATGCAACCTTAAGCTAAATGTTGTGCATTTATCTATTGAAAACCCCCCAATTAGATCCTCATCTAATAAATAAATCGATAATAATATAGAGTATTGCACCTCAAAAGAGTATTTTATTGCGCAGTCAATTTCATGCCCTAAAGTCCTAACCAGTGTTAAGACAAAAACTGTATGCTTATATTTCTTTAAATTTGAATAACGGCAAGTAAATTAAAAATGAAAATTGCGTTGTAAATTACAGTATATACGATGACTTCCTGTGGTTTTTAATTGGGAGTTGGTGCATGTTGGTGTAGCATGCACTGTTGCTGGTAGAATGAGATCAGATATTTGTACTGTGCTTGAATTCACCTTGAGGCACTTCTCCACTGGCCACGTACAGTACCTCATGACCCATCCCACTGAGCCTCACCCAAGCAGGTCAAACAGTGTTATGTCACATTTATTAAAAAAACTTTCCTCTACTTGCTTAGTTTTTATTGCCCCACAAAAAAGACATACTAAAAGAAAAAAGGAAAATCTGAGGCAATCCTTTCAAATATAGCACACACTGTACGTCTGCACACTTTTTTTTTGTAACTTACAGAAAAGTAACTTAAATTAATCAAATACTCCTATACAGAATGGTATTCATTTTCTGAATGGTGCCTTTGTCTTTGCTTGATCAAGATGTAAAGTAGGCCTGAGTAAGACCTCGAAGCGGAAACGGATAACTTTGCTCACATGTGCAGTCATAAGGATGTTTGTGTCCTTTCTGACTCATTCAGTGTCACTTAGTTGGTTTTACTATCCCTTGTTTAGAGTGAGTTTTGTGTGCCCCACAAACACTTTGGAAGATCTGAACAGATGGGATGCCTGAGATCTGCACAGCAGGATTGCATCAGCAACCTGATTAGATTCGTAACCTGATACGATGCAAGCAGCCTTTTATCTCCTGCTTCTTATTACTCTCTGCCTTCAGAGGAGGAAGCAGTGCTTGTTATCGATTAGGCAGCAAGAGAAAACATCTCTCCTCCTCAAACGGATGCCATGCAAAGCACAGAACAGCCTTAGACTGTGTAGGCAGCAGAGCGTTTAAAAAAAAGATGTGCCGTGAGCCTGACTGGCATGTTTAATTGAAGCTCTCTGGCTGTTTCTTAAGGATCACAGTGAGAAAATTTCACTCAGGTGCCCAGCTGACCAAGCACATTTGAATATAACATAGGTATAAGACTATAACATTGTATGTTGACAATCTTTGTATGTTTTTGGTTTTGTATAAATGTCTAGTACTCCCCAGTCCAGTTCTGTGATGGTATAAACAAATGCTTAAATCTTTACATTTGGACTCATTTTAAACTAATAATTTTCTCCATAGGGAAACTGATGCCACATGACATGTCAGCTCTCCCCTCTCCCATACTGGACTTGGAAGAGATTCGGTCAAGGAAGATGAGCCGCAGGGCGAAAGTGATAAAAGAGCTTGTGGAAACTGAAAAGGACTACCTCACCAACCTGGAATTGTGTATCAGAGAAGTTGTCCAGCCTCTACGAGTGTTACAGGTGGATGAGTCATAAACTCAAGTCTCGTTTGTGTAGCTAAAGTTTAACCCTACCATTTTCCTCCGGTTACTAGACTTTTAATCCCATTGTTACGGGTAGCAAATATTTGTTAAGCAGATGTCGTCAAAAAAAATAAAGTAATTTTAACTATTAGTACTATTAGTTAACATTGTTTTTTTGTTCAAATTAATCTAATCTATACATTGAAAAAAATGCCTAATTCGATATGTTTTATTCCTAATTTAGTCAAATTTCTAATATGCATTATCAAAACCTAAGAATTTAGAGCATATGTAATGCACCAGGCTAAATAATCTAGCATTTATATGCTGAACATATAAACACAGTTTTGAACCAGTACCTAATTTTTTTAAAATCTGATAATTATAAAAAAAATTTTTTAAAGAATGTTCCGTCAAAATCGTAGATTCATTACAACTGGAAAATGTTCGCGCATGTTTTGAAATACAGATGGGCAAACTGCCAACAAACAAATAGATTGAGTCGTAGGAGTTCAATAAAAACATATTGTTTAGCACATCCCTAAATTAGCACCAGTTGATAGCATGGGTTTTTTTCATTTGATCTTTACACACTGGGCTGCAGTTCCTAATCATCACAATATGTTATCATAATTCTTTCATCAGGTCGTTGTAGTTGACCGTCTTTTCACCAACATGGAGACCGTGTGCGAGGTGTCTGCGGCTCTTCTTCACCGACTGCACGTTGCCCTGTCCGACCCGGATCCCGAAGCAGTTGTCATAGGTGCAGCCATGACACTTCCTGACTCTTTTGATCCATTTATTATTGACTTGCTGAAGAACTAAAAGAAAGGTCTTCTATTTTTTTCTTCTTGTTTGTTTTAGGTGAAGTGTTTATCCAGGCAAAGGCAGCTTTGGAGGATGTTTATAAGATTTATTGTTACCACCATGATGATGCCAACATGTCACTGAAAGCCTATGAGAAGGATGAAGAAATAAAACAGCATTTCACTACCTGTATCTTAGCTTTGAAGTAAGTTTTATTGGATAAAACAAAGGTTTGTATTATTCACCACCTTAAAATTAAACGTCAGTCTGTAACAATGTCTTTTTTTTTTTTGCAGAAAAATCTATGACCAAGAGTAAGTTGCCTCTTTTACAAGTGTTTTTCTCTCTCTCTGTTTTTTCTGTTATAATCATCGTTCTCTAAATTAATTATATGTTTCCACAGAGGTAAAGCCAATTTGTTGGACATGGGTTCCCTGATAATCAAACCAGTCCAGAGGGTTATGAAGTATCCGTTGCTTCTGGGGGAACTATGGCAGGCCACTCCCGAAGACCACATCGACTACCTGCCCCTGCAGGAGGCTCTTACTGCTGCCAAGATCATAAACGTTAACATCAACGAGTTTAGGAGACGAAAAGACATAGGTGTGACTTTACTCAAATCCCAAACATGATGAATGTAATTGTATTGTTCATTGAATGCGTACATCTGCTTTAATTAACCACAAACCAATGATATTGTATCCTCAAACATTAGTTATGAAGTACAAGAGGATAGAAAATGATGAAGGCACGCTGAGAGGCAGAATAAACAAGATAAACATCCACTCTCTCCTGAAGAAAGGAGACAGGTTCGCTGGATATCTCAAGATTCTCACTGGAGTGGAACCACAGGTAAAAATAAATCGAGTCCTCCTTTTCAAACTTTGCGGACATAGAAAACGGATCAGGTCATTTATTAATGATCAGACTTAGGAGCTGAACATCTCAGAGCGCTTATTTAGCTACGATCGTGTCTGCAGGTGAGAGATGAAGTGTTCGATAAGGAGGAGAAATTTTTCAGAAGTCTGGAGAAAGCTGTGAGACAGCTGGCCAAGAATGTTAACTGTTACCTGCAATACACTCAGGTGAGAACCGATCTGTTGAGGATTATTATAATTGACCGTGCTGGACCGTATTTTCTGTATAAGCACCCCAGGTAAAGATGTCTGAAAGCCTTAAAATACTTAATAACTTATAATGCAGCAGAAGCATAATCCCAAGCAAATCGGAACAATAAGCTGAAAAATTTAGAAAAATCAAGCCTCTTACTTGAGGACCTCTCCGCCTTGGGAAAGAAATCTAATGATAGGATTTAATTCTTCTAACAAGATCCTGGTGTAAAAGTATACTGTAAAAAGAAAACAGCCTGTTTAAGATTGATTGCTTTCTTTCTATTAGTAGTCAGGTGGAGAGCAAAGACATTCAGTTAAATCCCCCAAAAGTTAAGCATGAGTAACATCTTAGAGCTACCAAGTCTCAATAACAATGATTATATGCTACCTACATCCAGCTGGATGTTTGAGGTTAGAAAATGCATCTTTTTTGTACCATCACGAACATAAACACACGGCATATGTTAAACTATCCTAGGATTTTAACTGGTAACCTGCACCTTTTTTCAGATTAGGAACTAAAGTCAGTTTAATATGGAGTAAAATAAAAGATTGTGGTTATGAGATTTTACTGTCATGTGAAAAGACCAAAATGTATTTAAGGTTTTATCACATCCTTACGAGGGGTGCCTACAATTTAGTTGCCACATATATGACCACTTAATCCAGTCCTCATAACAACCTAAATAAGTAGACAGATTTGGGAACAAAGAAATTATTTAAATTATCCTATACATTTCTTGAAAGCCTCTACAATTCTGTGCAGGAGATGGTACTTGTTGCTGTTCAGAACATAAAGGACATGGAACAAATGAGCAAGGATCCAAGCAAAGCAGACACTAATGGCTCGTCACACAAGAACGGCAACGATCCTTATAAGCACTTTGTAAGTTCAGCTTCTTTTACTTTTGCAATTTGCAGCTTGTACTTCTTAGTTGTTTTTTTCTCCCATACTTCCCATTTAGCATTTGCATATGGCTAAATGCTCACTTTTCAATTAATTTCCTGTCCTCTTTGTAACAAATAATTTCTTCTCTCTGACCCCAACCTCCTTCTCCTTCTCCTTTTGAGCAGGTGAATTTTTTCTCAAAACATAAAACTTGTGTTGTATGAAATGTTGACTTTTTATTCTCTGTAGTGAAAAGAAAACCTTAAGCAAATTACATGATTTTAGCTCTAAATGTTCAAAGTTAAACATTTATCTGACACAACTGTTGTACTTTGCATATAAAGCTTAATAAATTTTTTTAAAGAAATAGATCAGAATAAATGCTTATACACTATGTAAAGTTGGCATCAGAAGTTTGCTTCACATAAACTAAACGCAGACATGAATGTCATAGGAACGTTGATGTTTTAATGATCTATTTCAACCTTTCTTTTTACACAGTGGAATGGTTATAAAGTTGCATAAGTGTGTAAATGTTTTAAAAAATCAGTTAGTTACTTTTTTTTGTGAAAAATATCCCAAATCAGTATGACCTTCTTTGTGCATGACATCAACTAAAAAATATGTCATGAAAACATTCACACTGATCTCTATCTTTCTTTTTTTAAATTTCCTCCCCTTTTAGGAAGAGCGAATGGAGCATTTGGTTCTGGTCCCCCTCACCTCTCTTTATGGCATGTTCACGGCCCCGCAGAAGCTTATCCAAAAACGTTACGACAAGCTGCTCGATTACTGCTGTCGCCTGGAGCGTTCCTCCTCATTTTCATCTTCTTCTTCCTCCTCCACCTCATCCTCCAGCTCCTCAGCAGCGCCAGATGCCCCTCCCGGTCCTGCCAAAAGAGACTACGAAGCCATCAATGCTCTGCTAGTGGAGGAGTTGCAGAGGTTCAACATGGCTGCTTATACTATCCTGATAAACTGTGTGCTTTGTCTGTTGTCCCTGCTTAAGGGATTGATGGGCAACGCTTTGGTTGGTGCCCCAGTTGTTCAACAGCTGCCTGTGAGAATCGCATGCATCAAGCAAGTTATCATGAGTAGTTTTATTTATTTTAAATTCATTTTTTCTTGTTTTTGTGTACTTTCCAGCCTCCACTGTCAAACATCACTGAGGTGCAGAACAGCATCATGGACGAGCTGAACAATCTTACTTTTGTGAAGGAGAATGCTCAGAAGTTAATGGAGAGAAAAGTCAGCTTTGAGAGGCAAAGAGACAAAAAATCGGTGGTAAGACCTAGAAGTCATCATATATTATTTAATTATTCTAGAAGGTTGCTCGTTGTTTCAAAAAAGAAAGAAGAAAAAAAAAAAGCTTGTACTTAACCAATCCAACCAGGTACGCAAATATTACTTTGGGGTGTAACACATGTTAATAATGACTATGACTTCACGTGGATAATAAAACAAAATCATACAAAAGGGCTTTTTCATCCAGTTATTATGTTTTAAAGTCACGCCATCTTCTGACTTTAATGGTACATACAGTTCTATTTGTCCTCAGACAACACAAGTTAAGAGCACCTTCCTCCAGTTCGATTGTCCCTCATATACTGATTACTGACAACTCTCTGACGTAGTGTCATGGAGAAGTACCCACACCAAATATTTACGGCAACACTTCTCTGTACTGCTCCATCTTTCAGGTGCAGGAGGTGCAGCATCAAACAGAGGAACAGCGCGCCTGGCTGCTGACAGAATATCCACTAAATCACATCTACCAGCTGAAGAGGAAATGTAATGGCTGCCAGGACCAGGACCTCAGCCTGCTGGAGGGGGAGCTGGTGGCCTTATTGGAGGACACAGATCCTTTAGGCAGCAGCAGTCGTTGGCTGATGCACAGTGGTGGCAAGTGTTTAACAACAAGTGTGTATGAGGAAAAAGAGTTTTGCAGCAGGGACCAAATTATTTAAAAAAAAAAAAAAAAAAACTCTAAAAAACCTGTTTGCTTGGTATAGACCTGTGCAAATTTTTTTTTTGATGTTTTAGAGTAATAACGTTTCTGAAAAGTCAACACAAAGAATTAATCCCAGGGGATGTTGAGGTGTCATGGTTGCTGGTCCTCCAGAGTTGGTTGCCTCACAACAGAGCCGACTCCATAGCTTGTCACCATCTTCCTTTTACTTCCCACAGAACCTGTTGAGATATCAGCGTCTAGTTGGAACAAACTGAACATTGCAAGAAGTGTACTTACAAACTAAACCCTCTCCACTGGGAGGGCTATAAAAGACTATGGGGATTTTTATATTAACGTCATATCTACAGTGCCTTTGAAGCTTTTTCTATCCACAGACCAACATTTTTTTTCTTTCTGCTTCACAGAATAATTCAGTCTCAGTATGTAAACATAATATTACCCGTAAGACGTAACACACATTTTGTTTTGACTGGTTTGTTATTAGCAGTTGTTGTCATTGCTGTAGGAAATTAATGTAAAGCAAAAACCTATTGCAAATATTTAAGGGATTAAAAAGGGGTGGTTTGCTTAAATTATTTAATTGATTCAACACTCTGTATTTAAATACAACAGAATAGAAATATATGAGCAAAACTGATCGGACAGTGACACATCTTTTTTATAGTTAGATGGCATACTCAGTTAGATAGCATACTCAGATTAAAATAAATTTGCAGCTGAGTGATTTAGAGAAACAAAAATGTGCTTAATAAACAGTAGAGTATTTATTAGAAGTGACAAAACTGTGTAGATGACAAGCATGTGCAAATGACAGCACAAATGTTACTAGAAATGGGAAAATGTACAAACACAGAAGATATGTAAACACTTATTCAGTTTGTCTGGTGCAACAAACAATAAATAAATAAAAATATACAAGTATGTAAAACAAAAAAAAAAAAAAACCAAACCATGTTTTACTCTGCTTCAATTAGGGGACAAAGGCTATGTCTACTCCACGTTCCTGAAACGCTACAACCCTCTGAGGGACTCACAGCGGGCAAACCAGAAGGCCAAAGACCAGCAGCAGCCAGCAGTCATTGCGGATGAGGACTTTGACGACCTCAGCCTTTTCGTGTCACCCAGCAGCAGCAGCAGCAGCATCATCCGCAGCGTCAGCCTGAACACCACAGACAGTAGCTCAATGCTCTCAGGTCTGCATGGAGACCTGGAGAACACTGAGGAACAGGAAGATTCAGCAGATGGTGACACCCAACAGGTGTGTGCATGTGTGTGTGTGTGTGTGGTACCCTGAATGTATAATTGTTTAAACATTGCAATTAGGCTTGGACATTTTATCCTCTAAAAAGGATGTTTTAAAGCAGCTTGGATTTACCAGTGTAGGTAAGAGATAAACTAATAAGGCCACCTGCTGGTTTAAAATGAGAATACACTGTTTGAGGCCTTTATTGAATGTGAGAAGCTAAACTGGTTCCAAAATCTACAGTGTTGGTTGCTTTCAGTCACAACTGAACTTTGTTTTTCCTCTACAGTATTATGCCGTGTACGCATTTCAAGCACGCTGTGAACAGGAGCTGTCCCTGCAGGAGTACCAGCACGTCCGCATACTCCAGTTTCGCGACCTGGGCGGCAATAAACAGTGGTGGTTAGCCGAGGCCAATGGACAGAAGGGATACGTCCCCGCTAATTACCTCGGCAGAATGTCCTATGCATGAAGGCATAGGACATTCTGGAGAAGGAGAAGGCAAAAGTGGCGAAAAAGAAAGAAATATATATGATTAAAAACTATGATTTCATACTTTTATATATATATATATATATATATATAATATCAAATATTTTGGAATTATGGATTCAAATGTTCTGTAAAAGTTCAAGGTTACAATTATTGGCACTGCAGGTAAAGATGTGTTTAAAAGTGCTAAAATTCCTCTGGTTGCTGAAGATCTATAATAAGCAAGCTTTAGAGTTTGTTTCTAATTCACCAATATTGTGCCAGATCAGGTTTTTTTTTTTCTTTTTTCCATCCAGTTGTTTTAAACTGTTTTATCATTGCTATGAATGTATATCAGTCAGCTATGTAAACACACATTATAAGATGTCATGTCAAATTTAAAGTCCAAAAAACAGGAAATCACACATTACAAATACAAAAATCAACCAGATCAACTAAAAAATGTATTATAATTTAACTAAATGCTTAAGTTTAATACACATTTATGGATTTTTAAGGGTATTTAAGTGCAGTACCAATGACTTTCTAAAAGTATACAAAATATTCAACAAAAGATAATTGTGCTTAAATTAATTGGTTAATGGTTTTTAGCTTTTGGATAAATATTATACTACAGAAAAAAAAAAAAACTTTTTTGCGAGTTCCTTTTAAATAGACTAACTTGTGGTGCCAATAAGAGTAAAGAGCTTTGTACATGTTCACACTTAAGATCAGTACCAGCCCAGCATCAGAAAGTGCTCGTTTATTAAATATGAACAAGTTTTTTGACTTCTTAGAAAACAAACACGATTTCTGCTTTGTGAATACTGAAACCGCACTTTGTCTTTGTAGATATATATATTAGCAGTCCCCTTGTTAAACTGCTTTGTCCTTTTATGAAGAGACCCAGCCGTTGGTAGTTCACCATTTGGTTGGGAATATGAGCGAACGTGGATAAACAGTTGAAACTGCAGTGCACTTTGCTCAGCACTTTTTTGTACCTCAGTGTTTTTTATATTATTGAAGTGATATAATGAAGTAAATGTGACATGTGACCTGATTTAGAGATATAATTTATATAAATGAAGAAAACTATGAAGAATATTTTTTATGATTCACTCAAAATGTTTTAATATCCATATTTTGTTTTTTCTGACTATAGAGAAGGATTTAATAAATAAGATTTACCTCCATACTTGTCTAGACTCACATTTTCTTGGTTTTTAGATATTTGAGCCAGTTTTAAAGTAGAAAACAGAGAAGTTCTTAATTTGGTGAAGCCAGATATATTAACAGTCGAAGTCTACAATAAAGGAGAAGAAATATGCTATGAAAATTAAGGAAGGACACAAGGAGGTTTGAAATGATTATGGGAATAAAGGAATGACCAGGTAAAAAGGGAAGAAGTAACAAGTAAACAAAGAAGAAGACAGAAGCAAAGAAAAATAATGACTACAAATGGAGACAAGAAGGAGCAAGGAAATAAAAAAGAAACGGGATGATAACAGGGACAAAGGGATAAAAAGAAGATTTAAAAATAGGGGTTCACAGAAGAGCAGAAAGAAGGATGCAAAGAAAAAAGGAAGGACATAAGGGAGAAAGGACTTTAGAAAATAAGGGGGAGGATTTAAAAAATGGAGGAAGTGCAGGAAAACAAATGAAAGACATTCAGGGTTCTTTAAAAGGGCAGAGGGAGAGAGGACATGAATAAACAAAGGAAGGGATGAGATTTAAGAATTACAAAACAAGCCAAAATGTACGCGGGATTTAGGGGGGGGAACATTAAAAGGGAGGGAGAAGACAATGAAGAATAGAATAATCCAAACAAGGGAAAGAAGCAGTACCAAGGATAGTACCAAGAAAAAAAAAGCATGGAAACATAAATAAAGTTCTATCATTTTAGGTTTCTTGGGTAAACTAATCCAGACCTATAAAAAAAATAAAATCCAAATAATCCAATCATGTAAAAATATACTAGACAAAGTGACAAATATAGACAGTTTGTGAGACGAGAGTATTTATTTACCGGGCTGATAAAAAGTGACACTTTGCTCATTGGTTGCTTTAGTCAGAACAGAACAGGCACACAACAGTATCCAGCAGCTTTAGACACAGTAAAGTTCAAGTGTGTGACTGGATGGTGGTTTCTTCTTGTGCAGATGCTCCTGAAGTGCAAGCAAAATGGTCTAATCTATACGTTTCCTTTCTACTTCCTCAGATTACCCACTGTCCTCCATTTCTGTTCCTAAGAACCTCCACCTATTTCTTCAGTTTCTTCTGAGCGGCTTTTTTCTTAAAGATTTGCAAGCGCTTCATGGCGTTAAGCTGGGAATCCTGAGAGGTCGCTGCCCCTTTTGAGCCGTTCCCATTGTTTCCATTGCCTCCTCCGTTATTTCCTCCATTCCCCCCAGCCCCTGCCTGCGATCCACTTGGTGAGCTGGCTCCAGATGAAGTAGAGCCTTTCCCTTGACTCTCACTGCTAGATGAGCGGTTAAGTGCCTGCTTACCTAGACTTAACGGTGGGAGAGGTTTCAGGGTCGCCTGGCTGGTGCCATTTCCGTTACTGCTACTGCTAACCTTTGCACCACTAAGTCCTGATTTGGCTCCTGCTAGTCCCGACAAACCCACTGGTTTCTGAGTGGAGGGCGCTGTCAAAATCTTGCTGCTGCCGCTTGGGCCTGAAGACGCCAATTTGGAAGTGGCAGGAACAGACGGGCTTGTTTTGGCACCAAACGCAGCCCAGCCTGTGAGCCCGCTGCCTGGGGAGGAGGAGTTGCCGCTGGTGGGGTTTGCTAATGTGGCCTGAGGCTGCAGGAAATTACATAAAACAGCGATTGTAACCGTTAAGAAACAATATAGGGCAGTTTTTATTTAAATACCATCCCATAATCTATTGCTGCTTTGGAAATGGATACCAGAGGTATAATCAAAAGGATATAATCAAACTAGTACTTCAACCAATACTACTAATAAAAAAACATACCTGATGGACTTTAACAGAAAACCATAAAAAGCATAATCTTTGAGCTGGATAATGATCCAAATTCCACAGAAACAAAAATAAAAATCAACACATAAATAGTGCACCACTGATCACTATGTGAACCACATACCTTCACTTCTGTTCTTTTGAAAGCTTGGAAGGTGCTGGCCACATCGCTTTTGAGTTTGAGGTCTGTCTTCTTCACGACGGTATCCTTTACAACAGGTGCGGATGACGCCGAGGCCGGGGATGGTTTCTGTGGAGGTTTCTGGGCCTTGACAATGGCAATAAAATTCAATGTGGGATTGTTGCATCCGTACCAGATACTCTTAACATAACAATGGACTGAAATAGCAAAACAGTGTATTCTTTTTCTCACCATGCGCTTCATTTGCCTTGTGCAGCGAGCGCAGTACCACACAAGTCGGGGGTCGTTAACTTCTTTATCCGTCACCTGAGGTCTGTGACACTCCTGGTGGTAGAGATTATGACACTCCTGGCACTCCACTAACTGGTTTCCCATGGTCACAGTCATTTGTCTGACATTAAAAACACAATAAATTAATGGGTTTAATTATTTTATTTTTTTGCAGTAACGCCATCTTCGGAGTATTGTAACATCAATACAAGGATGAATAGATTTACATTAAGAAATATAAATTTTCACCTGCAAACCACACAAGCCAGACCCATCTCCATGGCAAAGTCGTCAGCGTTGGTCTCATCATAGTCACTTATGTTTGGCAGCAAGTCTTTGCTTGTCTGAACTGTGATGGGAGAAGAGCGATTTTCCTGTTTCTCCAGACGAAGCTTTTTCGGGGGGTCAACTTCACCGAGATCAACCCTGACCTGTGTTTCAAATTAAGAACAATCTGAAAAATTTGAAAATATTTTCATATGTTCAAATCTGACTTTTATGAGACAAATGTGACGTTTGTGAGGCAAAGTGGGGATATGAATGCTTGTTGCACTTTAGGTGACTGCTAGATAAATAAATACATTTTCTAATTTAAAAGAGGAAACATTTATTCATATATGACCAATCTGAACTGGAAGGTTGTTTAAGAAAAATGCTAAGAAGTGGTAAATATCCAGACCTGGTTACAATAATGGGGCTGCACCATGGTTAAATCAGTATTTTACATATAAGCAGATTTTCAAACAAGCGTAGAGTCGACCTTTCAGATTTAATGCTACATCTTCTCAAGGATACACTCTCTAAAAAGAAACAAAAAAGACTCATCAAACTGCACCTACTAGGATTCTTTATAGTGCTGGAGAATCCACCGATATCTAATTACGCTGCAAAATTGGATATAACTGGTTCTGGTTGGTGAGAAAAAGGCTCTTTGTACCTTTTCTGATGGTCTTTTGTCCACTTCTTTCTTGCTCTTCTCTGAACTGGGTTTGCTGCTACCGCTGCTGCTGTTGGAGGAGGAACCAGATGACTTGGAATCTTGTTTACTCAAGCTCAGTTTGGACACGGAAACCTTTGACACCTCCACCTCCTAACGATCAAACACACATAACACCAACGCTTGTGATCTGTGAACCGGAGGCACACTGATAAAAGGATATAACAATGTAAACAAATGAATACTTCTTTGACATCCCTTACTTTCTGCAATGAGCGGTAGGACGAGTCGCTTCCCCTTGAGAGGGACTCGTCGAGCAGAGCTTTGAGTTTCTCTGCGGAATCTTTGCTTTTCGAGTGCAGGTAACTCAGTCCTTTTAGAAAGATTGGATCCAGCTCCAAGCTGACAGGTCCAGACATGGCTACGAAAAGGGAATTGGGAAATATTGTCAGCTTTAAGTTGAAAGCGCTGTGCAGCAGGGGTTTGATTTATGTTCCCACTATACAAAACTTCAACATTATTCTACCAGAACACATAGATGATGATTAAAAGGGCGAGGCTGCAGATCAATCATGTTATAATAGGCAGGACATTAAAAATACAACATTTTGTATTACAGCATCAAATCAGTGTTCAAGAATTAACAAATGTCTAACGGACACATATTCTAATAAAGAGGTAAAATATTTCAATAAAACTTGGGTAATGTTAAAATTTGGGACATGGTCTCATTTTAAGTGTACGTCGCTACAATAGCAGTAAAAATGATCATAATTTATCCTTTTATGATCAAAAAAGCTGCTTTACAACACCACTGACATCAAGCAGTGCATTACAAACGACAAAAGGACAAATGACAAAAATTAAAGCAGCAACAGTATTTTTGAATTTGATCATGTAAAGTTTGTCATTGTTATGATCAATTTAATTCTTAGCTCCAGCTTGCTTTTTTAGAATATATTTATTTTAATGAAATAACAATGGGGTAGACTAAACGGATTACAATCAGAAACACACGTTAGGTTCTATATTTTTGTCACAGAAATGCTAATAGATTTTCCCAGACACTAACCCAGTGCATGCTAGGTCTGCAGCCTTATACAGTGTCTTAGTGACAAACGTTTTCATACCTCTTGAGCCTTTTACAATTTGTCATGATTCAGTGTTTAGTGTACTTTAAATAACTTACTTAAAACAACGTTAATTAATTTAGAGTACAGTTATATGGAAAGAAAGGGGTGCATAGTTTTTATTGTGCTTTGTAAATAAAACTCCAAAGGGTGTCGTCCATTTGTACCATTCCATAGCTCAGACACACCAACGCAAATCTAGTTTATTAAATGTTTCATTTAGTCTGTAATTCCATGTTGAAATCATCGATATCTGTCCCTATTCCAACACGCCTAAATCAATTGTCTGAATTCACTCATCAGTGGCCTTCAGCTCTGCAGAGGCCTTGTAGAGAGACTTCATTTGATGAAGGCGAGTTGGACATGGAAGTCAACTAAAACAAATCTACTGTCCAGCATGTTTCAGATCAGCTGCATGGAATCATTAATCATGCCTTCAAGTTTGGCATAAGACCGGTGATGAGTCGTTCGTTTGATTCAGCCCCATTGAATCAGGGTCGCATCCAAAACCTTTTAAAACCCCAAAAAACTGAGTGCAAAGCTGGAAGACAAACCCAAAAGGTTCATGGCTCGAACAGCGGAGACAGCCGGCTCTAGTTTTTTACTCAGGGAAGAATTAATAGAGAATGTGAGACAGACTTGTCAGATTTGTATTCGTGTAAACTGCAGTGTGCTGTAATTACACAGATTTATGTTTGTGGATTGAGCTCAAAGTGAATAAACATGAATGTGAGCCATTTCCGGTCAGGTTGAACAAATTTCAAATTAAATTAGGAAAAACTGACAGTTCCTAAAAACAATGGAAACGACAGGAAGTGTAGTTTTGTTTTTCTTTCTTCCGAGGCTCAGAGATTGAAAGTATTATCTGCTGGTTATATTACAGCAGTTTACCACCATTAGCAACTCCTGCTGTAACTGCTAAACATCTCAACTGCACAAAACTCAAACGTGTCTTTGTTTCTATGGGTTCTTGCTGTGCAACACCAACATTCCACACACATTAACACTGAGATGGCAGAGAGGGTCTGAAGTTACCTTCACAATGAAAACAGCCTTTCTATAAACACTTATGAACTCGGTAGAGTTGTCCCTTAGACAGTCTTACCTGAGACTGTTGTTGGCCCTCGTTTATTTATTTAGAATATTTTTTTCTGGTTTAAAGATCGAGCAGAACGTCCCAGAGCAGCAACAACACTACTGCCCTCTTTTTTTGTGCAACCGCGTAAAATGTCCGGAATGCACGGAGACGCGGAACGATATGAGATCGTTTTTATTTAATAGAAATGTTTGTTTTTATTTCGCATCTAAATGAACTACTGCTGCAAAATGTTACCACTTATTTATCACTTTAACAATGACAATGAATCTAAACAAAGTACAACATTACCGAAAAGATAGTTTATCTCATTAAAACAAGGAAGTAACAAAAAGGGTAGAGTACATACTAAGTGGTATATTTAAATATTTAGGTCGTGTACTTTTAACTGATGAACTCCTGAAACTAAGAAAAGAAAGGAATATATATATATATATATATATATATATATTTTTTTTTTTTAAGAAATCTTCCTCAGGCAAGGCAAAAAATTTTCTGGTCAATAAATGTTGCATGGAAATAAAAATATGTATCTTAAGGAAGCTTGTCACAGACAAAAAGCATGCAAATATTTAAAAAAGCAGATGATGCTTCCCCAAATCATCAGTTAAACTGAAAACTTAATCTGACTTCAAGCAGCTTGGATTCTGTGCCTCCCCACTCTGATACCTTCATTTCAACAATGAAATGCAAAAAACAGATTAATTAATTTAAAAAAAAACATTCATATAACAACAAAAAGAAGCACCTCTGACATTGTTATAGGAGTGGATAACCAAGGGTTTAGGCTGCTGGAAAACAAATAGAAAATTTTTCCTCAGTTTTCTTTTTGCATTAGTTGCTACTTTTTTCAATTTAGAACTTTATCTTTTTCTCTCAGTTTCTGTCTCCATACAAGCTAACCTGGTCAGGGGTTCCGTTTCCTGTGACACTTTCCTGGAGTAAGGGCATCAGCTGAAATGGTTATGCGAGCAACTCAACAATCTCCATCACCTGCTATTAACTGTTACTTTCTATTCAGAAGGTACACCTACAGCCGTTCCTCTGTAGCTTTTTGCATTTTCTGTCTCCTAAACCCCAAGTCGAATGTGGCAGATGGGCGCTTGTACTGAGTCCAGGTCTGCTGGAGGTTTATTTCTGTTAAAGGGGAGTTTTTCCTCTTCATAGTCACTACATGTCTGCTATGAGGAATTTCTGTTTCAGTAAAGCCAATTGCACCATGCAATCTAAAATCTACTCTCTGCATGCTGGTGCAGGAGGAGGAAAAGCTGCAAGTCACTGACATCCTAGAACCTGCTGGGTTTTCTAAGATGGAAAAGCTTAAAGTCAATATTAATAATAAACTGGTTTGGCTTATTGTTTAATAACTAGGTAACTGGAATGTAGGTGTGATCGGACTGAAATTAAGTCTCATGTAAAGTGTCTTAAAGCAACACTAACAAACTTTCAATTTTGGTCGATTTTGGCGGACCCTTTTGGACAAAAGACGTAGTGTTTGCTCGAAGGGAGACTGGATTTCCAATGAGGACAAGTGCAAAGCCCCATAAAATCCTCATCTCCTGCAGTTGGATTGAAGTACATTTCTACTTCCAGTGGCTGTGTGAAGGATGAATAGCGATGAGGTAATGAATCTAATTGTGTTGAAACAATGTCGTATGATGATAAAACGGGGGAGATGAAATATACCATAAAGCAGTCAGCACATTTGTAGTTGTTTCTGCCACCCTCCTCATAGCTCGTAGTGCTGGTGAAAGCGATACGGAGGACCCTTGGGCCATGACAGAGGTTTAATTCAGTGAGCTGAGAGTCGACGTATAATCACACAAGTTATAAAAATATTTTAATGGAGGTTGAAAAGTTACATGGTGTTGCTTGAAGATAGCATGAGTTTCTAATTAAAGATTCAGTTCAGTTTATACCATACTCACAAAAATTTAGGGATATTTGGCTGTCGGATTGAATTTCAGGATGAGCCCAAAATGCATTCAAACCTTAACAGGTGAACTTAATGTGACCTTCTCTAAGCTTTTGAATGCACCCGTCCAACTGTTAAATGTTTCAGTACTTTTTGCACATGTTGCTGTTCTCTAACGAGGAGCTTAACGGCAAAAGTCACGACAGGTGTTTAATCCTCGAATCTACCAATAAATGTCCTGGTTCAATTACAGCTGGTGTTTAAACAGTCGTCTTCATCAGGCTGCTTTTCTCTGATGAAAGTCGATTCACATTGAGCAGAAATGATGGCCGCCAACGATGTTGGAGACGTCAAGGAGAGTGCTATGCATCAGCCACTGTTGTCACCAGATGAACTTTTGGTGGTGGTGGTGTCACAGTGTGGGCAGGTGTGTCCAGTCTGTATAGAACTGTCCTACACTTTGTGAATCGTACAGTGACAAGCCCATACTACCTGAATAACATCATTAATCCAGTGATTGTGACGCTACATGAACAACACAGTTCTAATTTCATCTTCATGGACAACAATGCTCCAGCTCATCGGGGTCGCATCATCAGGGAACGGCTGTTGGAGACTGGTGTACCTCAAATGGAGTGGCCTGCACTTTCTCCAGTCCTGAATCCCATTGAACACCTTTGGGATCAACTGAGTTGCCGTGTAGAGGCTCAAAACTCTGCACCCCAAAACCTCAATGAGTTGAGGGCTGCCCTTCAAGAAGAGTGGGATGCCCTGCCTCAACAGACAATAAGTTGATTTGTGAACAGCATGAGACGTCGTTGTCAAGCTGTAATTGATGCTCAAGGACACATGACAAGTTATTGAGACTGTGACATTTTTTGTTGTGGTGTACACACCATTGTTAACTTTTGTTTCAACAAATTGTTTGAGATGAGGAAATCACCAGTGCATCCTTCTACTTAAAGGTCCTACTTTCGTGATATGATATCACTGTAGCGGGAACTTTTTACATTTTCCACAAATTTCACCTGAAAGCCAAACATCCCTAACTTTTTGTGAGTAGTGTATAATGAATAATAAATAAATGACTCTGGTTTAACACAACCACAAAGCTTTTGTACATTTTATTCTACTTTTATTTGATCCTGAGCCTGTGAACCTGCTTTTATTGACGTCAATAAAGCTGACTCTGATTTGTATTGACCAAAACATAACTGCACGAATGAGTCCTCCTGGACCAGCAGGAAGAGACAGTAGAACTGGCTCTATATAAAGAAAACTTACTGGAGCTCCAACTTTTTGTAATTAACGTAGCAGAGAATATATGCTTCATTAAACGTGCTCTTTGGCTCATTGATAAGGCGTCTAGCAGGTTTTGTAGGAATACAATAAGGAAATGTGCATGTTCCAAGAATAGAGGAACTGTGATGTGGAAAATGTTAGCATGGGGGTGAAGATGGAAACTACGACAGCAAAAGTAAAGACAGATGAACTTTGATACATGTACTTTGTTTGTCAGACAGGAACAACAACAGCTGGGTGAGCGTTTCTCCAATCAGCTGAATGTATTAATAAATGTGATTGTTTGATCAAACAATTCCGGTGTGTGACTCATATTTGCGTTCTTCCTTGTCATATCAATGTACTGGGTGAGAGGAGTGTGAGATTCAGTGCGAGTACTTGGTTATGATTTATGGTTTGCGTAACAGTTTATTTTTAATAAAATACTCCCTCTCAACAATGTCTAAAACAAACTTTTCAATCATATTGAAATTTTATGAAGCAAACATGAGCGTCCCCTCATCCCCACGAGAACATGTCAGACACTGCGCCCAGCAGAGGGCGCTGTGGAGGTGTGACAGTTTTTTAGAGAGGAAGAAGAAGCAGCAGTAAAACACACCGCCTCCTATTTGTTACTAGCGTTTATTAGTGTGCTTTTAATGTCGTGTGTTTCAGTTGCTATTTTGCATGTCGTATTTATTTTAAACCTGACTAATCCGGACCTTATTTAATAAACAAAAATGAAACAGTCCGAAGCGGAGCCGCAGCGTCCGTGCCTCTACTTAGAAGTTAGTTTCCGGGATGAGGAGCCGCGTCTGCCGCTGCACACCTCCGTCGTCCTGTTCCTCCTGTCCTACTGCGAGTCCGCGTCTTTCAAAATCTTCCTGGTTCGCAGCGAACCCAATGAGAAAAGCTGCTGCGGGCCACTGCGGGGTCTCCTCCCGGCGTCTCTTACCGTGAGCGGCGTACTCAGTCAGGAGCGTTTGCCGCCGCCGGTGAGCGGCTGCCGCCTCCCGGCCGCGGTGGAGCAGAGCGGGAGGCTTTGCAGGACCGGGCTGGCGGTGGTGCTCAGGCACATCATCGTCAGGACCACGGAGACCGAGCCGGCCAGGAAGGATGTTCAGGAGCTGCTGGGCTTTAAGAAAACATGTCTGAAGGCTTGTGCAGAGGTTAGTGGGAGAAATGGCAGTTTTGTTTTTGTTTTACAATGATGCACTTCGAATGAGAGTTTGACGTGTCAAACCTCCCTGGTTCAACACACCTGAATCAAATGAATGGTTTGTTAGCAGGATCATGCAGAACCTGCTGGTGGGCACAAAAACCCCAAGAAGTAATTCAAGCTGAATCACATCTGCTGCGGTTAAGTCAAATCTGACTCGAGGACACCACCTTCAACCATCCGGCTTCTCATAATATGCTTTAAAACGGAGGTTAGCTGTCGTGCGTGACTTCAAGGTAACCCTAACATGCAATGTTACAGGTGACATCAGGCGACCTCGACGTTTCCATAACAAGGAGCTTAGTGGCAAAATCTACACAAAGAGGTTTGATCCATCACTCGGTCCATACTTCTCCTCAGTCAATCAGAGGTAGCATTTTAACAGCAGGAATATCTATCTGAAAAAAGAGATAACAGAGTAGAGGATAAAATACTGTGCAGTAAAGGCGAAGTATTAACACAAATACTGGGCCGTTACAAAGTGGAAATAGCAGGGATGTAAACACGTAGGTTTTCGGGGTGCAGGGATGGTTTTGAAGTCTAACAGCTGCTGGGAGGAAGGATCTGACTTAACGTTTCTTTTGTAAAATGAAGATGCAGCAGTCTTTCGCCTGGTGTCACGTCGGATCATTTGAAGTCAGTGCGGTCTGCGTGCTAGCTGACCTGCAAAGGTTACCCGTCCGCGTCCACAGGCACAGAAGTCGTCGTCTTGCAGAGAACATGTTAAGACCACAGCGCCGTTCTACGTTGAGAGTCGATTCACCTTGAGCAGGGATGGTGCACGCCTATAACGTTGGGAGAAATCAAGGAGAGCGGTGATGCATCAGTCACCGTCGTCACCGGTTCGAGGCTGTTGCAGTTAGTCGATGCAGTCGTAGTGCCTCTTCATGGCCTGATTTCTTCACAGACAACAATGCGTCAGCTCTCGAGGTCTGATGAATAAGGGAACGTCTGCTGGAGACTCAAATGAAGTGCCCTTTACGTTCTCCAGATCTGAATCAGCCCTTATTTACCCATTTTTTATTTTAAGGAGCATTTTGTATTTTGTCTTCTCATCTGGTCTCCTCCTCCTTCGCTCTCAGGTGAGCAAATGGACCAGACTCTGTGAACTGGGCATCCCCTCGGCAGTGGAAAAACACCTCCAGAATCCCACAGATCCGGGTCGGCTGCTGCCTCCGGCCATTTTGACCCTCGAGCGGCAACTTGCCAAGCCTGTCAAAGTGCACAACGACGACAAAATTCGGAGACAGAAACTTCAAGAGCAGAGGCGAAGGGAGAAGAGCAGTGCGCTTGAAGGAGAGGGGAAACCCGAACCTGACTCTTCTCGGGTCTCGGAAGGCCTCGAGATCAGGGCCGCTCTGGCCAAACTGTCCGTTGGTTCAGTTCCAGAAGGAAACACTAGAGAGAGCTCTGAGATCAGGAAAGTGAAGACTGCAGATCTGCCTGAACTGGAGCACCTGTTTGCTGAGGGACTTTACTTCACTTTGACGGATGTGGTGCTGCTGCCCTGCATTCATCAGTATCTGGTAAGGCCTTCTGGCTGCATGATATAAAGAGGATTTATTGCTGCTTGGAGCAATGATCTGTTATTAATAATTGGCCTTATTTCTTTGTGTTTATCTCGGATAATTGCATAATGTGGTTCAATGAACACGTCACAAGCTCACTTCATGCTATTGTTACAGTAATTAGCCAAATGCTTTTGATGTAATGACTAACATTTTTAATAGCTGTTTTGTATTATTACAACACCTGTTATATTGGCAGATAATCCACATCTATACGACTTTTAAGTGCTTTATATTGCGCTTAACTATTTTCTATTACACTGTCCCAAAGTACGTTAACCATCATCACCCAGAACTTGTGTCATCATGCATGTTTTGCCATCTGTGCCACCCCACACCGCTTGTGTATTTACCGTGTCACTGACATCTTTACGGTGCATACGGGGGGGAATGGCCAACGTACGGTTTTCCACAGTCCGGTCTGGGGGAGCAGCCTCCTTTTCAGACACATTCAGGCAGAAAGTCGATTAAAGGAGACTCTCCACCTCAGACCTGCCGCATTTTGGCTCTCGCAAGTGGGGCTAGGCCACCTGGCAAAAACTGATAACACGGTATGGGAGGGATTCTATTCGAATGCAGCAGGCTGACCCAGGTTTCATCCGAGAGTGTGTTTCTCTCTTCGATGGATCACCATGGCAGGGTTGGATGCAATATTAGCTGGTATATATTTTCTGTGCCATGGATAGAAATTCTTCCTGCTTATATTTTTGGTCTGTCAAGGTTTTACTGAACTCTATAGCCACACCTGATGGATTCTGCCTAAAAATCGAAAGCTCACAAAGAGTCCTGCCAACATTATGATAAAAAATATACTACAATGTGTTGTTTTAATATAAAGAGTGGATGCTTAAATAAAAATCGTATTTAATAGAATTAGATGTAATGCAATTGGTTTATGTATTTTTAATTTAAAATTTCTATTTAATAACCTGGGATTTCCATGGTGCACATGTTAGATGTGCAGTGTGAACGTAATCATACCTCTAGAATTTTGTTACACAATATGTCAGAAGCAAGCGTCAAGGTAATTTGTGGGATTTCACATAAAAGAGTAACACTGAGGTGCATAATTGTGAAGGGTGGAGAGAAAGATGACTATTTTAGACAAAAAAAAGAGGAAACAATAAAAACAAAAACATATTAGTCGAGCAAGCATTTGAACTCACCCCTAAGTTTATACATTATACAACCATCCTTTGCTTCAACAGGAACTGCAGGTCTTTCCAGGTGTGTCTCATCCATATTTGCAAATCTGCAGATGAGAGATTCATGCCGATTCTTAGCCAAACAATAAAACCCCAGTCAGAGTGACCATTAGCACCCAAGACATGCCTCATATTCTAGGCTAGTCTAACACTTCCATTTTAACTTTCCATTGAAGTCTGACTGCATATTTACAAGAGTGGGAGTTTAACCCCTGGCACCCCAGGAGTCTTTTTCCTGTGCGGTCCTCTATTCAGCTCTGTTTCTTTTCCTACCAACTCTGACAGGGTTTCCTGTTAGGATGCAAAGAAAAACAAAAGTCACAACATTACGATGCCACTTATATGTTTCATTGTGAAAATGTTAGTTTAGTTTCTGCA
The DNA here is from genome assembly GCA_032876305.1 of Orestias chungarensis. Classification (NCBI taxonomy): domain Eukaryota; kingdom Metazoa; phylum Chordata; class Actinopteri; order Cyprinodontiformes; family Cyprinodontidae; genus Orestias; species Orestias chungarensis. The sequence continues at coordinate 220,917 of JAVLVB010000597.1, forward strand.
TTTTCCATGCAGTTAAAATAAAATCAGTCTAGGTTCCTTCCAAACCTCTAATGCCTTCACGGGACAGCTTCTGTTTATACCCTGACATCTGACGGATGTTGGTTGATCTAGATTTTTTTAGGACAGTCAAAATATAGCGGGCAAATTTCAGCCACAGTTCTCAGAATTTGATTTAGCAATTAAACATAAACCTTTTCTTTTTCCACATCACAATTACGCACTACTTTTGTATGTGTAATTCGAATTAATCCTTCAATAAACACATTTCAAGGTTTTAGTGTAATGTGGCTGCTTCAGAAAGTTCAAGGGGAATAAATAATTTGCCAGATAATGTGTCTAATAGCCAAGAAGTTTCAATTTGTTTGACTTGTTTCTGCAGAAGTAACCCTAATCTTTAATTATTCAGGCCTGGGGTGTTGACACATTCCTTTTATTTGTGTGTGTTTGTGATCATCACACACACAAAAATACCACAATGTAATTCTATTTATGATCACCAGCTTGCTTGTGTACACCTAAAACAAAATCTAACCGTTACTTTTTTTCAGTTTTGGCAGCAAAATTAGGAAATTAGATCTTTTTACGATGAAATGTTTGCCAAATCTGATTCTGTATCAGCTTTGAAGTTTGTTTGATATTTGTTTGTGGTGGTTAATCATTTTAACTTACAAACTAAGTTTCAGAAATTCCTAATTTTTTGCACAATGTTTTTTTGTGGCAACGATTCGAAACAGGAAAGACAAATTAATCTTTGATGCTGTGCTGTCAGGCAGAAAACCTGACTCCAAACCTTTGTTTCACATGTTAGCTGTCCTCCAATTGTCCCATAGTGAGAACAAGCTGCAGTCCCCACATCCAGGCTTTTAGCAGTCAGCTGTGCTCCACTGGTTTCTGGCTTCACACTCGGCATAGCACGTCTCCTTTTAACGACACACGATTCCCTTCGGCTCCTTCTCACTTTTCTTCCGTCCCGCATGTCGTCTTTCTTTCACACGCAGCCCCTGTTATGTCTTTCTCTCGGTTTGCGTCTTTATCTTTAAACCACGGAGCTGTTTTCATGCTTTTCCTGCAGGGCCGTTGCGTAGTGTTTATCTGTACAGAAGCGTGATGAGTGACTTTTATCGGACCCTCACCCCTCGCTTCGATGAACATGACACACAATCCACTCACTCAATCACCAACTCTGAATTTTTTTTTCCTTTATTTAATAGTGCTCCATCCAAAGACTCGCACCGAACACTCTGCATCACCTTCCCCGTCTCGTGTGCTGGTACAATCGTGTTCAGGAAATACCCGGGGCCCTTCGAGCAGCTGAGGATTGTGGTCTCACACTGTCCAAGGTCCAGGTTCCCACATCCGGCCTCCTTGGGTTGTCACGACAGGAGAACGGTGATGATCTGCTGCCTCCAGAGGAGGGTCAGGAGGTGACGGCAGACCTTCATTTCGTCGGCGGTCCGAGGCCCACAATGACTAAACTCAAAGTAAATGATTACCTTTCCTTTGTTCAACATCTGCAGGCTTTGCCTTTGGAATTCCCAAATGTTTCGCTTACACGCATGACTGAAAGTTTAAGAGGCTCCCTACTATTTTCCCCTCGAGCGCACAGAGAAGTGATTTGTTGGTCATTCGGTTGGTTGTTAAATGGCCTCAGAAGATTCATCTCTGCTTTTCCTGTCAGTTGTTGCACCTTAAAGAGTGATAATATTTAAGCTCTGGGATGGCATGAATTGCTGACTGTTGTTAAAAAATATGTTTTAAAGTAATTGCCATTTATTCTGCTAGTTAAAATTATTTATTATATGGTCAAGATTCATAAAAGCAGCATAATCTCTCAGTGGAGCTGGAAGGTAAAAAAAAAAAAATCCAAACATCCAACAATGCAATTATTTCTACTCCTTTATTTGGTTTGTAATAAAAAACAAAAAACGTTGACACTTCTTTTTAATACATAATAAGTACATTAATACATATAAGTAAACACTTTTTGATTCAGACTTAAACTTTTATAAATGAATCCCAGCTTTCTGGAGCATGTAATCGATATATCATGGCTTCCTGTTTGCCTTGGCTATGAAAATGACACAGGGGTCCATTTCTTTTAGCTGGTGGTCAATAGACTGGAAGAGGACCTCTCTTTAGTTTTGTCAGCAGGCACAGTATGAACTGGAGCAAAGCTATGTCGGGGTCACTAAGTTTTCACAACTGCCAGTAGATGCTACATTGCAATCAGTTATGGGGGAGGTGTGCCTTAAACAAAACTCTCTTTTATCTACCCTGCAACGTAACATGGGAGGTCAACTTTACTGGGATTTTAAGATCTGTGCTATTTGGTCAGATTGGTAAAATGTAGCTTTTTACAAATGCGAGGGATTGAAAGTAATTGATAATAAATTTGTAACAAACGCTCCCTAATGCTCCCTGTTATGGAGGATGCATGATGCTTCTGGGCTTGTTTACTCTGCAAAGGCTTATAAACTCCTGAATAAAATCAGAAGTATTCTACTAAATGCCTGAAAGTGGGTCACTTGGCCTAGAAATATGGTCCAAATTAAAACAGAAATGATTCAACCTTTCCATTTCATTTCCTAGTGTATTGAGCTAAAGAGAACACAGTAAAATAGGCTTGGTCAAAGATCCCTCTCTCATTATGATCCAACGTTGCAAAATACTCGTAGTAGATCGTGCTGCGATTAAGCGTTAAGAGAGAGTTAAGAGAGCATCTCGGTTGAATTTATTCATTGACTGAAGATCTTAGTTTGGATGTTTATGGGGAATGGGAAAATAAATGTACATAATGTACTAAATAAAAAAGCAAAAAACAAAACTTTCACTATAGAAAACCAGAAGGATCTTTTATTTTTGTATAACTATAGGAAGTTTTAAGGTTAGGTTTGAAAAATGTGAAAATCTGAGATTAGGTTTGCCTTGCAAGCTACCTTTTTTTTTTTTTTTGCAAAAAACTTCCTTTAAGAGGTGTTGATAACACACTTGGATTCAGATGCATTGCTAGATTACGTCGCTTTGTATCACCCAAGTTGTCACTCCTTTGCATATTTGAACAGGCGTTTGCTGCAGCAGATAAGCAGGACCAGCTTTTCCAATATAAATGTTTCCTTTCAACCCTACTTACCCTTTCTCAGTGAGAGGTAGGTCGGTCTGTCTCCTTGTTTTCCCCCTGCACAGATATTTCTGTGATTCTCTGCTGGCTGGAAATCTGATTCTGAGTGGCAGGAATGGTGAGGGCAGTAAATGGCAAGGCGGTGCTTGTGTGGGTGTTTTTGCTGTTTGGACGAGGCTGAGTGAGCAGGGTGGTCAGAATTGGAAGTGTCCCACACTTTCAATATCGGTGGATGAAATTTCAGTCAGGCCCAGATGTGCTCAAATGACAGTTTTCATGCTGTGTTGAAATTAGACATTAAAACTGAGAGGAATTCCTGCACACACAGACACAAAAGCCACCATTCTCTCTCTGCTTATAGGGATTAGAAAGATGACTACATGTCGCCACTATTCTGTCTGGAGTGCAGCTGTTATGCTGTCTTGGCATTTGCGTGTGTTTGTGTGTGTGTGTGTACATCGTGTGGTGGGAATAGCAGTTCAGATTTGATAATTTTGTCGCTACTGACCAGAGGCACACATCCTCCGTCTCTCCCTCCCTCTCAGCCCCCTGTTATCCACATGATAAATGGCTCATGAACTCTGCAACTTTCTCATTTTCTCACATGACTTAACCCAAACTGATGCACGTCCGTCAAACTGTCAGTGCAATGAGGCGAAAAGCCCCAACTAAATGCAGACGCAGATCGAGCCAGAATGAGGATTATTCACTTTCCAGCAGGGTCTAACGTCAGACCTTAAAGGCAAGAACATGGCTGATCCAGAAAGAAGTTTTTGGGTCAGCTGATTTAAAAAAAAATATGGATAAGAGGAAAATATTTCATTTTCAACTTAAGTAATTGGTCTCACAGGGAAGCCGTTGTTGACGAATTTTACAGCTTAAAGTTATTGCTTTTTTTTTGCCTTACAGAATGATTTAGCAGGAAATGTTCTTTAAATCAGGCCTCAAAGTATGTTTGAGTGGCTCCTGCTTGTTCAGACACTGAAGCTAACTTTTTAAACTGTAAATAATTCAAAGTTCCCCGAAGATTCCCGAAGCTTCGCAGATCTTTCTCCTCAGTGCGCGTTAGGCAGCTTCAGCTGGAGTGATTTCGGTACGAATGTAACGTGTGGACTCAAAGGTTTTTAATTCTGCCGGAATGAGGATTCAGAGGATGGTCCTTTATCAACATTATGTGGGGTTATTTTTTTATATTATTGCTGATTTTTTATCATGCTATTGGTAACATAATAAATGTACAGATTCATACTGAACTAACGTTAATTAAAACAAAAGAGATTTAATGGCGAAAGAAGAACACGTGTTCAAAACCAGATAAGGGTTGCATTTCTTTATAGTGTATAAAAAGACCCGTAACCTTTAATCCTCTCTGTCTCAACCTTTTATTTAAGTCAGTTTACAATAATCATTTTAATCCCCTAAATAGTTCCCCTGATAGTTACTACTAGTGTTATTTCTGTATTCAAGAGGTATTCCTGTAGTTCCTGTTTTTACGCCTCCACTATAATAGAAAATCTTGACCTGGAGAAGATATTGCTAAATATAGCAATAAGGATATAAGTTATGGTATATGCAACCCCCCACCCCTTCTCATCTCCACTGCTAGTCGCTCTGTGACTTTTAGCAGTTTGAACGTCATCAGTGTCTGGTGTGAAAATCTGCCTCCCTTAAACCGTCCAACTGGCTACAAATTACATTAAAATGAAAAATCCAAGTTCATATTACTTTAAATATGTTAGTCAGCAATAATGCTAGACTACATTTTTTTTCTTTTAACTTCTTCATATTTATATTTTTAGACACATTTCCCTACGATTGGGTAGAAATGTGTCGGATGGATCCTTCCTCAAGCTTCTGAGAAGCTCACTGATTGGGACTAAATCAATTAAAATGTGATAGTATTTACAAAAGGGACAATATACAACTCCATCGTAAATGTTGACGTTTGTTAGGTTGTACAAGATTATAGCTTAATGTGGTTAAAGAAAGCTTGGGAAGTTAAAAGAATCAAGATTAGATTTTCTATGTGACTGAGATCAGAACTTTTTTATGTCCTCTCCGAAAAACATCTTGAACTTTGACCATGTGTTTAGACAAAAAAAAATTTAGATCATAAAATTCTCATAATGATCTAAAATTGTCATAATTAGGACTTCAGATCGGATTTTGATATGAGACCTGGACACCCAGGGTACTAGATTACGAGGTGACCAAGAAAAATAAGGAAATATTATTAGTATTATTATTTTACTAGATCCGTTTTTCATTAATAATGATAAAACGTTTTCCTAGAGAAATTTGTTGTTTTAATGGACAGATTGCTCTTGTTTTCCAGCTCAAGAGGATCATTATCCTTCTAAAATCTAAAACCGTATAAAAAATAAAAAAATGTATTCAGTATTCAGACATATAAGAGAAAGTAGAGAAATGGTAACATTGGGATGGGGCGGCACTCTAGCTGGGAGGGTAATGTACAAAATTGTTGCCTGAAGAGTTAAGCCGGTGTGCCGAGCCTGAGAGCATTTAAGCGCACAGGTGTCGTTAAAGCTCACCCTTGGCTTTAATGACACCGCCACCAACACTGGAGCTGCTGTTTTGTGCTGCCTTTCTGTGTTGGCCTTGATTTATCTGATAATGCTCCAAAAAGCATGTTGTAATGTTAGGTTTTTTCTTTTTTTAACCAAATTTCTAAAATGTGCTTGCAGAAAGCTTTGAGGTATGTTTGAGCACATTATCCAGCCCTATTTTCCTCTGTCCCACTCACGGAAACTCCTCTGCCTCTAAAAGGGAGCTCATTATTTTTAGCTGATTCTGGTAGTGCTGCCTCTGCAATAATTAGTGATTGCATTTATTCATAGTTATGGGATATCTGTGCTCATCATTGTCATTATTACGATTAACTTTTAATTTAGGTTCAAACAGAATAGTTAATAAAAATATTTTTCACCAGCTGTTAAAACATAGTTACTGAGTCCTCAGATAAACAGGAGCATGTTTTTCAAATTCTTCTTTATTTAAAAAAAAAATACAAAACTGTGAAACATTGAAAAATTAACATCTTTGATGTATTATAGTGATTCTGTTTTAAATTAACTTCTAAGTCATCATCTTGTTACATGCCTCACATTTCAGTCTTGCATAGTTTTGTATACAGGTTTGAAAAGATCATTTGACAAATCTTTTTCCTTGAAATTCCTTTTTTTCTTTTCTTTCGTGAACTTTAAAATGGAAGACACTGATTAATTGCTATTGAGTCGGCTATATAGATTTTATTTTATTTATTTTCTTGCAATTTGTTGGAACACTTCACAGTCTGCCCTTGGCTTGAACTTGGTTTACCCACTCTTGGGAAGTTGGCTACAGCATTAAATATTTTCCACTTGTCAGTAATCTGTCGCTGCAGAAAGATGAACTGCACCTAGTTCGGGGATGACCTCACAGTTGGCAGAGATTGATGGGCAACAGCAGTTGTTGTTCTAACATCCCTTTGCATTATGGTGGGACGTACCTGAACGGCCAACTTCGTCTATAGAAGTGCTCTATTCTAATTATTATAAATGAATAATGCAAGAGCATTTAAGTCAATTGGGAAATCATTGAAGAGTTCATTTATTTCGGTAATCAAAAACCTAAGACATTGAAATGTATTCTACATCCTATGTTGCATTAAGTGGTCGACTGACTAAAGGCTGCTATTAAAGCAATCTAATTGTATTGAGGTTCGTACACCTAAAAGAAAACTGGAGCTTTCTTTACTATATCATTAGAGCCACCACATTAAAACTGGAGTAGGGCAGCTCGAAACTGGGAAAAAAAAGGTTTTCCAGCCCTGCGATAAATATTGCAACATGAAAACCATAGTGAAAATTTCAGTTTCCTGTATTTTCAATTTCTACACTCCTGCCACCTTAACCTGCACTGATTTGATCTATTTTTCTGATAGTTACTACTAGTGTTTTTTCTGTTCTCAAGAAGTATTCCTGTTGTTCCTGTTGTTACACCTCTATAATAGAAAATCTTGGCCTGGAGAAGATATTGCTAAATATAGCAATAAGGATATTAGTTATGATATATGCAACCCCCCCTCCCCCCTTTTCATCTCCACTTCTAATCGCTCTGTGACTTTCAGCAGTTTGAACGTCATCAGTGTCTGGTGTGAAAATCTGCTTCCCTGAAACCGTCCAACTGGCTACAAATTACATTAACATGAAAAATCCAAGTTCATATTACTTTAAATATGTTAGTCAGCAATAATGCGATTCCAAATAATCCTCTCCAAGGCGAATATTTCACACACTCAGACTGCAATGACGATGTACTTAGCATATATGGTTCAGCCCTAAGCTGTAGTTCATGCAGAAGAAACCCCAATTAGGTGTAAAATGCATATACGGTTTAGTACTTTAACCAGGTTTGTAGCAGAAACCATTTTTTTGTTTAAAAAAATGTTTCCAGAAACATTTGATGTTCTGAACCTGGCTGTTTTTTGATCTTTTATTAGAGATTTATAACTCCCTGCTTTTGTGTTCAATAATTACTAGAATACCTGTGCATGTTTATTATAGCACTATGAATAACATGTCATTTGCCTATCTCTTAAAGATGGCACTTATTTATGTTTTTATTAGGTATAAATTACTTTTTTTTTGTTTTTGTTTTTTTTACCATAAAACGCATCAAGACTACATGATAAGGTATGGTAATATTTGGTAAAAACATTCTCCATTATATCTTTATATCTACACCTATGTCTTCTTATATTACAATACATATTGCCAGCATGAAACACATTTTAGTAAAAAAACATTTAAGTAGACAGAAGTCTTTAAATCAGGTAATCAGGTTTTCACATTAACAGTTGCCATGTACAGCTTCTTATCAGAGCCATTTAGCTTGTCGGTGTGTATATTTCCCCCAGGAAAATGGGATCGAGGCCGTCTTCTCTCCTCATCCTTGCCCTGCTTGGTCCCTCCCGTGGGATAGTTTACCAGCAGCCATCAACCCCACCGAAGGTAAAGTTACATTTTGACCTTCTTGCTTTGCTCCGTCTGATTTCTCTCTGCTGTTCTTTCCCCTAAAATGCTTTTTTGTTTGACTTTCTTTAGTAGCCCCCCTTCTTTATTATCGTTGTCCTCTGAATTTTAAAAAGATGACAAATATAATGTTTACACAAAGAGATATGTCTGAAAATACTTGAACACATTCTTCCCACAGTTATTGGTATATCACACTTTGTTGGTACTTTTCAATTAAAGATTGTTGTAAAATACTAGATTATGTTTAAACAACTGGTTTTAGCATTATTTTTCCTGTCTTATAGTATACATATCGTATACCATCTAATGCACTTTACCCAACCCGTGTAAAGTAACTTTTTTGCATTTTTAAGTGTTGGTGTACTTTAAGTACACCAACACTTTAAGGACTCTAACTTTATTGTACTTCCTTCATTGCTTTTTACCTGCTTATTTTATTATCCTTGGGTTTACAGTGTTGGTAAATATTAAGCATAGATGTACTCAAGAATCTTCATTATACTCAACAGCCATGTTGAAGTTCTTTTAGATAAATCTTGCGATTACCAAAATGGATCCAGTTTTACCTCCAGTATGGGCCTTCTAGGTATTTTACAACAACCAGGTATTATGGAAGTTATTTTCCGTGATCTATGTATATAAGTTTCTTAGCTGTTTATGTCTATTCACCCAAAAATACTGGAATGCTTTTTTAAACAAAGAGAAAAAAACATAGTTCAAATGTTGTAGATTCCCGAAAGTGATGGCAATAGTTTATATATGTGTATATATATATATATATATATATATATATATATATATATATATATATATATATATTTGAGAGAGAGAGAGACACTCTACAAGTAGGGGAGAATGTCTTACTTGTTACTTCCTGGTTAATTTTTTTTATAGATGATTATTGTTCTGCAAGATTTTGTTGCATGAGTGGTTATATTTAATGGTACAGAAGATGATTATTGTTTCTCAAGTACAGTTTTTCTCTTCTTCTTTTTTAGTTAGATTTTTTAAAATTTTATTTCTGTGTTGCAAATAGAACTGAAATGCTTTTATTGCACAGCAGTTGATAAGATAAAAATGCTCTCTGTAGGGAATGAATCCTGAATATTTTGTTCTCTTCAAAAAGCCACAAGTCTCACCGTTAGTAAATTTATCCGGAAGCTTAAATTTGAAAACAGCCAAAACATTAGCTTAACTTGTCAGGAACCTCAACACCTAGTAGTTTAATGACTTTAAAACTTAATTTTTTAACGTTTAGTTAAATTCTCTTCAACTTGAAAAAATATAAAAACAAAAATCTGAGAAAAGACTGGTTCGAGTACATTTTTATTTTAACAATGAAACCCATAAACCTGTAAAGGTTTGTTGTTTGATGCAAAAGTCTTCTTTTCAAAACAGTTTAACAGCATCACACTCTGGGGTGTCATTGTATAAAACCGCCAGCATCTTATCTCCTGCATTTTATTTAACACAGGAAGTTCGGGAGGTAAAGCATAAAGTCGAAAGGAATGATGGATTGTGTGACGTCATGAGATGGAGACAGGAGTGAGAACAGAAGGAGCTGGAAGAGTTATCAGGAAAACGAAGCAGGGGAAGAAAGGTGAAAGATACAATCTGGCGTGAAAAGGAGTGGAAGTGAGGGAATCGCAAAACTGTCATGCTTTAGACATGATGCTGGTTTTATATTATTCCCTTTAGGGTTTTTTTTTTTTTTTTTTGGTATGATTGGGTGGGTTTCCAATTCTTTAACAAAGAAACCTAGACTGATTAAAATGGAGATCGGTCTTTGTTTCTTGCCTTTCAAGCAGAAATTGTGATTTTTTTTAAATTTTTTTTATTCTGTCTTAAAAAGACAGTAAAGCTGGTAAGGGAAAGTCCTCTGTGACAATATTACTATGTACATTTATTTTTATTTATGTGTACAGATTTTGATGTAACGTCTAAACTGTCAGTTGAAGCTGTGTTTCATGCTGCCTTCTTCTTCCCTGATCAGAAGCTCAAGTGCTTTCCTGCATCAGTGTGCATGTCTGATTAGCTCAACTAATGATTAGTCAAATTTAGTTGTTTCCCTGTCAAACATATTACGGAAACTGGAACAGAAATTTAGTATTAACATACTGACATGCTGTCGTTTTTTCATCTGTAAACTATATATTATAGAGTTTAAATGTATTTAATGTATTTATTTATTTTTTTTGCCAAATTATCTTTTTTGTAAATTTCCTCTCTTAACTTCAGGATTAGTTTTGAAAACTTTTTTCCCATGACTGCAATTTTTTTCTTTTAGCAAATCATCTGACTTTTACTTGTATACATTTTACAAGATGTATGCAGAATGTATGATTATCTGAAGCCATATTTAGTCACTGCTCTCAGGACAGAAGATAAATCTTTCCTAATAAACCATACTGTGGAGAAATAAATTGGGCAACCAATTTGTCTTTCAGGTACTACTTTCTAGGAAATACACAACTGTGAATATTTTTAGTGGATGAATTCTTAGTTACACATGAAGCATAATTAGCGTCCTTCCATCCAGATGAAGAATTTGAAGTGGAATCTGCATGTTTTCATTTTCTGTCTAGCGTTCCCACTGCATAAAGGTTTGCTTTGCAGTAACAACCTCCTGTATTTACCATTAATGTTTAGTAGATATAGTAAATATTCAGCTTGTCTTTCTTTAATTATTCAATTAAAAAAACAATTCCTGATTTTTAAGAATAATTCCTATTTTTAAGAATAAAAAAACATATTTTCTACGTATTTTGTTTGTGTGAAAACTTTTCCTGTGTTCAGTATTTGTTACCAACTTCAGCATCTCAGGTAAATAAATGTACAAAAGCAGGGAACTCCCTGGCTATTTTTTTTAATGTATTCTATGTAGGGTTATAATATTTGATTATTTATATCTGCAGAAATTGCCTATCCTGTGTTTTATCCTGGTTAAATTGGTAGTCAATTTAGATAAGTTAGTGAACAACATATCTGTACAATAACATTGGTGCGTGGCACTTTCCCACATTTGTGGCACTTTCCCGCACTTTCATTGCAGAAAACAGGATGAAATGCCGCAGACTTCACCACAAAATCAAGGATTTTTGTTTTTCTGGGGGGGGCGAAATATGCTTTCATAACCAAGTCTTGCACAGAATAAGTTGGTTAAAATCTTTTAAATGCTGCACAGTGGCGCAGTTGGTAGCACTGTTGCCATGCAGCACGAAGGCTCTGGGTTCAACACCACCTTGGGTCTTTCTGCAAGGAGTTTGCATGTTCTCTCTGTGCATGCGTGGGTTCTCTCCGGGTACTCCGGCTTCCTCCCACATTCCAAAAACATGACTGTTAGGCTGATTGGTTACTCTAAATTGTCCTTAGGTGTGAGTGTGTGTATGAGGGGTTGTTTGTCCTGTATGTTTCTGTGTTGCCCTGCGATGGACTGGGGACCTGCCCAGGGTGTACCCCTACCTCTCTCCTGTTGTAAGCTGGAGATAAGCGCCAGCAGACCCACCAGACCCCATTAGGGACAAGGGTTTTAAATAAATAAAATATTAAAGTCATATTAAGCTCTTAATAGAGCCTTGTGGATTCTCATAAGATAAAGAAACCTTAATAACAGAGTACTTATTAGGGTTTATAGAAAGTAGAAATATCATGTTAATAAGAGAGAAAACACTTTAAAACTGAGCCAGAAATGCCATCCAAATGGTTAAACTCAAGCAGCATAAGGAAAGAAAGTTTCCCTACATTAGCTTTAATCCAAAGCGTAATAAATATGTTTAATAGAGATTTTAAGTTTTTCTACAGACCATGTAAAAGTGGTTCTGAAATTTGCAGCCCACATAATACCCATTTATCATTTTGCAAATGAATAGCACATTTTGGAAATGTATTATAGTTATAGTTTTTTTTTCTTTATTTTAGTTTATTGTATTTTTTTTTCTACATTTGTTTAAAGTAAGAAGGTACAACACATTAACTCAAATAAATTTTGCTAGGTTGCTCTTTTATGACAGACGCAGACAATGTATTTCAACAGAAGCAAAGGTCTTTTTGACATGCTTATATCTACAGTGTTTAGCTGTTTGAAATTGAAATGTCAGTAACTACTCCCAGTTTAGCTTCGAGTCTGCATGTATTTAGATTTTTTACCCCCATGTATTGGTTTCATATGAAGCTGTCACTCTATCTGCAGTTAAAGCTACAGTAAATGTAATACTTGTCATAAATACATCTTTCAAATCTTTTTATCTTTTTGGTTTTTTCTCTGATTACGTCATTGCGGTGAGGAGACATTTGACAGTTATTTATTCCCTTCAGGTTTACACCATCAAACAGCAGGCTGTGACTCCCAAATCATTTCTAGGTTTCTCAATTCAATAAACTCATTACGGCCAAAAGTCAGGGGACTCAAAGATATCCAGTTAACATGAGACTCGGCACAACAGGCGGCCAGCTTTGTTACTCCCAATTAGAGGGATAATTGGCACTTTATTTGTGCAATTCAAGTTCAAACACATCTAGATCCCCTCGGGGTTACAGCAAAGTTTCACCAGTTGTGATAGTGTTTGAGTTGTGCTTATTTAAATTCAAAGCTTCAAGCCATCTGCGTAATAAGCTCCTTGTAAATTGCATGCCATGAATATTCATTTAGCTCCATAGTTTTTATTTTGTTCAATAATCTCTGCTGAGGCCCTGCAGGTTGGTTATAGAGCAAGAAGACAATTTTCCTAGCCCTGAGACTGCTTTGAAGTAGAATTTTTGGATTACAGGTTTCTTTCTTTAGCCATTTTCATTTGGGCTTCTTTGCAAAATGAAATGTATTTGGAGGGCCTGAATCTCATTCAGCTGGAAAGGAAATTCTTAAGTGAAATCCAGGTACACATAAAATCTGATCTGAGCCAGAAATCACAGCAGTTTCAAACACCGATCAGACTTCTGGTGGGTTTGATCTTTTAGTTCAAATCAGAATAATTATGTATTTATTGTTGTGACCTCAATGCTTCCAATCTAAAATAAGACGCATGATCTTACTTAAAATATTACTTTAATGAAGGGAAGATCAAAGTAATTTAAATATTATTCCTATTCAAACCTCATAATTTGTGACTGTAATCTCTAGAAGCTCAAAATAGGTTTTAAGAGTTGTTTGGATTGATCTATTAGATGAAAAAAAAATGCTGATGGTGAAATAGAGTCACTCAAGCAGAAATTGGCCAATTTTAATCTCCGGCCGATTGATTTGTGGATGTCCGCTGGCATGCAAAGTCACCTTTGCAATAAATAAACACTTTTTTTTCCCTACATTGATATAAACAATTGCATCTCTCACATAACAAGCTATTCCCATATTTGAGTTTTCACACTATTTAAGTCAGAGGTTGCAAGTAAGGCAGTGAATGAACCAGATAGCGGACACATGACCCTTTCTCCTTATCTGAATAGAAACGTTGCAAGACAAATAATCTCCTTGGTGATCTCCACTAAACTGGTCAGATTTGTGTAAATGAATGTTTTTACAGCTGAGTAACAGCAATATTCTTGAAGTAATGGTGCATGGAAGTGATGTTTTATTAAAGGTAAGATCTTACTCGAGTTTGATTTACCAGAAAAAAAATGTCTTCTTATTAATACACATTATGGAATTGAGCCTAATTAATTGGACATCTAAATACAGTATTTCAGTTAAGGTCACAATTTAAAGGTGAGCTTTTATTTTGGATTGCATTTATTTGTACAACCTAACCAGCCATGAACCTCACTCCACATCGGTGGTTATAGCAGCAAATAGTTTATCTAGCTCGGTGCCTTACTCACTTTTTCAACAAGCCAGATGAATGCTAATGAAGCAGTCGTTTATTTTATATTTTTGATTTATTTCATCTCTGCAAATTTTTTCCTACTTATAAGGTATTCTGTTGGTGTTTCCTTAATCATGTGGCATGCCAGCACTGTTGTCACACTAATCCTAAACCATCAGTATAAATAAAATACATAGAATACCTGCAGTTTACCTAATTGTTGAATCAGACACCTTTTCACACCTTGCATTTCAAGCTGGGATTAAAAATGTACCTGCCATTATGTTGTGTGTTGAGAGCATAGGGGTTCTGCTGGACTCATAAGTATTTTTGCTAGAAAATCCCTCATAACAATTAGGCGTGTGATATTGGCCCTTTTGAGTGTCCAGATTGTTCTTAGAGGGGGATCTTGTTCTTGCAGTCCACCCTGCAGTCTCCAGTCTTTTTGTAGTCTAATTACTGTTTGTGACTGTTCAGTCATGAGAATAATATCTCGTCCCAATGTCGTATTGCATCAAGTTAGCAACTCTGGTTTATGCTTCCTGAGAGGTTGTATGCAAGACGGTGTTAAGCCTTGCTTACAGGTGGCTCGAGGAGACAGGATAATAATTCAGCTAAGCCTCGCTCTCATTATCCAAAAGGGCACTAACGGGGTTTGTGGCTACTTTGCAGTGTCTTGAATTCTTTGCCCCAATTTTCAACATAAGAATATTCTTCCAAAGATAATGAGGCAATCTGATCAGACAAAGTTTGTATTTTCTGTAATAAGCCAGATAAAATACTGAAGAAAGTCAGATTTTGTCTTTAAAATGTAGTTTCTTCATTTAAAAAGAAGCCTCCTAAGGGTTGGAAGAGTTGACTTCTGCAGCGATAATAGATGCTTGCAGAGTCATAGGACGAATCCCTTTATTTTTTCCACTGGAAGAGCCTTGGCTTTGACATCCAAGCGTTTCTTTTGGAAAACTAGAACTATGGACACTAGCTGGCTGGAGTCCAGCTGTCCTTTATTTGTAGTTAAGTTAACTCTGCAGTCCCTGTAAAGCCCCACTGACTGCGAGATTTGACAGAGGTGGCAAGCCAAAAACCATTTATTCTCCACTTCATAGATACTAGCTTTTGTCACTTACTCCCTCACTCTGACTGCTCTGGCAGAGGATAGAAAACAAGGAAAACTGATTAGTTTAAAACATAATCTGCAGAAGAAAGGGGCTCTGCAAACAGCATAGACCACACACACATACACATTTTGTTTAGTTTAATTATGTTCATTAAAATAAGGCAAGACAAATTTAAAATATCTGTTATGTCACAGTATGACTCAGTACAAGTTTGACTTGACTCACCAGAGTATAGATAGCTCATAAATATTTGATAGGATTTAGAAATTCTATCAATCCTATGATAAGGTTTCAGTCCAAATTTCTATTCAACCTATTCTGTTGGTTAAAGGGTTCTAGGGAAAGAAAACTTTCTTTTTTGGAAAGAATGTGTCTGTTTCTATTAGGCACCGTGTTTGAACTAGGGACCATAAAATCCTCTCTGACCTTTTCGAGAGGCAGTAAATTGTAAAACCCACAAACAGACCTCCCTCTTCATGAATACACGCATTCACAACAAATTTACATTGAAGAGTATTTAAGGACTGTGGAAAACAGTAGGAAACTATGTAGGCCTGGTGTTCCAACTCACCTCGGTTTTAGACTTTTAAGGAAGCTGTTTGTAAAAACTTTTACAAGTGAAATGCTTGGTAGATTAGTTTTTTTTTTACAACTACACGTGGATGGCTAGACCAACACTTTATCAGAGGCCAGTGTGGTATGTTCTGTGTGTGAGAGAGAAGGCAACTTACAGTTCTCACAGTAGGAGAAATCAGTTGTCAAAACTGAAATTAATGGTTTACATCATTGCCTGCAGGGTCTAAATTAAGTCTAATACCCCAAATGTTAGTCAACCAATGCTACTTTTTTTAAACTTCTCTAAAAATAATGTATTTTTCATTCATAATTTTTGCGGCAATAGTTTGTCCTCTTTCTATGGTAATTAGTGTTACTACCAAATAAAAAAAAGAAAAAAAATTGTATATTGTGTTATCGTGATCAGCGGCTCAACTCTAAGCCCCTCCCAGGGCTGATGGATTTTGTCACTGGTAAGAGAGCCCAGACACTCTTTTGACAAAACTTAGTTTAGCCGACTATATCTGTGGTCCTTTCATTTGGTCACTACTCAAAGCTCACGAGTGTAGGTCCAACAACTGATGTGAGAATCCAGAGGACACTGGGGTACTGCCCATGTTATTGCAAACATAGCTTCAATTAATAGAGTTGCACAATGTATTGTGAATAATACTGTGCACAATATACATATTTCAAAGGACTGTTCAGAGTTCAATAACAGGTTGGTGCTATATTTTAAAATGACATTTCTGTGAGACATGTTAATGTGGCAGATTTAGCTAATAAAGCTAACTTGCTTTAGTCGGCATGCTGGAATAGGCTCGAGTGTTAAAGATTATTACTACCACATTGTTTTATTTGGAAGCGACAATTTGTGTTAAATAGTTGACACTTGCTTACAATCAGATATTCTAACAAGAAAAAGATATCTAACAGACTTCAAAACAGATTTTGGAATGGACAAATCATGACAAATTCATGACTTGCCGCCCATTAGCCTATATTACCCAGTAGATAATTTGTTAAGGGATCTTTCCTAAGCTTGGATGAGGGGTTCCCCAATGAACTTATCCAGTTTAACTGAACTCTATGAAATCAGCTAAGATGTGTGTTCAAATATATAATTAGAGATTTAGAAATGGTGTGCAACTCTTAAATGATTGAATTACTTTTATGTGCTATTTAGAGAAAATCTACAAGTAATTCAAAGCATCACTGATTTCCAATCTATTAAAATTTTTGTGTGATCAATCCACCTATTGATAAAAAGAGTGGTTTCAATAAATCTTTAAAAGCTCTAAGTTACTTACATTGACACTCATAGTAGGCTTATGTATATTTCATTAGGGCTGTAAAATGTTTAAAAATTATTGGCCAAAACTGTAGCTGAACTCTGTTTAGCAGCGTTTGGATCCAGCTGCTTTATGTCATTTCCTCCTCAGGGTTTCAACAGTTTAAAGCATGAATGCCCCCCCCCCTTTGAACGGCATGGTTTGCATTTTTTCCTCTCCCCTTGTCAAATGCGGCTGTACTAGAAAGTAAAATTGATTCTCGGCTACCCAGATTCAATCTCACAAGAGGTTTTATTTTTATAATTTAGAGTAATATTACTTTAAGCAATGTCCACATTTTAATGTGCAGTTTGTACCAGACCCTGACTGCATGTCGGTATTTAGCCTCAGCAGTGCAGCAAGCCAAGACTAGAAAGGTTGTGTTGCCTCATTAAACATAAAGAGAAGTGAATCAGAAGCCACTTTGACAAAGTATATTTTTTCTGTTTTGTGTGCCAGTGGGATTGTAAGCAATGAATGTCACATGTACATAAAGTTTTGTGATTTATCATCCTCTAATTTTTACTAGGGTTATTTATTCTTGTGTAAGCCGCTGTAGTTAAAAGTATAGGAGAGGATCTTCAGCTCATTCTCATTTTCGCAACACTGCGAATGCGCCACCTCGTCTCCAGTAACGCCCCCTGATATCGGGAGCGCGCATGTCCTCGGCACATGCAGTCTGTTTACATCTGCGGGACCACAGCCTCTGGCCCCGCATCGGACTTATTACAGAATTGATTGCTTTTACAAAATTAGCTACCAAAAGGTTAGTTTTTTAGGAAAACACTTGTACAAGAACATTTGACAGTAATTAATGATTATCAGTGATAAATAATCAGGACATTGGGTTGTAATTCCACATAAAGACTGCACAGCTAGCGTTTTCTGACGGACCCTGCGTAGCGAAAACAACACTTGTGTCAAATCAACACAAATCCTTCTAAATGAGCAGGTATAAGCACATTACCTGTCTAGCAGAAACTCTGCGACGAGTTGATTGGTTTTAAATCCCTTTTCGGCTTTCAATGCCCGCCACCGCACAAAGCAGGAATCTCCGAGACAAACTCGTGTTTTGTTCATCTCTGTAGTCGTCTTTCTTTTTTTTCTCAGCGACTTCGAACACGTTTTTTCTCTTGCGAGCTTCCATTTTCGCTGCCGTACGGGTAGAAACCCTCTTCAATGGAGAATGATGCGGCTTGTCCGTCCTGTTTTACTTCCTAAACAACAATCTGCGCATGCGCTAATTCAAACATGAGCACGCGTTGTACGGGGTGGGTGGGGACATTAGTGATATACGTCATCGCGTAAATTTTATTTCCGCTTTGACAGCGAGTTATTTTTTACTAGCGATCGTTTTTGATTGGCTGTCATTTTCAACGAGATATTCCATTGAAATTTTTCTACTGAAAAGATCCTCTCCTATACCTTTAAATTGAATACATCATAACCATGAAAACTTTAGTTTACAAATAAACTGTGTTTTAACATACATTGCTTCGGTTCTGTAACAACAGATGTGAAATTTAGATGGATTTGACAGTTTTCTAGTTTTCTTTTATAAACAGTATATATCATGTTTAGTATGGATGCTCTGATCAGGTTTTACACCTCAGATCATCATTTGCTGATACTGATCAATGATACCATTTACATCCGTGACAATACCTCATGACTTTACGTGCACTTCAGCTCCTCCTCAGCCAGTGCTGTATTCAGTCTTAGCCTTCCATGGAAGCGGCCCTTTTCACAGCAGGTTGCTCTGAACTGGCATTTCGATAAAGGCATTAAATATAAAAAGATTGACTTGTGTGCGAACCAAATTTCTTCCACTATGGAGAAAATTTGGTCAAGTCCGATAAATTCTATTGTTTTTATTGGGCTGTTTTTCTGTTTGAGGTGTGTATAACAGCTTTCTTGTTCAGCAACAAAAGACATTTATTGGTTTATGATCATGACGCAGTTTTAATTGGAAATCGGCCCATAATGGTCGGTAGTTAAATGAGTTGCTACCACCAGCTTACAGGGGTCGTATTATACAAAGTGGACTTTTTTTGATATCCGTCCCTCATTAAAAATATACCCAAAGTGTTGCATCATCTTTTTTTAATGAATTTTTGAGTAATATTTTAATCTCCTTTAGAAAAGGCCAATTCCAAGGCTTCAGATATGAATTGATATGTTTTTATTATACACCCCTTATATTAATAACTATTAAAGGTAACATACTTGATTATAATATATGCCTGAAAAATACATAATACCCCCCCTAATCATGTTTTCAAATAGGTTAGATTAGAATTGCCATCATTTTAGTCACATATTTATTCTTTTTGTTCTAATTATCGTCAGGATGAAGCTCGTGTATACGCGATCATCTGCCGCACGTATTAGAAAAGTCCGTAATTGGGGGCATTTGGAGCTGCAACATTGACATTACTGATTGGTTGTCTTCTTTTTTTGAAACCAGACAAATTGGGTATGTGTTGCGACCTGTGAGAGGCTCTGCTGGAGATCTGTAATTATGCAGACATCTCGCCTACAGCTATGACAGGTCATGTTTTGACAGACATTCCAAAGCGGCTCAGAGATGCACAGCGAGTAGTTTGTTCCTAACGTGTTTGTCTTAGTTAACTTATTGCATTATTTTGTCGCTACTGTCTTTTGCAAATACGTCGATAACTTTCAAGCTTCCTTTATTGACTGTTGGACGGCAGATTTCCCCTAAAATCCTTGTTCGGCAGCTGAGTTGTTGCTCAGTGTTCCTCCTCAAACCGAAGTGAATCCTACGTTTAGCATCATTACAGTTAATCTGTATTCTGTTGAACATTTTCAGGAATGCCCCATATTATTCCTCTATCAAGGTGGCAATGAGGTAGAGAAAAGTAGTTGTGTTATTTGTCCAGGTGTTTCATTCATTTGGTTTAATTGATGTTCTTGTTTAAGTATTGGGTCATGATTCACAATGTAACATAATTAGGACACTGGTTAGAGGACTCCTAGCTAAAAATATTGCTGTAGAATCCTGGTCGGATTATGGTTATAAATCACAAAGCATATATGCTGGTTAGGGTGACCTTAAAGTGCCTTGTAAAAAATGTATATTCATAGATTTTTTTTTTACAGTCACGAACTTCGGGTATTTACTTGGAATTATCGATAAAGTGATTTTTGTTTGATTTGATTTGAATTATAAGCAATGGAGCAAAATTTGGTGAGTAATTGGGAAATACAAGGAAAATGAAAAATTGTCCTGATAGGTTAGCAGGTTAGCACACACACACACACACACACACACACACACACACACACACACACACACACACACACACACACACACACACACACACACACACACACACACACACACACACACCCACACACACACACCAA
>JAVLVB010000597.1:241359-278044 GCA_032876305.1 Orestias chungarensis
AACTCCATCATCAAGAGGGCTCAACAGAGGATGTACTTTCTGTACCAGCTGAGGAAGTTCAACCTAGCCCAAGAGCTGATGGTGCAGTTCTACACAGCCATCATAGAGTCCATCATCACCACATCCATCACAGTGTGGGGCAGTGCTATCACAAAACACGACACCAAGAGACTGCAGCGCATTATCAAGTCTGCAGAGATGACCATCGGTGTAAAGCTGCCCGCACTGCTGGACCTGCATGCCTCCAAAACCAGGAAGCGTGCAGAGAAAATCATCACCCTGTCCGTCACCTGTTTCGGTTCCTTCCATCAGGTTGACGCTTCAGCCACATGAAGACCCGTACGACCAGACTACTGAGAAGCTTTTTTCCAACTTCCATTATTCTCATGAACAATTGAACAATTTATTTATATATTTTTATAACCTCTATATTTTTTATACTGCACAAAACTGCACTTTTAAAAAAATATTTAAATTACACATGCTAAATGTTACAAATGTTTCTTTACTGTATTTTTCGTGCCTTTACTGTATTTTTCGTGCACTGCAAGCATCTATGTAACCAAAAACAAATTCCTTATATGTGTGAGCATACTTGGCCAATAAAGCCTGATTCTGATTCTGATTCTGATTCTGATTCTGATGAGGAAGCATTGGACTAACTAAATTTTAATAGCAAATATTGCATAATTTGCCTTCTACTGCACAGTTTTGCTCCGCAATCTGTCGGTCTATCACAAAAAACAGAAATCTCCCCCAAAAATACTTGATTTCTTCCTGTTGCTGCCTGAAAAGCTTTCGAGGGATTTCAAGGCATGTAAAAATAGCATTCAGCTCCTTTTTAAATATGTACTGAATCAGTTTGTTAGCTGGACAGATTTGTCACTAAATGACTATTTTGGCTAATAGGCAATGCAGCTTAGCCCTGTCTGCCTCTTGTCACTTGCTAGGCGCCTTTCATGTCAAAGATATGGGCTTATTATTGCAAAGCCACTTTCAGCCCATTATGGAAGTCCTTCATTCAAAAAGCCTCTGAGGAAGAAAAAAAAAAAGTTAGTGACTTTTCGGAGGGGTTGAGGCGGAGGGACAGACCCAGAGCGAGGCTCACTAATTGGCCTGCTTTGAGGCAGGCCTACCAGGCTTTGGGCAAGGACAAGCAAGTGGCATCATCGACTTGTTAGCATGGAATTAGCCTCCGATAGTAAATTACGCGTTGCGCCTGCAGCCAGTAGTCATCACACGAGCATATTATGCCTTAGCAGAAGCTCTCTTGCTCTCTTCTCCAAGTGCAAAAGCAAAGCAAACACACATTTGCATCTCGTGCTGGTCTGTCACACACATTAACACAGCACACATAAACTTATTAAGCTTATAGACAGACACTAAATACCCCAGGAGCTCTTAGCTTTGTGCTTAGCATTCATAACAAATCAAATCGGAGCCTCTCATAACAGGCTCCTCAAGAAACCCATCCCCAACACCCCACACACCCCTCCCCATCCGATGAGAAATGCCCATCGTCATGGGTAACAGGCGTATTTACCGGATGAATGCAGATGGTGAGCATGTTAATGTGTGTACAGGCGGGTCGGTGATGAGTTTGTGTTTATGTGTGTACGTTCCTGTTTCAGTGAGCTGAGAGGCTGAGTCTGCAGCACATCATCCCACACACCAGGAACAGCGCCTGAGGTTGTAGATGAGTTCTTTAGGCATGCTGTGTAGACATCCCCGTATCCCCACACACACAGCCAGCCCGAAACCCCCATGGACTGGGAGTATGCTGACAGAGCAGCTGCTGAGATGGACTCACACACACACAAACACTAAAAGCTGCTGTTTCCTTCTTTGATCTGGCAGGCATACCACAGAGAGTTTAGTTGAAGGCAGAAGCTGTTGATGTTTAGAGGTGATTATGGACGTGTGTTAGAGCCAGACGTCTGTCAGCTGACATTCAGATATGGGTCAGTCGTCGTGGAGGCATCAGTTTTATTCAACGTCACATATAGAGGTTTGACAGACTAGCTGTAGCCTATTAACATAAAAGTATAGTAGAAACTTAACCAAGCACACAGAATGTGTTCAGGTCTTCTTATCCTCATGGTTACAATTGAAAAGTGATGATTTCCATGTTGTAAGTGTTTCCTGCCAGGATTAGTGCTATTTCTCGAGCCGTTTCCTTACCTACTGATTAGCTCACACTGCTCTCACCTTTGCTGCTGACTATATTTCACAAAAGATTGTCTGTCATCATCCATGTCACGGCCTCAGACTGGTTTCATCTGTTCATGTCTTTATGTTTCTAATTGTGTACCTGACCGGTTTTCTCAGTCTTGAGCATCACCTCTGCTTTGTTTGTTATTCTAATTCTGCTTCTGAATCTTGTTTGACATATCTAAAACATGATTACTCCGTCACAAACACTGAATCTGTTCTGCTTGTAATAAGTTCTTGTCAACCTTAAATTTTTGGATGGTGGACATTGAAAACCCCAACTTCCCTGTGGTGAGCTTAGGTAACCATGGATTGATGTGTCGGACTAACCAAACTAATGGAGTTTCCGCATTTTATGACTTTATTGTTGCTGCTTTTGAATGTATGAAGGAATCTTGGCATCGACTGACACAGTAAGTACCAGTAGAAATCATCTAAACTGGCTTTAAGAAAAGATATTCAGTATTGTAATATTTAGGTAAACAAAGACAAAGAACATAAAACTAATTTAACTTCCGTTTGAACTCATTGGGATAATGGCTGTTTTTTGTGTGGCGGCAGAAGCCATAACTCTGAAGTGTGAGAAATTTGAAGAGGCTGCTTAGAAGGACTTTTGGTTAGTTCCACGAACATTCTGGGAAATTGTGTGGCCATGCAGAAATAGAAAACTGACATAATCACAGACTTTATTTGGTTTAGTTTTAACTTTTAACAAAAGCAATGACAAAATAACAAGTCAGTATATCGATGCAATCTGACGGGCTGTCCTGAATGTGTGTTTGAACTATCAAGGAACAACAGATTTCTAGGAAAGTTACAGTACCAGTACACTTGGCTTGAATTAGCTTACACTGCAGCAATTTTAGGCTATGTCCAGAACCCGGGTTAAGAGTCAGCTCTAAAGTTTTAGTGCTGGGGGTTCTAATACTTAGATATCTTTTTAACTATTGATAGGAAGCAGGTGGGAATGAGTTGGTTTATTTACAGTAGTGCAATTATTGATTCAGTCTATCATGGTGAAAAAAAAACTTTAACAAACAAAAAATACTGGTTTGTCTATGTTCTAACCCTCACCATTAGTCATGAAATATGTACAAGCGGAAAACGTCAGGAGCAGAGCAACTGCCAGGATTCAGTGAAGCATCTGATCAAGCAAGTTCCCAATGAAAGGAAACACCAGAGATTTAGAATATGCCAAAAGGTTTTGAAAAAGTTGTTCACCTTAAAAGTTATGTTTTGCTTTATGCTGATCTTTTATCACAGTAAAATACATTTTCAAAAACTCACGGCATTGCTGTGATGTGGGGAAATGCCAAAAGTTTCAAGGGGTATGATTACTTGGCAGTTGCAGTGAAAACTTTGACCCGCCTGTGTTACTTCAGGGATTGTAAATCAACAAAAACATTAATTTCAAGTATGAGCTTCTTTGCAAAACTTTATGGTACCCAGGGTTAGGGGTTAACCCTTTGTACGTTTTTGAGCGAAGAGAAAATAAGAACATCTAGTTCATTGCTGGCTGTAGATGATAGGTCAGAGAATCACGAAAAGCAGTCAGACTGATCCTCTAGAGAACACAAAGTTCTGAACCAAAATTGGCAGCATTTTTACACAGAGCCAAGCCAGCAACCTCACAACGAGTGTCAGCGGAGGGTTTTATTAAATGAGAAAGATCCTAAACTCCCAAGTTAACTTTAGTATAAACACAGTCAAACAATCATAACAATATTCAGTATATAAAACAAAGGTTTGGGCAAAGGATAGTTCATCTGCATTGAGTCCAACTCCCCCCGACAGAGCAAACGGCAGAACATGTAATATTTAAGTCTGAGCAAGTCTCAGATGAAGTGCTTATAATAGAATAAATAAATACATAACTGTTCACAGGTGAAAAATCTGCACATAATTCACTTCTGCAGATGGAGAGCTGATGCGAGCAGGAAAATTGTACATTAGGCCTGAGTCAGTTCTGTCTCTTTGCAAAATTTGGTGAGAAAATTAAATCAGGAAGCAGGTTCTTAATAAATAAGGCATTATCTGAGGTTGTCATGCATAACACTGTCTCAATCTTCATGTTTTCTGCTGATACTTTATGAATAAAAGTGTCTTGTATAAGAATGCATTCCCTGTGAACTTTTTCAGAATTTGGAATGTTACAACTTTATTTTTTTGTTATTTTACGTGTAATGAACACAAGGAACACCAACAAACACAGTGGGAATGAATATGTTTCTAAAAAACAATATGATACAACAACATAGAGATATGTGTTCTTTTTAGATTATAGAACATATTTTTTACTTTACAATTTAGCATGTATTTGTTAAAGTTTAAATAATTTAGTTTCTTACGTTAGTTTAGATGTCTTGTTAAGAACACAATACTGTCTTTATTTTCCATTGATATACTGCATAACAATGATTACGTTGGCTGCAATGTTTAGGGGAAATTTAA
Organism: Orestias chungarensis; assembly: GCA_032876305.1. Taxonomy (NCBI): domain Eukaryota; kingdom Metazoa; phylum Chordata; class Actinopteri; order Cyprinodontiformes; family Cyprinodontidae; genus Orestias; species Orestias chungarensis. Next base: position 246,022 of record JAVLVB010000597.1, read on the forward strand.
CAAGAAAGTATTATGGAATTTCCTCAGCAAAGATATTCCTCTGTCAGGAATTGGGTTTCTTTTGGCTGGTTTTGCTGTCTTCCTTGTTGTCTTCCTCCAGGGGGCGTCTTGGAAGCTGCTTCCTGGATTGCATCTGCTGAGCTGCCAGGACAGTGGTCACAGGTGCTCCCAATCCATTGATGAGGAAGTGGAGGATAAAGGGAGCTGCTCGTCAGTAATTGAGCGCCTGGCTGTTGACCTCTGATGGTACCGCCAAGCCTTTCAAGAACCATCTACAGAAACCTCACACAACCTACAAGATCACAGCACGGAAAGCAAGCTCAAGGCAAAACCTTCATTACGTCTCTGGGTTCATCTGTGCCTTCAGTTCACGCTCAAACTACACCCGGCAGCCTCCATCCGCTCACTGACGCCCCACAGGATTCATCAGCTGTACAGCAACACACCACAAACCAGGAAGCAAAATCCGGTCATCTCTCCCTTGCTTTAACAACCTTCAATCCAAGTAAGACCACAACCAAGAATCACTAATCCACCTGTTGAACCCCAACACTCACCTGTCCACCTCCTTCCAGAGCTCCCGACCCCCCCGCACTGCTGTGGCATGTCCCGTATCCAGATCCGAAGGTCCAGCCGCACAAACATCATCACATTCAATAAACCAACTTACCTGAACTGCTGTCTCCTGAGTTGTTTCCTGCATGTGGGTCAGATCATTGAATAAAACCATGACATGTACAACATATACTCGTTTTCCCAAACTCAATCAGTATTCATCTATAACCATCTGACAATGTTTACTGTTTGTTAGTTCAAAAACTTGGCACCAATGTACCAAAACATGGCTTTCCACTTAAAAGGAGAGCTACCCGTGTTAAACAAATCTGTTAACAAGACAACAATGAAAACATCTTTTTATCCCACCAAAGTAATAAACACAGCCAAACTCCTTTTTTTCATGAAGCTGACGCTTACTTTTGTTTGATCACAGGAACAGCGAATGTAATTTATAACCTATCCATCATTAGCTTGCTACACCTTAGAAACTATAGTACCGAAAGTCTTCAAAAATGAACCAGATTGTTCTACAAGCAGAATCTATCAAATGTAGTTTTAGAAGATAATCTCAACCACTGCTGAAGTGTTTGGGTTTTCCAAACTGTTGGAAACAACCATCTGCTTTTGAAAAGCAGTTAGAGAACTTTCAAGAATCAACATTCATTTTATTTATGTAGCGCCAATTTACGACAGATGTCGTCTCAAGGCACTTTACAAGAAAATCAATTCAAATCATAGACACATCAAAAACAAATCAGTTTAATAAAGGTTTCATTGACTTGCATCATTCACTCCTCCGGACTCAGCACACCGAAACAATGGCTTGTGTTCTAGTTAACCTTAGAGCAATCCCTCATGTCAGTGGAAACACGCTCCTTTAGAAAATGGAAACATCAAACAAAATGTATAAAAGTTTACAGCTTTGAACATTTCCAAAGAGGTTGCTTTAAGTCCAGCTGGCCAGACATATGTGTTGGAGTTAATACCGCATTAATCCAGTGTTGTTTTTGTCACAGAAAAAAGAATGAAAGGTCATTAGCTGTGCTTAGATGTAAAGCCAGGCTCCATGGAGGTGGTTGACACGCAAAAACATGTTCTCAAAGGACTGATTACAGCTCTGACCTTTTATCTGATGGCTCACTAACTGAATCAGGTAGTAAATAGATGATGATAGTCGTGGCTGAGTTGACGAGCATAATAAGGAAAATGACTTTTTCCCCCCCTCCCTCCAACAAGTTGCAGTAGAGGTAATAGCAATAATTGCCATTTGAGTGGAGGGTGCTGAAGGAAAAGTCAAAGACACAAGGATGACATGAATAATACAAGAACAAGCCAGATAAACCAGAAGCCCTGAGCTTGCACTAAAATAGAACTAACCTCGCAATTATTACGGACACAGAGTGAAAATGATCATTATGGGGACCATATACAGGCCGTTAGTAATTTGGAATGAGCTACTGCGCTCAAAGGTAATAGCGCTCGAGGCAAGCAGAACATGAATTTTTAAAAAGTTTTTCTACTGTAAAAAACTGAGAATATCCCTCAAATAGCCATCAGACACACGAGGCGGGTGATGCGAGTAAGGCTGAAGCTGCTGCTGTTTGACGGCACGCGGAGCACTGAGAGCAACGTGATTGACATAATCAGAATCATAATAATTGCCACGGAAATAACGCTGCCAATCAGGCAATCATGTTGGTGTGCGGCGCTATGGTAATTGGAAAACATGGTGACTGACAGTATCAGTGTGAGCCGTCCCCACCGACACCTGCTAAACTGCGACTGGCACGGCGGCCCAGACGAGAAGACGCGTTGAGTCACGCGAGACAGATGGACGAGCTGCTTCACAAACCCTTTGAGGGAAAAGTGCCGCCTGCTTCCTCGGGGCTGGAGCTGACTGGACCTTGAACAGAGTGTTGAGTCAGGAGGTTGCCACAGAGACGCGAGGATTTTCCCCTTTGATAGGAAACTCTTGACACGGCTGCAGGATGTGAGGGATGCGAGCCGGCCATGTGTCCGCGTTTATTCCGTTTAAATGCGGGGTAAACAATCCTGCAGTTGAGCCATCTGACACAGAAATCCCAGGTGCATTAACCCCACCACAGTCTGTCGCATCTGCTTCTAACAGATGGGCGCATTATTGCTGTCTTTACATCATTTGTGTGAAAGCCGCTGCTGTCGCTGGCAAACACTTGATGCTTGCTTCCGTGTCTTCCGTGACATAGATATAAAACAAACGCAATAACAAGTGACAATATCTACATGGAGATGCACCAATTAGGCTTTTACTTCTGCCTGACATGAGGAGCAACACAAGCTACCATCTCTGTGAAGGGTGTTGGTTTTGAATCCCACATGACATGGAGGACTCATAAGGTTCTTTTGAATGTTTCCAGCTTTTATCTGGTTGTTTTTGTAAAACTTGAAACACTGCATCAAAGTAGATGATGTTAATACCGTACATGTGTTTCCCCTCTATTTTTCAGAACCAGGACAGACAATGAGACTGTATATACCAAGTCATTGCAATCAGGAGACCTCGCTCTGTTTTCACTTTCAGGCTGCTTTTTTTTTTGGTCTTGGTTCCGTTTCGGACTGCATGGTTAATATCCATTTTCTTAGTTTTCCTTTTCTTTTTTGTTCTTTTCACTTCCTGTATTGACTGCAGTGGAAAGCTTTTCTCCTGCACTTGTGCACCTCTACAATCCTGAGTCAGGAGAGAGTCCCGCTGCTGTGGAAGACGTCCCACGTGGTTCCTGTCCCCAAGAAGTCAAGACCATTTGACCCAGAGGACTACAGACCAGTCGCTCTCACATCTCCTGTGATGAAGGTCATGGAGAGACTGGTTCTGGCCCAGCCGAGGCCTCAGGTGAGGACGTTTCTAGACCCCCTAAAATTTGCCTACCAGCCCCATTTAGGAGTTGATGATTCTGTAATCTTCCTGCTGCAACGAGCCCATGTGCACCTGTGCACACTGTGAGAATCACATTCTTTGATTTTTCAAGTGCATTCAATACCATCCAGCCCCTGCAACTGGGTGAGAAGCTGCAGAGGATGGGTGTCCAAGACTCGATGATCTCCTGGGTTACTGACTACTTGACAGGCAGGCCACAGGTTGTCCATCTGGGCAGTGTCCTGTCTGATGTGGTGGTCAGTGACGTGGGGGCTCCACAGGGTACTGCGCTCTCTCCCTTCCTCTTCACCTTGTACACAACTGATTTCCGGTACAACTCTGAGTCCTGCCACCTACAGAAGTTTTCTGATGACTCAGCTGTTGTATATAAGTAATATAAGTAATGGAGAGGAGGTGGATTACAGGACACTGGTGGACAACTTCGTGGAGTGGTCTGAGCATAATCACCTGAGGCTCAACATAAGTAAGACCAGAGAGATGGTGATTGACTTCAGGAGGAAGAAGACGCCTTCACAGCCACTGAGGATCAAGGGGGAGGTGGTGAGGAGGTGGAGGTATAAAAATACCTGGGAGTGGTGATCGGCAACAGACTTGACTGGGCTGAGGGGATGAGCAGACTTTATTTCCTAAGGAAGCTAAGATCCTTCAATGTGTGCAGCAAGACGTTGGAGACCTTTTATAAGAGTGTTGTTGCTATTTTCTTTGCTGCTGTGTGTTGGGGAAGCAGCATCAGAGCCAGTGACTTGAACAGACTGAACAAAATAATCAGGAAAGCTGCCTCTCTACTTGGACTAAAACTAGAATCCCTGGAAACTGTGGTGGAGAGGAAGACACTGCACAACAAAGAGCACCCTCTCCAACACACAGTGGACAGACAGCGGAGCACCTTTTTACATAGACTGCTTCAGCTCCGCTGTCGAAGGGACAGATACAGGAAATCATTCCTGCCACATCTCACTGTTCAATAAAACATTATTCATCATTTGGGACTATTTCATCAGTTAAACTTGCACAACTGCATCTGTTGCACATTTGCTTTTTGTACATGTCTATTAAAGCATTTTTTTTAATCTAATTTTTAATTAGATTACTACACCTTGTCTGTATGCTGCAACTGCAAAGTAATTTCCTTGCAGGGATGAATAAAGTACTTCTATTTACTAAACAATCAGTTACCACGTGCAAACGGATACCAAAATTTCCTTATGTATACATAAAACATGCCTTTTATTTACTGCATTTTTTTAAAGATAGCTAACAAGTGTGCAAAGTATAAGTCATTGAATATTTTCTCCCCTCAATAACTATATTCTAGTAAAAGGATAGATTTCACTACAGTTTTAGTTGGGAGGTTTATTCTGCTGCAGTCATGCATTTGTTAGCAGATTAGAAGGCTCTCCCCACATGTTTACCATCAATATCAGGAGTGGGAGTCAGAGCGTGTTAAGCGACGGCTTGTATTTTTCTCAACTACCCAAATAAATAAATAAATGAAAGAAAAAAATCCCAAAACGTCCCACTATTTCTACCGATGTTGGCAGCATCCAATTAAAATTTTAAATTATTATCTTTAAAGCAAGTTTTTATATCACCGAGGACTTAAACTGTTCTGGGCTAAAAAAAAATTTCTGTTTACCTATAAAAAAGAAATAAATAATTATTAGACTAATGTTTAATGCAGTGATTTCCTCAAGGTTTAAATCTGCACTTGGACATGTTACAACCTTTACATTCTGATCCACTTCTCTGTCCGTAATGAAGAAATATTTTCCACATCATGGTGCTGCCACTAACAGTTTTTAACTGTAGGAATAGTGTGTTCAGTTCGCTGCATTAGTTTTCTGTCAAAAGCTCAATTTCCCCCCTTGTTTGTAAATGAATGATCCAACATTACTTATCAAATCCACTCTTTGTAGAATCAGGGGCAAAAAACAAAAAACAAAAATCTTAAAAGAAATCTGTTAGAAGACGCTTTGTAGCTGGTCACAAGGCAATGTTGGGGACACAGCACACATGTATAATAAGTTGACTCCTACTGTACTAATAGGTGTGTTCAGTGCTCTAAAAAGGAATCCAAAAATGTGGGTACTTCCCCAGCACAGTCGATGTTTTGCTTGAGAGTGCAGCACAGCATAAGCAGGAGGTCCAGTGAGACGCACAATGAAATGCAGCTGAAGAAAGTAGCTACTTATTGAAAACTTAACTGAGGCTAAAGCTCCACGCTTTAATTTAAAGTAATTTTAGCTATTTCTTTCTCTGCATCCCTTTAACTGGGGTATTTCATCACAAAGTGCACTATTGCCTTAAACGGACACACAGAGTGGTAATCTCATGTGTTCTTACTGCACCTTGGCAGGTAATGTGTTCACATTTGTCTCCATTCACTACATTCAGAGTAATTGAATCGGGAAATCTTAGCAAATACCACTTCTTTAATGAATAATCCATTGCTATGAACATCAATATTTTTAGTATAATATAAAAAAAGGGTTGTTTTTGCGGAAATGACAATTCCTAAAATTCCTTATATTGTGGAAAAATGTAGCAAACACAAGACTAAGAGTATGTTTTTTACCTACTTTAGGTCAGAAATACAACAGCCTGATAAAAACCAGCTGCTTGCTTTATGCTTTACTTTGTACTGAGCTTCTGAATCCTCAGCTAATAAGAAATTATTGCATTCTGGAGGCTTTGATTGGTTCTTATTTTAGCTAATCACTAAAGTTTGCGTGTGATGCTGGTGCTTCAGTCACCTTCTCCGCTCCCATTGCCAAACTACAACCAAAGGCAGATTATGATTCCAAAACAGCGCAGAAAATCGACATCATCATTCAAAACTCCTTCTGTTTGCTAATTTGATCAAATTCATCTTGAGAAATGCAGCTCAATGGGAGTAATCGCAGGTGTACCACTGAAGGCAGATGAGAATCGAGACATCTCGTAGGAACGCAAGGGCCAGGCTAGGTCACAAAACCTGTTGAGATAGCTACATCGGTGGATTTGCTCAGATGATCTGATGAGTTTGCAACAACAAATCCAAAGAAACAAATCAACACACTCAATACATCCCTTAAATATACCCAGCTTGACAAAAGGTTATATATATTCCTATGTTGTCGTATGTTTATCACATATTTCCCTAATGTAAGAAATGTTACATTCAAATGTGCAACATGTGAATGTAACAACGATCACATGTGGTATATGTGATCCACATATGGGAAATGGGAACTCAATGTGAATTTCCCGGGAAGATGAAAACAAAGGGAATCGTATTTAAAATACAAAATGTATTTTATTCATGTGTTCCAAATCCTCTGACTTGCAAGATTTAACATACGGTACATAGTTTTCACATGTGCTTTTAGACATGTGAAAATCATAGGCTTTTTCTCCGTTACGGTGGCACTGGCGAGAAATTCAACGGGTATTTCAGAAAGCTTGGTTTTAGTGTGTTGGATAAATCGTGTAGTCTGTGATCCAGGCGTTCATTCATAACCTCATTCTGTTAATGTTACCCCCAAGTCTTCTAAAATCTGTGATTGCTGTAAAAGTCTCATAGTTTCTCCCCAACTGAATGGTCCTGAAAGAAAGCAACACAGTGAGAATGAAAGCAGGTTTGTCTCAGTCAGGATTTTGATATCAAATCACTGCTTTTGAATCAGACAGACATTTATTCTTTAAATATAGATACATATCTAGCATGTATCCTGAAGCTGATTCAGTTTTGATAAAACTTCGAAATGTTGTTTTGCTAGTAATCACATGTATGTGTTGATGTAAGCCTTTTGCAAGGTTGCCTTTTTCCGCTTTGATATTTTAATAATGTATTTCTCTATTTTCTGAATTGAATTACACATTTCACTGTCTGCCTATTGTCACCTGCCCTGCACAATATAAAAAAAACACCAAAAAAACACTTGGCTCGAAATTTCCGCGCCAGCTTATTGTGGCCTCAGGTTGACTCAACCTTAAGTTCACCCCTCTTTACACAGTGCGATTTCCTCGCCACACTAATCTCTCGGGTGCATTTTACTGCACACGGCTCGTTGTTTGTCTCGAGCTTCAACTTCCAACCCCGGGGCAGGTAGCAGTAATGGGCTATACAGGAAACAACATTGAAGCAGCGCCCTGCAGTGTGGATCCTAATGAGAACAGGAACAAACACACACACACACACACACACACACACACACACACACACACACACACACACACACACACACACACACACACACACACACACACACACACACACACACACACACACACACACACACACACACACACACACACACACACACACAAGTTAATATGTCTACCCAAATTATTGACTTCCAGTCATTTAAATAACTGCTTTTATGTCTAACCTGAACATTAATGCTAATCCTACCCATTAGCAATATATTCACAACGCTAGCCTTAACCAAAGTTAAATTCACACCACAATTGTTAAACTGACCTTTAACCCTAAAAGATGGGCTCCCCTACATTAAGATCAGGCTTTGGACCCAATAAGTTCCATATGTCTTTAGAAGGTCAGTGAATATGCCAAAGATAGAATATGCCTAAATAGAATACCTTAACCGGTATACAAACTCCCTTTCTCTAATATGTATTTTCTATCTAATTTATTGTTTGTATAATTTTATTTTTGTCAAAACCTAGAAACGTTTGGTTCAGACGACTTTTTCCTATAAGAAAAAAAAATACTTTTGTTTTTGTCTATTTTATTTGATAAATTCTTTTTAAAAAGAAGTTACTGGTCTTATTAAATATTGGACTTCTTTGAACTTTTCACGCTTCGTTTTCTGGAAGCAGGACTCAAAATAAAAATAAATAAATGCTTGAAATCTAATAGCACTGAAAAGTTACTGAAAAAAAATCGCTTTGCTATGATGCTGTTATTTATGGAGTTGCATCCATATCTGGAGTTTTTCTTATCAAGCTAGTAAAATTGTCTTTGTGGGAGTCAGCAGCTCTGTTTATATTGTAATTTTGCTCTTACAAACCTCAAGTGTACAGCTCTCAACACCTAAAACATCAGCAGTTTGTCTCATACATTAAACATGGTTAGGATGTCACTGGAGCCACGCTTACTAAATCCAGCTTTATTCAGTGTCAGTAGAAATACTCACTGTTTTTTTTCCCCTTTTTTGTTTTATTTTCTTTTACTTGTTTGCTTTAGTATAAGTTTAATTGTTTTTCACTTGTAAAAGTAAAAATGATCTTTTAAGGTTTTCCTAACGACACCTGAGGGGCAGTTCTGACAGATACTAAAACAGAAGTCCTAGAAGGATATCTATCCTGTTGTTTTCCTACAGACTCTCATAACATGAGCAGATAAGCTGTAGGGGGAAGATTGAGCAGAACAATTTGTTTTCAGTTTCTCTGTAATATTATTATACAGCACAATATGAAAACATTAGCATCTCTTATGAAAAGTAAGGTACGTTTTAAATAAAACCAAAAACAAATGTTTTGTTTAAATATCTGTGTCCCTCCAACAGCGAATCTCATCACCAGATATGAAACAGCATCTGTTGTATTTTTGTTTTTTTATTGGTTCTATGCATCTTTTGTCATTCAACATTATGTTGTCAGTTTGTTCTTGAGCAAGAACAAGATATTATATAACATTTACCATTCATTTTAACATTATCGACACATTTTTTTTCTACAAACATTTTGTATAATTTCATTTCTTTTAACACAATAAGCAACTCTAGATTTTTTTTCACCTTAGCTTCTCCATAACTACACATTTGCTGCTAATGGATTAGTGTCTCGTGCAGTTCGGCAACATTTTGAGACACTTTTCACTTCGCAGGGATTCATTTCCTAAGTGGCGACCAAAACGGATAACCTGTGCCGCAAGATTGCATGTGCAAGTTATTACAAAGTCTTAATGCTCTGCAGGTGCATTTTAGGAAAACATATGAAAAGTCATACTTCTGATACTGAAAGGGAAGACCTTTAGGCGTTCAACACAAAAACACCAGAAGGGAATTTAAACTATTATTACATTTTTGCTTCACTTTTCATTATATGGGTTCAAAGTTAGCTTCGATACGTTTTAACAACCTGTCACATTAAAACAACAAACTTAGGTATATTTTATATTATTTAATGATATAATGATAATGAAAGATGCTGATAGTAACTAGCTGAGAAGATAAGTGGGTCAGGTAGAAGAGTCTGTTTAATGTACTGTTTGTAGTTCACCTAAAAATCCTGGCCTTGATGAAGGAGAAGCAAAAGGAAGTTTGAGGAATACAATAGGTATTCCATTTTTGTTTAGGTTTTAAATAAAATTATGTTTCTGTACATTTATATACATTTTAGAAAGTAATGCTACAGCCCAGGAACTAATGTTGCATCAACAGTAGAGAAATTAACAAAAACTGATTTTCAACATAGTCCACCAATCTTAATTCTAAACGAGAAGAGTTCCAAAATTTACAGACCACTAAAAAGAAAGCCTTTTCACCTTTTGTCTTTCAGTTTAGTAAGGGAGAATTCAATTTGGTAAAGATTACTTCTTCCATCAGCAAACCCTGATTTAGCACATCGGGGTCCTGCGCATTCCCCCATGACCAAAGTTTCGTTTCAAATTTGAATCTTTGTATTGAAGCCTTTTGATAAGACCAGAGGCAGCATGTAGGGCATATGTGTCAGACCCACGATCCGCGGGCCACATCCACCCTGCATTTAATTTTATCCGGCCAGTGAGACCAGTTTATTTTATTTTTAATACTTCATAATATAGAATGACATAAGAGTAAAGACATTTGAATGTTTGTTCGTTTAACTGGTACTTTTTTTCCCCTAACTTATATAATTAAGGTTTAATATATTTTTTATGGAGAGCATAATATTATAAGTTATTTAAGGTTTAAGTTGATTTATTCAGGAATAAAAGTCCTGTCTGTTTTTATTCATAGTAATGTTGAAAATAGGTCAATTTTAAGTTTTAGTGTGTTCAATAAATGTTTATCCTGTTTGGCCCCCAAACCCAAGTTTGTTTTGGATTTTAGCCACCTGTGCAATTGAGTTTGATACCCCTGATGTAGGAGGTAAAAAAAGATATGGTGGTTATGAGCTACAGCACTACTGGACGCCCTTTAGCAGAGCAGTTACAGACTAATGGATCTGCGACCTCCCCCAGTGATGCTGCCACTACATGTTTTCTCTTCACTGAGCTTCAGGGGACGTTCAAGACTGCTGCGATAAAACATGTGTAACTGCAGGCATTTCAGCATTAGATACGGTGGTGGATTGGAAGATGGCCAAGATAATATTTTATGTATGCTTTATGGATGGATAGATAGAGACAGAAAGCTGCTATAGTGGCTGTTGGATTCTAGCATATCCTTTCCATATTTTCAATAATTTTTACTTTGTTATAATATAAAAATATAATAATCCATCATATATCAGCATAAAAATTGATATTGGCCAGTAAGTCATATTTAAAATATTGGTATCGGGCCTATAAGTAAATCTCAGTCAATAATAATACACAGCATTTATAATTGTGTTTCAGGAGAGGGTTGGTCTTGTGAAATTTGTTTGGGGCTTGAAACAATCATAGTGATGAAATGCAGAACGGTGGCATGTTTAACTACAGCAGAGACTGGTTGTTATTGGTGAGGTTAACTTTCTTAGGATAGGGCATTACACAAAACTTAGGTAAAATTGTTTTCCATCTATTAGAGAGATTTTAATATTAATGTCAGTCCAGATCTGTGACTACCTTGGTTTAATGATCTGACCCATCAATCCATTCATCCATCGATCTATATTTTTTATTAGCTTTCATAGGTTTTAATATGTTCCTTGGAGTTGCTTTTAATTTTTATTATCTGTGGTCAGGTTGGGGGCTTCCAGCTCAAGCGAAGAGTGCAGCCTTCCTTCTTTCCAGCCACTTTTGACAGCTTCTAAAGTGGAATCCCAAGGTTCTCCCAGGCTAACTGTGAAACAGTAAAAAAAAACAGAAACCCAGAGATTATTAAAAAACCCATTCTCGACCCAAAGCTTAAGACCTTGGTCTTTGATTTGGAAGGGCTGATTTTCATTCTGGCTTCTTCTCACTCTGCTGCAAACTGCTGAAATAGCATTTGTGTGTGTGTTTGTCTTAATAATTTTAATAATCTATTATCGGTTGCTAACAACAAAAGTATGAGATCAGTCTGATGAAATGCAACGTCTGCGTAGTCAAACCCGTAGCGTAATCAAGCACATTTTGCCACAATGCGAACCACTGGCACTGATCATACAGGAATGTAACACCCCAGGGTCTAGCACTCCATACTCATATCGTAACCCCTGTAGGACTGCCTGAGAAACACAGTCAAATGGCTTCTTCAACTCCACAAAACCCAAATAGACTGGTTGGTTTATCTGACCTAGGAAGTCTTCCAGCAGAACAAGGGTGTCACCAGCCCCCCAACTAAGGATTTAAGTGCCCTGAGCAACAGTAAGGACCTGCCTCCCCCTTTGTCGGTGTGAGGGTACCCTCTCGTTCATGCAGTCTTTCACAGCGCCTCTTAATAGGTGCATCTCCAGACTGGAGTAGTAATGTCCTACCCCTCTCGACAAGACTGGTTCCAGTGCCAGAGGCATGTGTCAAGGTGATTCTGAACTTTTTACCCTCACACACCAGCTCATGCTCATTCCTCCCCAGAGAATCAACATTTTACGTACTGATGGCCACCTTCTGTTGCTGAGGGTTGGACCACTAAGGTACCCACCTCTGCCCAACACTCATTTGATAGTTCACAGGTGGTGAGCCCATAGGAAGAGGATCTAACCCATGAATGGTAAAATGCTACCTTGCAGTTAGGAAGCATGGGTGTTAAAAGTATGAGTATGCAGATTCAAAATGAGTTTGTAGAGGGCAGGCCAGAGTCTTAACTAGAATCTAACAGAGGGTTTTGTGAGGTAGCTAAAGAATAGGGTAATGGCGAGGTTTCCCGCCAACCTCAACAACTTGGAGGTCAACATAAATGATAAATCATGAACACACTGGGAACATGTAAATAGCTGGAAAAAAAGGTTTATGTGCTGAAATGCTAAGATTTTCCATTGATTTTTGAGAGTTTTAGTTACTTGTGCTTATTTTACAGTTCTTTTTATCCTTTGTCTGCTGTTTTAACTTCCATCGTCTTCAGTGGTTCAGAAGAAATTATCTACATTTTGCTAAGAGTATGAATACATTTTGGCTCTAAAATCTAGGATTTTTTCTTTTACAGGATTCATATTTTTAGTCAGTATGTGGATAAAAAGTGGATGTGTAGTTAAGCATTTTCTATATAAAAGAATGCAGTAGTTCAGAAGAATGAGATTTAATTTGTTTTAAAATTGGTAGTAAAAAAGTTAAATAAAATCAATCTTGTAAATGCATTGTGTACTTGGGCATCAGTCACAGGACACCAAGGGTTATAGACTATATGTCCCAACATATAGTCCTACTTCCACCTGTGGATGTATGCTTGAGTATGCGTGAATCGGACAGGTCGGTTTTGTCCTCCAGCACACTCAAGCTCTGGCATGTTTTTAAAAAAAAAGCTATTCCAGGTAAGTGCTCCCAGCACTAATTCCCTGTATCCACCGCAAGAGCCCAGGCTGAATGTGGACACAAAAACATGTTTCAAAATGCTGCCTCCTTCACTTTAAGTCAAAAAGAGACAAAGTTCACCTGAATCTTATGGAGCCAGAATGTAAATGTGAAATATGAAGAGGTGTTGCAAGCTGAACACTAACTTTCTTTTTAAACTTACATAATGCAGATGAGAAATCTGAGATCTCGTTTTTTGTTTTTTTTTTAGCTTATAATGATTTTGATTTTAGTGATTTTAGTAAGGTTTTCCATATTTCTATTATTAATAGCTATGAATTTGTTTTCACAAATACATGAATGAATGCATGTGTATGTATTCTTGAGGTACATTCCTGAAACGTTAAATATACAAGAAAAAATAAGGGGGGAAATTATACATTTATTGTTTTGACATGCGAGTCAGCTTAGCTTTTTTCTGCTTGTTTAACTGCAAAGATTTGATTCCAAATGATTAAATCACAGTTAGTTGATTAAGTTCTTAGTAAAGTGCTATCTTGGCTTTTATTTTCTGGTAAAAGAAATACATTTACCTTTTTGTTTTGGCCTATTTATCTACTTTAAATACAATACAATTTTATCTTTCTATTTTTAAGTATTCATATTTTCTTGTATCTTAATATTTTATTGCTATTCAGTAAAAAGTCTTGTATTAATGTAGCTGTTTTTTTAAGATTTTATCGATATCAAATTACAGGGGTTGGACAATGAAACTGAAACACCTGATTTTAGACCACAATTATTTATTAGTATGGTGTAAGGCCTTGGAAATGACATATACAAGTCTTGCACAGTGGTCAGAGGGATTTTAAGCCATTCTTCTTGCAGTATAGATGCCAGGTCCCGACGTGATGCTTGTGGAGTAAAACGTTTCCTGACTTGCTCTTCCAAAGCACCCCAAAGTGGCTCAATAATATTTAGATCTGGTGACTGTGGTTAACTTTCATGTTCGTCAAACCAATCTTTCACCAGCCTTGCTGTGTGTATTAGTGCATTGTCATCCTGAAACACGGCACTGACTTCAGGATACAATGTTTGAACCATTGGATGCACATGGTCCTCCAGAATGGTTTGGTGGTCCTTGGCAGTGACACGCCCATCTAGCACAAGTACTGGGCCAAGGGAATGCCATGATATGGCAGCACAAACCTTCACTGATCCCCCAGCATTCTTCACTCTGGGCATGCAACAGTTTGGGTGATACGCTTCTTTGGGGCTTCTCCACACCGTAACTCTCCCGGATGTGGGGAAAGCAGTAAAAGTGGACTCATCAGAGAACAAAACATGCTCACATTGTCCACAGCCCAAGATTTGCTCTCTTTGCACCATTGAAACCGACGGTTGGCATTGGCACGAGGGATCAAAGGTTTGGCTATGGCAGCCCGGCCGTGTATACTGACCCCGTGGAGCTCTTGATGTACAGTTTTGCTACAAAACAGGAGAGTTAAGGAGCACGTTTAATTATACCGTGTTTTGGGCAGCCATGGTTTCATGTTTTTTGGATACAATCCAGGTTAGCATCCAGACATTCTTTTCAGACGGCTTTCTCTTGCGTTCACAATTAATCCTGTTGGATGTGGTTCCTTCTTCTTGGTGGTATGCTGACATTACCCTGGATACTGTGGCTCTTGATACATCACAAAGAGTTACTGTCTTGTTCACAGATGCGCCAGCAAGACATGCACCAACAATTTGTCCTCCTTTGAACTCTGGTATGTCAATCTTAATTTTATGTGCATTACAATATTTTGGGCATAACTGAGCTCTTACCCTGCTAATTGGACCTTCACACTCTGCTCGTACTGGTGCAGTGTGCAATTGATGAAGATTGGCCACCAGGCTGGTCCAATTTACACATGAAACCTCCCAAACTAAAATGACAGGTGTTTCAGTTTCATTATCCAACCTGTACATATTTTGTATTTTTTATACATACATTTATTTTTATGTTTTTTTAGATTCAGCCTAACGCTTTGTAGATCGTTTTTTTGCTGCATTTACAGCTGCAAGTCTTTTGGCATGTGTGTTGATTAGCTTTGCACGAATAAAAGTTAAATCTTTGTTGTTTTTTTATTAACTATGAAGGTGTATTAGTATTCTAGATATAACTTTGTCTAGTTTTGGGAGAACGAGACTGTAAGCAACACTGTCTGGTCAGGTCTTGTCAAAAGATTGTGTCTGTTTTGATATTTTGATGTTTGTGACTTGGTGGGGGTTAAATGAAACCATCATCAATCTGGATTCATGAGGTA
This sequence comes from Orestias chungarensis, assembly GCA_032876305.1. Lineage (NCBI taxonomy): Eukaryota > Metazoa > Chordata > Actinopteri > Cyprinodontiformes > Cyprinodontidae > Orestias > Orestias chungarensis. The sequence goes on from JAVLVB010000597.1 coordinate 261,365, forward strand.
GCAAAATGGCCAGGCAGTTGCTAATTGCCTGTGTGGTGCGCCAGCAGACTGAAGATGGAGTAGATTGCAGTGTGCTCTGACCTAATTGGTCGCACACTGCTAATGGCAGTTCTGCTACAAACAAGGAGATCATTGTGGCATTCAGTTTGGTGAAATCACCAGAATCATGCTGGTGGGTTAGTTGACGCCTTTTTATCCGTGGCTGTTACCGTTATGTGAAATGGTCAGTTGTAAATTAGAGAGTTAAAAAGAAAATGCTTGCATTAAAATGGAAATACAGTACTCTATTTTGGTTTTACTTTGCGAACATGTTTGAATATCATCTATCATGTTGTTGCACTACATTGCATTAGTCTATGACTTGCTATCCTGATAAAATATTTAAGATTCTGTGGTTGTAACGCGAAAAACTCTGCAAAAAGGGTTCAAATGTGGAAGGCTTTCTTGTCTTGGTGGGTTGTATTTGTTCTTTGACTCTTTAAATTAATTGGGTGTGAAATAAACAACAAAAAAATCAGCTTCTTCCACTTTATGTTCATATCTGAAAAGAGCTTGTGTGTATTTTGTTTACTTTGTTTTGCAGGAAAAATGTCCAACATCCGAGCTGTCAGGAAGATGCAACAGCTAAATAACTTGGTTGCGATGGTTACGGAACTGGCCAGACCGGGAGACACTGTGGTGGATTTCTGCAGTGGAACGGTACTAATTCGCATCCATCATGATGCGCCAACTGACTATAGCCGCATTATATGCTGCTTCATTAGAGACCATTTGAAATGGAACAATCCCTTTCAATTGCTCATTCTTGTTATTTCCAGTTAGGTGGATTTTGTTGTAGGGTCATGCACACAAACTGACATACCCTACACAGCAACACTTTGATTTTTCTAAAGATCAGTTTGTATGTACTTAACGGGTCCTTCCAGTGTGCTTTTTCTGTTGTCTTTATTTTGTTTTTGTACTTTCTCTCAGGGTCATGTGGGGATTGTTCTGGCTCACACACTTCCCGATTGCCAGGTAAAGTATATTAATATATGTGCACAGATCGTACAACGGTAAGCTGGCTTCTTCCGCATTATAGATGTTAAATAAACCTAGAAAACGATATTCGGTTCAGGTTTTGTTCACCATTCTCAACCAAGTCACTTGTGAAGAATACTTATATGAAAGTCATCTTACTTCAGAAACCCAGACTAAGTGAGAGCGGTGCATCTCATAAAATGAAATGTTATCAAATATTGAATATGTTTTACTGATTCCTTTGGGAAGATGAATCTAATTTTTAGTGGATTACTTACACAATGTAAGCCAAACATTAAAGACTGCGGTAAATAAATGATTTCTAACAAAAATAGACATTTTTAATATAGTAATGTTTGGCGAAAAATATGTCCATTTGATGTATACTATATGCATTCAAAACCTGGTCAGGGCTCCATTTCTGTGGGTTATTCCATCATTATGGTGTGGCATTAAAAAGAAAATCAGCCTGTGACTGTACCGAGGAGTCAGGGAAACCCAGGTTGCTTTGATAACAAGACTTCAACTCATTGCCTTTCTACCTTTCGCCCAGACTCTGGGGCCTTGCTTTCCGAATGAAATATACAATATACTTTGGATTCTCAGCCAATAAGTGATAATTGAGTCATTTTCCTCCTGACTTTAGATAAGATGCTGAAGTTTAGTTCAGGAGTGGCTTAAAAACTATGAATGCAACAGGTGCAGCTCATGTCCTCATGTCAGTCACTTATTGTTCTTTGTGAATCTATGATAGTTTAACTAAAGTACATCTCCTTATCAGCCATTACACTTTACACACCAAAGTAGGATGGCATAATAAAACAGAAAATACACCCAACAGTCGCCATTGCAGAGTTTAGTCACATACCTAACCACAGAGTTTCTTAATTAGCTCCCTGAACTCATAAAAAGAATTAGAACTTCTCAATATACTTGTTAAAATTGTGTTTTCTTTCTGTTTTACCATTTATAAGTGGTTCTCTGATTAATTAATTTATTTATTTAATTAAAGCTCAATCTTATTGATCTTTTTTTCTGCAGATTTCCAACTATTTTAAAAACATATTGCTATTTGAGTTATTTCTTCCCTTTTTTTTTTTTTGCAGATCATCCTCATAGAAAACAAAGAGGAATCTCTTGTTAGAGCCCAACGTCGCAGCGCACAGCTCGAACTGAAAAACATTTACTTCCTTCAAGCCAATTTGGATTACTTTACTGGACCATTTCAGATTGGGGTGAGTTTACATGTGTAAAGAAAGAAAAAAAACAATTTGCTCCAGTTTGGCTTGAATTATACAGTAGATTGTCTACACAGACTACAAACACACACAACCCTCCGGATAAAGCCATTTGCATTTTTGTAAAAAAAAATTGGAATGAATTTGGGGAGTTGAAATTTCAAATTGCCCCTGGCCGTGTTTGTGCTCTTTGATTGTCTTTGGGTTTTCAGACTAAAATCTTTAAATTTAAATTTTTTTTGATTTAAGTTAACAGGTAAAGTTCAGGGAATGTGTCTATAATTAAATCCACCATTATAACAACTGATTTATGAAACATTTGTGTAATTCCTTTGATGCTGTTGTAAGATAAAATAATTAATTCATTTTCCCATGGTGGGAAAATATTTCACTGCAACATAATACATTGTGATTTTACAATTACCTTTTATAAAAGGGTACAATGTAAAATTTTCTTTAGTATGATTTGAAAAACATTATCACTACAGCTCCCCTCCAACAATATGTCTTTGTTTATTCAGAAAGGGAGTTTCAATCAAACATGGAATAAGGAAGAACATTGTTATTGTTAGGCATGTATACAAGTATAGTCCATTCCAAATCACTGTAAGTGTGCTTTAATAGATACCTGTCATGCAACTCACCTTTGCAAAGTGCCGTCTAATTACATCTCTGTAAATGTGATCAGATTAAATGCAGTTGCTTACAGCTAGTTGGCAATATTAGAAACAACCTTGTGCTGTTCAGCTTCTGCACTGAAGTTTTGTCCACAGCAACTAAGTACAGGAGTGAATTAAATCAAAATAGACTAAAAACGTTTTGTTTTTTTGTTTTTTTGTTTTTAGCCTGTAGATGCTTGCAGAGCCTTTTAACTTAAAGTAGTAGTTTATTTTTGTGAAGACTTGTGATTGACATCAACAGACTGACTACAACCCCAGAAAATTTTACCTGAATTTCAGAGAAACTGGAATATTCCATCTCAGACTCTACAGGGCTCAGTTGGTGTATTAAGTTAAGGTTTATGGCAGTACAGTTAAAAAGGAAACAAAATGAGCACAGTTTGTTTGTAGTTGTAGGAAAATCAAAACTTATTTCACTGCCAGGTATGGTGAAGGAGTTGTGATGATTCGAGATTGATTTGCTAGTACAGGACCTGGACTCCTTTTAGCCACTGATCAACTACAATCCTAAGTCGTATGCTGAAATGTTACAAGGTCCTATCCTGATAAGGAATGCACAATGTTGGATATAACTGACAATGTAATTTTTTGGATACCTAAAATATGAAAAGAATACAGGAATTTTCAGTAAAAAATCTGTTAAATTCTAGGGGAGCCTTTTTGGAGCCTTTTGATTCTGCACTTCAAACGCTGTTTGATTGAAACCGATTTCCATTGCAATCTCTGCTTTTTTTCGTAGGCATGATCCTCATTATCTACCCCAATATGAACAAAAGTCTGCCAAACTAAGACTTTTAACCCCTAACCCTAACCCTTTTACAAGAGCCTCCTATTCCCAAAGAAGCATTATAAAGAGAAGCTTGTTAAAACCAAAAAAGTATGGGAAATGCATGGAAACAAACCAGACTGATAGCTGACCTCAGTTGTTTCTCTGAGGAGCCAAGTTCAATTCAGTTTTGTTAATTTACTTGGTGTTAATTCACAACATTATCTCAGGTAATAAATGGCTGCACAGAGTTACAACTGTAAGTTTGGCATCTAGTCAAAAATGTCATTGCGCACTTATGCATTCCTTGCACATGAAGTATAGATATGTATAAATACAGTAAATATGTGAATACCCTATTCATAAGTGAATGATTGAGGCTTTATTCAGTTGTTTTGTTTTTTGGCCACAGGCTTTAGTTCAATTTCCTTATGCAAGTAAAAAATACTGTGAGGGAGCCACTCATCACCGTAGATTTAACTCCTTTATGCATTATGCATGGCGCCATTTTTAGTCACATTCAGCTCGGCATGTTAATTATCCTGCAACCTTATTTTAGCATCTGCTCCTCAGGGCTGACATTACACAGCTTAAGTGTTAAAGGTGTAGCAGGTTGAAACCAACCTTTTTGTCATACACAAACTCATACAATTGAAACCAGAAATTTACACTGCTGTAAAATAAAGTCAGTTAACCATTTTTTTATCCCCCTTTCTGACATAAATCAGACTACAATTGTACAGTTTGGTTCTGTTAGGATAATGAGACACATCTAAAAAAAAAAAAATACTTTTTTAATCCAATGCCTGTTTTAATCTACTGTACAGGTTTCTTCAAAAACAGTGCTTAAAGACACGTCTAGTAATATTAAAGATCTTGATCTAAGTAAGTTCTAATTAACAAAATGCGGGAAACAAGCATCATATCTATGGAGATTTCAGAAACTCCTTTTTCTCTGGTTAGTGACGTTCTCTTACCAGCTTCAGTCGGCACCTTTTTAATGGACTTTTGCTCATGTTCATAATTGCAAGTTTATCCCATTACACGTTCATCCCTGGTGCACAAAAGATGTCATACCATAGGTGGGCGTCTATTTAACTTGAATGTTGTGAGCTAGCCTATCAGAAATATAAATAGCCATCGGATCTCGATCATCATCATCATCCAACTGTTTAAAGGGTGATCAAAATAAAATTGAAAAATGTAATATAGAGCTGTTTTTACTTTTAACTTCATTAAGTGCATGTGCAAAAAAAAAAGGTTTGGATTCTTTTTACATAATTTATATAAATATCTGGGTACTCTTGTACTTATTCCATTGATTTGATTAAGCCTGTTTGTGCCTTTCAACCTTTAAAATTGCTGCTCCTCGTTAGACCAACAGATCTGCGAGAGGTAGGCGAATACACCATAAAGATCTGTGGGGTTGAGAACTAAATGTGTATACACACAAACACATGAGTCATTGAGTTTTTCTTTACTTCTAAGTCTTCATGAGCAGAAACGTTGTGGAGCTTGAAGGTAATTTGGATTTTATCATAGCCTAAGCTGTTATTGACTTTGCATGGGTTTTGTGGTTGTTAACAATTGATTCGGCCTGCAGATTTATGTTCCTGGGAACAAAATATGCTCCTTGTCAAATGACTTTGGGCTTTATCGGTTTGTAATTACAAGACTAATGGTGTTAGTGATATTTTAAAGAAAGATAGCAGTAAAAAAGAAAAGAGTCCTAAACTTAAAACAGCTAAATAGGATGTAAATGCCATTTTAACAGGAAGCTGTGATGATGATGCATGAGATGACTGCAGAATAGAAGGATTTATTATATAAATAAAATAGAGTATTTTAGTCTTGTTATTTCTGTAATGTTTTTATTTAGTGAACAGAGTGATACATAGAAGGCTTTTTCATTGGAGAAAAAAATCATTAACAATTAATATGTTTTTAAAGCGCCCTTATACTTATGGCATACTAATTATCATTTTGTATTTTGAGACTCTACTGAGATGACACTTAAACAAATATTTATGAACTTGTCTTCAATGATTTCAAATTAGATTAGTAAAACATAGACATTTTGTCTGACTGTGTAAATGCTTTATTATTGCTGCTTTAAAGAGACAAAACATAACTCAAAATTAATTAAGCAGAGCTGCTTTTGACTGCAAATGCATAATTATCAAAACATATTACTCATGCACATCTAATTAGAATTCGAGCCCTGTACGACTAATATGCATTAAATGTCTGCTTTAAACTGATGTTCGGTAATCCCTTTAGTTTGCTTTACAAGTCTGGGTTGTCAGAGATGGGTCTTGGATAACATATTCCATTCCCTGCATAAATAATGTAAGGATTTGTAAATTTACTATCTATAAATCGGAGATTTAAGTCTGTATTTAGAGTAATAATATTTGAAGTCGGTTCACAACTTACCCTTTTCATTGCGAAGTATCTTTGCCCAATTTAACTTTTTTCATATTTATTTTATGTAAATGATTTGACCTGGGTAGGAAGAATTCAACTTCACACCATATTTATCAGATTCGAATTTAAGAGAAAATACAAATCCACTTTCCACATCACAGTTTCACAACAATTCTGAAGTAACAATGGCGCAAAGGAAAGACTTCAAATTTGATTTTTGAGGGTGATTTTAAAGGTTTTTAAAAATTTTCATTGTATTTCGCCTGTGCTATGAAGCATGCCTTATTTGTAACACAAAGCTTTAGTTGCACTTTATTTTTTAAATAGCCTTTTTTTTTCTGCGATCTAATTTGTCTCTCTATGTTCACATTTGTGTACATGTGAAAAGTTGCATGTTTGTGTTCATGTTTTGTGAAATATTAACTTTTGAAATGTACTCCTTCCTTTCTGTGATCTTGGAGCTGTTTCTTCGACCAAATTGTGTGAAATTAATTGTGCAGAGAGTCCAACTTTCATAAAGGTTTACGAAGCCTTACAAAATGTGTTCCTGTCTAGACATTCTAGGGACTGGCTTTTTGCAATGTTTTGACTGTGTGTATCTTCCCGTCCCCATATGGAGGAGGAGCTCCAGCCAACCGTTTTAATTCCACCCTGATCATTTAGAACTACTGCTGTGTGCCTCTGCCGTCAAGATGTTTTGCATTCATGCTTGCAGGCGTGACAAGTAGAACATACTCTTTGCAACTTTAGCTGCACAGATGGCTTCGTGGCTGTTCTCATATAGGGATTTAAAATCCTTTTAGCAAATTGAAATCCATCTATTAACAGTTAGATTTTTGCAGATGTGGTTGGCTAGAAAAATAGGCTGGAAGAAAGAGACAGGAAACTATCTTGGTTCTTTTAGTCCCTTTCAGCAGCTCCTAATATAAGCAGAGCATTACTAATGCAGTGGCAGGTGTTTATCACTATGCACAGTTTACCCACTCAATAAGACTCCTGATCCATTCGTGCTTTTGTATTACGAGTGTCAATGCTTTTTTTTGATTGCTGGATCTTCCTATGTTAGGTTTAGCAGCCTATATAAAGTAATCAATGTTGATAAAAGATCATTTTAGGTGCTCTTATTTTGTATTCTTGAATAAAACATGTTTTTTAATAGGAATAATTTGTCTTTATCAGTTACACAATTTCAATTGTGTGTATTCTAATGCAGGTTGCCCTTCATGCATGTGGGATTGCAACAGACATGGTGTTGGAGCACTGCACCCAGGCAGGGGCTGCCTTCGTCATCAGTCCGTGTTGCTACGGCTTCATCCAGAACGCAGTCAAGTTCATCTTCCCCAAGAGGTGTGTTCCTATCCTCTAAAACTCCTTCCAGTGTCACTTCTCCTAGCGGCTTTTTTTCTTAAATAGTTGTTTGTGACCTTGTTGGGTTCATGTCAGATTAATACTACGTCCCTTCCACCCTTACTTTGTTTTATTTTTTATGTTTCCCTTTATGGCCCCTGCTGCCCATTATTTTCAAACTTGTTCTGACTTCAATTTTGTTTTCACATACACAGATCATCTGTCTTGTTCCTGCGTTTTTTGTTCAGTTCAGTACTGTTTCTTATCAGCACCACTGACATCATGTGGCAGCATTGTCACGTCACCGCCGTTGCAGGGTCCGTCCTTTACAATTTCAGTCGTCTTGTCAGCGCCAAAGAGGGGCTCTCACTGTGGAGGCGGTCAGGGGCAATATAAATAGACTAGAGTGGAAATCTGCTCAAAATCACTCTTGACTTGTGACATCCAATATTCAGTTGAACTGAAAATGCCAACCGATCTGGCTGCTTGGATGAGGCTGCTCAGAGTTGAAATGAAAACACTGCACACTATCAAACATTGAGATACAAGAGGCTGCACAGAGCGTAATTGGAGTTGATGTGTTGCTTATTTTTATCAAGACTTACACTCATAACATGGCAGAAAGCTGGTAAAACAACTCCTTGTGACTGCTGCAAAACATAGCTGTCGCGTTGGAGAGCTGATGTAACACTTGCAGTTTATAGTAGAGATTCAAGTAAAGCAAATTATGCTCCAGACATCGAGTTGAAAGGTTCTATGCTGGGCCTGATATCGTCACACTCTTGTATAACTATTATGAGTTTCTATGACGTAGGTAGATAATTGGGCTTTATTCAAAACTTTGCCTATATTGATTTCCTATTCATAAGGTCTTTGGCAAACCCAGGCTTTCTGGATATTTTTTTAAAGATTTTTTATGGTATGCCCTTGCAAGATCATTGGAGTAAAGTATAGTCATCTAGCAGAAAATTCGCATTTTTACAAAGGATAAGAGAGACATATAAATATATATAAAATTCTGGTCAGTTGGACTCTGCCAAGGTCAGTTGGACTCTGCCAAGGTTGCACTTTGTCACAGATTCTTGTTATATCCCTTATGGATAGAATTTCTTGGCGCAGCAAAGGTGCTGAGGAGATTTGTATTGGTGGATGCAGGATGATATGATCCTACTGGCTTCATCAGACTGCCATCTCCAACTTTCGTTGGAGCAGTTTGCAGACTACTGATAAGCGGCAGGAATGAAAATCAGCACTTTTGATTCTGAGACCAGTCTAGAGTCGCAAAAGGGTTGAGTGCATTCTTTGGGCTGGAAATAAGGTCCTCCCTTAAGTGAAAGGGTTTTAGAACCTTGGTGTCTTGCTCAGATTGGTGGAAAAAATGGAGCAGGAGATCAATAGACGGATTGGTGCGGCATGAGCAAAGATGCAGGCGCCATACCAGTCTCTTGTGGTGAATAGAGAGCTAAATAAAAAGTCAACGTCTAGCTTTACTAGTTGATCTACATTTGAACCCCTTAGGCTTTGGATAATGACTGAAAGATATCTCTCCCTTAGAGATGGTGTTTAAAGTAGAGCTGCTGCTTCTTCTACTTCATCTGGTTTGGAGGCCTCCAGGACTCTCCTCTGGCGAATTGTTCTGGGCACGTCCCACCAATAGGATGCCAGGGGGAAGTCCCAGGATACTCTGAAGTTACTATGTCATTTGACTGGTCCAGGAGAGTCTTGGGGTTTCTCTGGATTAGCTGGCCAAAGTTGCTTGCTAGTGCAATGTCTGGGCCTCTTTGATTATGCTGCTGCCTGGCAACCCTAACCATAACAAATAGATGTATGGAAGATTGCCAGTTCTCTGTTTATTTTCTTGACTGTAAATACTTTGAGCGCAAAATACTGCTAGTAGTCCAAATATATACCGTTATTAGGTACTCTAGAGTTTCTTTAGGTGTGAAATCTGTGTCAGCCCTGTGCCTGGGTGGTCCTTTTTAGGGGGCAAAAAAAAACTATACAAACTCAGTGTTAGATAGTCCTTACAAGAAAATGTTGCTTTTTGTATTTACTACTGGAATGAAATATTTAGCAACAAGGAACTTATAGCTGTTTATAGGCCTGTCGCAATAAAAGATGGATCAATTAATCGTACGATAATTAAAATGACTTCGATCACTTTCCCTTATCGGCTTTATCGTTTTTACCAGCCCACTCAGTTCACTCTCCTCGCGCTCGGCTCTGTGTCCGCGCTCGCAACTCTACATTTTGTAAATGAGCCGCGCTCCCAGCTAATCAAAGAATGGCCTTTTTCATCCAATTAAATAATTCCTTCCAAATACACAAAGTGGATTCATACTGTCAGACTCACTAACATTTCAGCAGAGTTGCAAGCGCAGACACAGAGCCGAGTGCAAGCAGTTTGTCAGAGTTGAGCGGGTGTCCGAGCACCTTTGAGCGAGCGCGCCTGAGATTCATACGCACACGCTCACAATTATGGCTCCTTCAGATAGCTCCGTGCCCGCAAACCTGGTGGCACAAAAATCAAGCCATACACACGCCGTAAAATGGTAGCAACAAAGAGCGTCAATACAACCAACTTGTACATGCACCTAAAGAGCAACCATCCAATTCAGTTTTTTCAGGGCGGCAAGAACGTGTTCAAATGAAAATAAAGTTTATTGATCTTTGACAGGACCTGGCTGCAATATTATGTCATTATCATTATATCAATTTAAAATAGTCTCCAACAATATTATCCTTTGTCGCAATAATTTTTGAGACAATTAATCGTTCAGCAGAATTTGTTATTGTGACAGGCCTAGCCGTTTAAACATTTGGAACATCTAGGGAAGACAGATTTTGCTATTTTCTTTTACATATTTAACTCGTCATTCTTCCTACTGTGATGCTAGAATGAAAATAAAAATACATTTATTTACCAGGCAGTATGTACACAAGATGTGCGTCTTTTTTTTTTTTTTTCTTAAGGTCATGTTCCAGGTAGTCATGTGTACATTCTGAAGGTGTTGACATTCCAATCAGTTCGCAGAAACTGCTTTCCTCAGTGCGACGGGTCCGACTCCTAACCCTTGACACAGCACTTGTTGAATTTTAATTAAGATCAAACATTAACCAAGGTTTGTGATTGAAAGCCTGTTTCTATCCTTCACAAACAAACTGACTTCTTTCCCAGGGAGGAAGTAATTGTTTCATGAAATTGTGAGCTCTGCTGGTGTTTTCTTTATCTTTTTCTAATATTCATAGCTTATTTGTGAGAGATTTATCTATTAAATATACCGCTCACACACAGGCTCACTCACTTGTGTGGCCTAAACACAACACATAAATTGCCATTGAGAAATATCCAACGTACATCTTTGTGCAGAAAATTGAAAGAAGCTGTGTTTGTAATTTACAAGTATAGATCATAATACCTTTTATGCTAAATAAGTCATTACATTTTTTCCATAATCAGTTTTTTCCTGAATCTTAAGAAGACTTAAGTTTGAAATTTGTTGTTGTCACACAACATTTTACATAGAGAGACAATGTTACAGAGCAGAACAATTCTGTTTCTGTGACGCAAAGAGGTGACGGTACCTCGCTGCGCTAAAAATGTTCGTAAACACATCAGGCTGATGAGTAAGGGGCAATTAAAGGGATCAAAGTAGTAAATGTTGACATATTAAGAAAGCGTTTTATTTATTTTTTTCTATTCAGTCTTAAATGAAAAAGAAGGTGACTTTGAACATTCTGCTGGTCTAAAACGTATCTCTCAATTAGGTATTTCCAAACCTGGTCTTTGAGATCTACTGTCCTGCAAATTTTAGATGCCTCCCTGCTCCAACAGACGTGAGCCAAATGATTGGATTACCTCTTCAGCCTTCTACCAAGTTTGGGACAGTCCTGATTACTAGCCATCTGTTTGAATCAGGTTTGTGTAAGTCGGACTTTATGAGGGACAGCAGATCTCAAGGACTAGAGTTGGAGACAGTTGCTCTAAACCACAATTAGATTAAAAGAATTAAAGCAATTAGAAGTTATAAAACAATTAGAAGTTATATTATTTGAGGTCCCCTGTACACCGGAAGACGTGATCAAGCACAAAACAAGAAAAGATCTATAAATATCTGTTTAGCAACAGGATTGTTAATATCAGAGGTAAATATGCTGATTGTTGGGTATGATGGAAAGGCAGGAGTAGATTAAATGAACATGTATTCTTATCAAGTTATGAAGAATACTTTCTACCACTCATAAGTTGTTGAACCCTAAAGCCGACGAGCCACAAAAGCTGTGGATCACAAGGGGTTTCCCTCCTGTTAACAAAAACAGGAAACTAGGGTTATTTTTGGACAGTGATTTTTGATTTCAGTTGCAAAGTTTTGAAATAGGAATCTCACAACAATTCAGGGTGCTTGTGCATGTGAAGTGGTGGAGGACGTATTTTGTTGGAACACTCAGATGCCTGTGGGGGATTCAAACACCTTAGAATACCTCTGATTTTTGCTAATCATACTCATCCCTTTATGACTGCAGTTCACCCATTTTCTGAATGCTACTTCTAGGAGGATAAATTCACCATCTCAGAAAGCTTAAATCATCTTTTACTGTTTTTTTTTTTTTACCAGGACAATGAGTTTACTGCTCTGCAGTGGAGGTATAGAGACACTATCAGTTCAATGTGCACACGATTTATGAAGAATGTTTTTTCTGTATGTAAGTGCCCATTGGCGCTAGATGTACGGACTGTCCCTCAGAAAGCTGGAACTGTACCAGCTGCTGTACGACACATTTTAAAACATCGACTTAGTGGGTTCAAATATTATCCAGTTTAAAAAAATTGCTTCATGTTTTCTATCTTTAGCTTTATGTATGTTCAAGTATGATCAGACTTAATCAAATCCTACTCATTTAATTGCCTCTTAAACACACTTGGACAAATAGTTACATAATCATCCAAATGTAACATCTTTTAAAAGTATAAACTGGCAAAGGTGGCCGTTCGATTTTCACAATTCTTAATTTGTGTAGTAAAAACATTCATCCTATGTATGCACTTTAATACATTTTAATAAAATTGTCTCCTTTTGTTTACAGCAAGAAGTTTCAAGAGACTCTTACATCTAAGGTAAGCTTCATGGTTTGAATAAACCTTAAACATTTCATTTTTACTTATTTTCAAATACCAACTACAGCTTAAATAGGTACTTTTTTATATTGTCTCCTTTGGTAATTTTTTTTAGATCTTTTGTGTAACAATAGTTTGTGAAAAAAAATATTCAGTATTCAGTGGTAGAAAATCTAAAGTTGTAGTTCTGCATGCCTAAACAACAACTTATTGACCTGTTAAAAGATATTATTTTTCTATAGATGTCAACAGCTTCTCAGTTTCTCTAAGTCAGATAAGATGCAGAAATTATCTGTACATTGAGAAATAGTTGATTTAGGTTCCAAACAAAATATGAACCCCTAAAAATGTGCACTATTGGTGACAACTAGCCCAAACCTTTATTATTTTTTATTTAAAACTTTTTTCTGAATAATTCATTTGATTCTGGCTACCAAAACCATTTTTTTATTTTAATCATGCATTACAAGAGTTAATAAAACCTTTACACTGATATCTGTTTGGAGAACAAATCATATGCAGCATCTTGCAGGGAAGGAGCTTACACCCTCCAGCCACTCAAGCCTTTATCGCTCAGCACAGACACACTGCTGCTTTTCAGGAGGAGGCTGTCCCAAAGTGATCTATAGTAGCTGTCAGAGACCCCGAGGGGGAAATCTGTGTAAAGTAGCTGCAGGTCCTAACCATGGCAACCTCAGGTTGATGTGTCAAAACACTGAGCTAGCTTCTTTTCCTTGGTGCAGAAAAAGAATAACATCCTTACTTGGGCAGATTGGCACAGGGAAAAGTATACAGGGCTTTATTTTCATGCCCAGTCAATCTTTTGTCACATTCCAACCGCAAACACAGTTGAGATCCTAATTGTAATAAGGAAAGAAAGCAATGCAAGGTTTTCATAGTTTTTCTGTGCAAATAATTTATGTATTCTATATTTATATTCAGCTCCCTTTATTCTGATGTACGTAAATTTGATCTAGCTTTATTAGTTGCAATCAGTAGAAAGAGAGAATCAGTGTGGATGTAATTTAATTTTGTGATAAATGTGGCATGTTAGAAAACAGTTGCAAATACACAGCTTCACAAATAGGAAGAAACACAGCAGATATGTCGAGAAAGAATTTATGGCGAGGTTTGTTGCCTTGATTCTGTTAAGGAAAGATTTCCGAAGGTTTTCATAACCGAATGTTTGGTTCATCATCTTAAAATGGCTAAAACATACTAAGGCCTTAGGTGGGGGAATCTGTTTGCAGTACAAAATCTCCAAGGTGGAAAAATGAACAATGGAGATTTTTAGAGGACAGAGCTGGAAGACAGCATTTTAGAGGTTGCAGAAAACTGGAGTAGAGGTTAACCTTTAAGCAAAACCAACAACCTGCCACAATCGTGACAATAGAGCAAAAAAAATTTAGTTTTATTAATACTGTTAAAAAAACCTGGTAGAATTGATTTCACTATTTTTTTCCCACTGTTTAATATAAGCTATAAAACAATTAAAATATGAATAAATTCAGTTATTGTACGTAGTTTAGTCTAAGAATCACAGTTCTTTATGTTACTGGTGTCCTGAGGAAGCCCACTACAAATGACTATGTTTTATCAATATTAGTACTTGTGTTTGAGAGGCTGTGCTTGGTATGCCATGCAGTTACCTAAAAAAAGGAGTAAAGAATACCTTTTCGTTATAACTTTTTTGTTATCACAATAGTACCAAACTGTAATGGAATAAAATGTTTTAAGTCAACATTGGCCTTCCTTGCTTGAACCATCATACAAAGGAAGATTGTGAAAACGTTCAGCAAACAACATACGTCACAGTAGACCTGTAGGTGTAATTTCAGTAAATGACAGTTCTACAAATTTTAACTTCAGGGTGGTAAAATATAAATACCATTATAAGATACCATAGTAAAATGAAAATGGTCAGACTGTGGTTGAGATGCATGTTATTTTTTTTTCTCCAAATCACTGTGACAAAAAAGAAATCTAATAAAATGAAAATAAAGCACCACTAATTCTGAGTCTGGATCCCCATAACTGGGAAAATACATATGAGATCATCTTATAAGTTGCTTTTGAGGAAATCACCAAGCTTTTTCCTTCAGTGTGTTTATTTAGGCTCAGCACGGAGAAAAGTGTCTCCCGATTTTGTGCTCCCAGACACACTTGTCTGGTTTTATAGCAGAACCGCCGTTGTCCTTGTGAGCTGAAAGTAGTTAAAGCAAATGACAGGACGGTGACAGATGCTTGTAAAATAAAGGGTTAATGGTGTGAGGTGTCATCGCTCTATCCAAACCTAAAGGAACTGCCAGGCCTTGCGTCCAGCGTTTACGCGGCTCAATGAAAAATTGAATCAATTAAAGCAGAGGCAGGCTGGAGATGACTTACTGCTCTGCCGAATAACTCGTTACATGAACCATACACAGGGAAAAAGCTTAGAATTGGTAAGCATGTTCTTCTAGAAATAAATTACCTCGGTTTTATGTGGTCTGTTGGGAGAGCTGACAGGGATGCACGTATATCACTCCCGACGCAGCGGTTGTGTTATTCCCTATGTTGTAACTATTTTTAACCAACTCAAGAATTAAAAAATATGTCACGTGGAAATGATTACAACCGAACAAACAGCTGCGAACCCGACCCCTGTCCCAACAACCAATGACATGTAATACGGAAAAGGCAGACAAAAGCGGCTGCCGCTGGGGTTTGCAAATGGCAACAACCACTAATGCCGGCTTGTTAGCGAGTCGGGATCAGGATGTTGGAGCCAAGGGTTCGGGTGCACCCACTTTGATTTTGTATGTGTAAAAATAACCACGGAAGGGAATTTTGAGCTTTTATGAGCTGACAGATTTACGATACATCAAGATAAGACATCTCATTTTCAAGAGCATTCCCTCATCGCTGAGCTAAGTACCCATTTGAAATTGTAATGTAATTTTATTTTTTTTATTTTTTTTTGCACTGTTTATACAGATTTAGAAAGCCTCTCTACGTCTCCAGTCTTGTCAGGTGAACTTTGCTTGTTTTGACTCCACAGTTGCTAGGCAGGTCTAATGTGATGATTGTCAGGATACACGCTACATGACAAAATAATTACTACTTTCCTTCCACAATCAAGCTTTTTGTCCATGATTACGGGTTGTTCTTGTATTCTCAGGAGAATATTGTCAGAAATTTCGGTTTGAAAAATGCGAACTCATGAGATAATATGGTTGAAAAAGACATGAGATACGGGTTGTTTTTAATTCCTGGCTTATTATACTTAAACATGTGATCCCCTAGGAATGTTTCCTACCTCACAGACGCAACATGCTGGAATCTTCTTCATGGCTCCACACTGTTTCCAGCAGATGTAGGCTAAAGTAGGAGGAATAGATAAGCAGAACTAATCCATTCATCCACGATAGTTTCACAACATTCTTTACATTTCTGCAATAGACGGTTTTTCTTTGCCTACTGTTGCTAGATCCAACACGTGCGTGTTTAAAAGTTGACCAAACAAGGTCAATAGTAGTTGCAAATTCAGTTAATACTTTAAAAAAAATCTGTTTTCCACAGGAACATATGATCCTCTGCCGCTTCGCAGATCAGACTGCGGTCCAGCTACCACCTGAGAGGCGCCTCATTGGTACTGTTCTCAATCTCCTCTTACAATCTCATCTGTCATTTCTTGACTGTATCATGCGAATATTTGGGGCACTGAAGTATGAGGGTTCCTACTGCTCTTCCGTTTACTATCAATACAATACCTTCGTAGTGCTTTTTTCTGAAAACTCTATAAATTTGGTTTCCCTTCTGTTCGGATAGTAAATATCTATTGTATTCTGTTCCGTTTTATCAATTTACTACTTAACACTATAATTTTCTTTTTTTTACACATATTGATATCCAATTATTGTGAAGTTTAAAACTTGTGAAGTGTGTAGAAAAAACAAACAAACAAACATTTGACACAAGAGTAAAAGTACTGAAATGAACAGCTGCCAGATTAGACTCTCATTCTGCATAGAAGTGCTGGATCTGAGAATTGTTCTCATTATGTTAAGCGCACTTTTTCAAGTTGATAGCGTTCCAGTTTATGAAAGT
>JAVLVB010000597.1:278144-319358 GCA_032876305.1 Orestias chungarensis
CAAATACTGCAAATAAAGTATTTATTTTTGTATGTAGCTACTTTAAACTTATGCCTATAAAGCCCATTTGTCCACAGAAAATATATATTTTTACCATTGTAACCTCAAAACCAACATCAGTAAGACCAAAGAGCAGTCAAAGGGAAACATTTGGAATTAAATCAGCCTACTGTGTTTTGAAGAACTAAAATAACTTTTTCCCCCACATTAAAGCGCAAAAATAGAAGTATCATGGAAGTATTATAACTTGGGGACTGACTTTGAACTTTTTAAACATATTTTCTCATCCTTAATGCTGCTTAGCTCAGTCATCAGTAGTAAAAAAAATGGCCATTCATAAATAAGGATTTGAGCTAAACACGTCCAGCACAAATAATTCAATAACTACTCACTTAAGTGACAACATTTGGTTTTGGTTGATATTGTGCCTTATAAGCAGATAAATTAAAAACCATAATAGAAGCTTGTCATTTTTTTTATAAATTAGCAAGCAAAACCAGTAATGGATAAAATAATTATTCGAATTTAAAAGACAACATGTAAGTCTGTACTACCCTTAAATATTTGATGTTAAACAATAGCAAGTTATAATTGTTTTATTTGTACCAATCCAGGGAAACACTGCATGGGTTTGGTAGACTTGGATCGAGCTTGGGCGGCAGAGACTCGGGGTTACGTGGTGCAAGTGATGACTATGGAGCCTGAAAGCTGTTCGCCGAAGAACAACATGTTGGTGGGAAGGCCGGCACAGAGGACCGCAGAGCCAGCTGGACACATCGATGCATAATCAGAACTGTGAGCTCGGCTGCGCAGCTAAGCGTCCAGAGAATTGTTGCTACTGATCCTCAGCGTCACATGGCAGAGAAATGTATTTTAAATATCCGTCCGTTTTAATGCAATTTTTGTGGTCTAAAAAGTGAAAACTTATAAACTTTTATTTTTAAAAGTCTAATCCTCATTTAAAAAATAGACTCAATAACAAAACAAATGTAGGGTATTTTTATGTCCACAGGGAGTTCATGGTAGCTGTTGATATACACAGAATTTAACACTCACATTGTTGAATACGCAAAACATACGTCCACACATGCAGCCAGTCTGTGTAAGCCCTCAGCAGTCCGCTCCTTCTGATTGACTGCAGGCTGCTTTGAGAGCTATAAACTCATATGCTGGTAAAGATGAGATGGAGGATAACCGTAGTATTACCTCGCGACCACCTCTGTATGTTTTTAATGAGAGTGAAAGAAAAGTGCCTTCGGAGGTAGAAAGCAGCTCTAAACTCCCAACTAGTTCAAATCAAATAAAGAACTTTCAGTGATTCAGAGTACCTCAATATGTTTTATTAAAGCGACTTAGCAAAGACTTGCACATAATTTTCAGTGTATTAGATTTGATGATGTGACCCATTTTTTGCTTTGTCTGTCTTCATTTTAGTTTAAATTTCATTTTAAGGTATTTTGGCTTAAATGATTCATTAATTCTGACCAGTCTTCCTGTCTGTAAAGTATCCCTACAACATTATTCTTGAATTCCATATAAGAACAGTGTGTTTGGGGTGATTTAAACAAAAAAAAAACAATAAAAAAAAACCATCCCATTATATTCTAATTTTGAACACCCAGCTCTCTATATTCTTTCCTAATAGTTTAATTTCAATCTCAACAGACGTGAAGGTTTTCATCCAAGTGTTTGCTTTGGTACATTGTTTTGTGGCAAAAGTAAAATCAGATCAGGTGGACATTTCTTTGGAAGTGTGTGATGGTGCCATACTTTTTTTATATATGAACTTAAAAAAAAACCACATAAAACTATATGTTTTGTTTAGTTCCACACAGCAAAATGTGTTCAGGGTTGTGCGGAGGCCGCTTGCAAACTATTAGCCAGAAAGGCAGTTCGATTTTGAGGGAATTGCAGGTCTCCAGCTTCTTTCATCATCTGAATTCAGTCAGCAGAGTCATTCTATCCTGAGGTGAATGGCTGCAGACAGCTCGTTCCAAGGACTGGGAGTTTTTTTTTTTTTTTTGTATGCGTCTTACTCCTTATTCTTGTTTGTGACTGCAGAAGAAGAAGTGAGCAGTTGGAATTACTAGAGAAAGAATGCATGAGAAAGAAGGCACCTAAATCTGTGAAAATGCTTAACAACCTCAAGGCAGGATGCTGGAGATTGACTAGGATCCTGAAATGGTTAGAGTTGATTAGTTTATTTTGCTTTTATGCAATGATTGAATCTTGAAGCTTTTTATTGAGGGTATCCTATTGAGGTGTTTGAAGAGCTCGATGATTTTTGAAACCCATCACAAACTGCTGTTTTCTAGGCTTTTGTAACAAAACTAATCCAACTGTCAAGGATTTTTACCAAGAAACCTCCTACTTTCTTTTTTATTAATACTTCTGTGTCACAAGCAGTCCATTGTTCTATGTTTGGTCTCCAGCCTTTTGTGATTAAGCAGGTAAGACTTTCCAAATTGAGAAAATACATGTTTATGTTGCTTGGTTACCGACCTAAACATGAAAAAGACAAGTGCATCTGAAGTACATGCAAGGAACTGTGGTGATTTATTTTTATGATTTCAAAATGTTTACTCTTTGATTTGCTCAATGTGTTTATAAAAAAAGAAAAAGAAAAACTGTTTCTGATCTATACAGTTTTCTTACTCAGTATTTGCAAGTGGAGATTCAAACGTAATCGTCTGGTGACCGGGACAGGACAAATTTCAGGACGTGATGTCAGAATGCGTCAGTTATTTTCCAGTTAGTGGGACATTATGTATAAGTACTACCAGGCTTCACAAACTGATTAGATGTTCTTTCTAAGTAAAGAAGAGTATAAAGCAGTCATATTAGATATTCGTTTTCAGAGAAAGTACAGAGCTGTAAGAACTTATTTTGAAAGAAAAAAAAACATTTACGGGCGTAAGAGAGAAAGACTAGATAATAGCAAGGGTGGACTTAGCTCTGTTCTATTCATTTGAGCCATGCTGTAGTCTGAACAATTGGGAGCCTGTTGGAAAGCTGCAAGCCTTTTGACTCATACAATCCAAGCTTAGCCGCTTTCAGACTCCACCATCCAGGTGTGGCTAAAAGCCACCAGGCTTCACCGTTCTGGCCAGGCTCAACCATCCAGGCCTATCTCCAAACCTTGAGACTCCTACTCCAGGCCTGATTCCAACCCCTCGAACTTCACCATCTGGATCTAGCATCTGTCTACTTGTGTCTTAATAAGATGTCTGCCCACACAAAGGTTTTGGTTCTTTTGCAGGAAAACATTAAAAGACTCTTGCTCAAAATTTACCATTTCAAAAAGATGGTAAATTCTACAAATGCTCAGGTTTTTATTACTCAGACATGTTTGAAAATTCAATCCTTTATACTGTAGTACAGCCTATTTTGATAAGGTAGACCCCTCAAGGGTGGTGGGGTTTTGGCAATGTAAAACAAAAAGCCTTACTGTTGCACAGTTGCTGGGTGTTACTGTCCTGCTCTACTCTACACCTACATTGAATGGTCTAGATTAAGCCTAATCTCCATTGTAAATGAAGTTTGGACAATGTTCTATGAAACATTTTAACTATCACCTACCAAGAAAATGAGAATTAAAAATCAAATTAGCCCTTGGTTTCAAAATGAGCTTTCTGTACTACTTCAACAACAGAACGGTGTGGCGAATGGCAAAACATTTTAAACTGTGCTGATTGGCAAGCTTTCAGGCAAAAAAAAGATACCCACTCAGGTCCTTAGAAATGTTACATTTAGTTAAAAAAACAAAGCACATTTCCCCTTTATAGCTCTAACTTTGAAAAGTATTGGAAAAAGGTAAGAGCTGTTGAAAATAATCGCTTAACTTAGTTAAAGATATGAATGAAACAGGTCTAACCCTCCCATGTCTGGGAAATTTGTTACAAGCTTTTCTGAATTCCTGTTATTCCAAACTCCCATTGTGATGCACCAAAAGACTACAATGAATTTCAAAAAGCATTACAGCTAAGCGCTGCTGTTTCAATAAGAGCTTTTAAAGAGATTTTAATTAAGATTTTTGAAACCTGCAGGTTTATCTTAATTATGTATTGTTGTTTTTTTTTTTTTGGTCTGTTTAAATGTTCCTAACAGCATTGTAAATGTTTTGTTGTCTCTAATGGTGTACTGTTTGCCTATTTGTTTTTCTCCTCCTCGAAATGTTCTCATGGTAAATAATAATTTGTTCTTAATTACTCACTTGGTGGTTAAGGTTTATATGAATAAAAAATAAATGTAAATTACCAGATGCAGTTTAAAAACAAAGTTCTGTCATCATTTTCCTTGTTTCACTTCAACTACTCTCTCTGTGCCTTAAACTTTCCTCTGCACTGATATGTGATTAACGTCTGCTCTTGTGCTCTTGACCAGAAGACTTGAAAACATTTGACAACGATTTTTAAACTTTACTTAACTGTATTTCAGTGATTTGTATATTCTTATTTGATATTTCTTGAAAGGAAACAGAAAAGCAGCTTCAATTACTATGTACAGGTTTCCCATCCATACATGCTACGGTAACGCCAGTGAAAACCTCTTTGGATTACAAACTATTGCACTCTAAATGTGCAAAGGAGCAGCATATGAAGTCCCTACTCTCTGCAGCTGTCAGACTTTACAATCAGCATTGCTCCCAGAAGACCATGATATAGTGCAATGGTCCAAAGTTCTCCATGTGCAATTTCCAGCTTATGTGGAAACTTGTTATATTCCCTTCGATACATGTCTGCTTACCCTTTTTTTTTTGTTTTTTGCATCTCTGTTAGAACAGAGCCATTCATGTGCAATGGCTACATTGATTAATTGATGCAATTTGTGTGTTTACATAATTGTAAATATATGTACATAAATCTTACATGGTGTATTGTAAAAAAAATTTGTAACAGTTTGTATGTCTTGGACTTTTGTTGTAGGGGTTCAAAAGGGGTTTTGGTAGTAATGTGATAATGTTTTTATACATGTAAGGAGCTGTCGTATTGCCACATCCTGAAACCAGAAGAGGGAAAACCACACATTAGTGGAAATACATAAATGTTCCTAAAATTAAAGTAATTGCTTTAGGTTTAAGCTTAACACTAAATGATTTACATCCCTGTTGTCAGCAGTTACAGATGGGATTTGCTCATTCTTAATGATTTTCAAGAACCTTAGTTGGTTAAACACTCTCACATTTGATCTCACGGAGCATTTTCCTTGGTTTTTGCAGCAGAAGAGTTTAACAGTACAAGCTCTCCACATATTCTGAGGGCTCAGTTTGACCATATAACTTAACTTGCGTCGCTTTAAAGAACACTGTGCCAGTGTAGGTTTTAAATTTATTCCAGCGACATACAGAATAAGGCAAGGAGTTAAACCTTTCATGTAATAGTGATGTAAAGGTAAATAAAGGGCTACAGGCAAAACACTTTGATAACTAATATTCACCTATTAAAACTTTAAAATATGCCTAATTTTCTAAATAACTCAATTGTTTCATTTTCACCCAGGCTAAGAGTTAATGGCTGTCTTGGGTTTGTGAGTAAAAAAGAAAAAAACAATAAAAAAGCAGAAATACTTTGTAGTTTTTATGTCATTAACTATTATATTTAGAATCATGACAGTTTGAATAGGTGAACATTTTAAACGCAAATGTGATTTTCTAAAAGAAACCAAAACAAACCTGATCCTAAAGAGCAACAGTGAAGTAGTTTGAATTAGGACTTTATTTATTATTGAAAATCGGCTTTCTTATCTCCTTAATCAGTTGTCAGTCGGCTTTGAAAACAATGTAGACCAAAACAATATAAATAGAAAAATAAATAAAAACACCAAAATAGACTTTGTTTAAACATATCTAGGCTTTTTATATTAATGTTCAACACTTTTTCCTTTATTTTCTTATATAGTTTCTGTACTATCATCTTACATTTTTATTTAATGTAACCACTGGTGACTGTTTTTTGTATTTTGGGCAAATCTGGAGTATAAAGTCCCCACATTTAAAACCTCTACATTTATGCCCATGGCTGTGTAGCTGGTAATGAGGCATGATTTGGCCGATCTCCATAACCTGTTCCTTGGATTTTTTAAAGTAATAAATCACAAAATGGCATCCTTTCACTTTATGATTGATCACCTAATTAAACTTAATCAACATTTCTCCGTTTCCTTGCGTGTCAAACGGCAGTGCTACCACATAGGCCGAGATTTATCACCAGCGTAAGTGACAAGTTGCAACAAAATGAACTATCGCAGAATACAAGAAAGACTTTGATCAAAGAATCTCACCAATTTATCTACTTCGTCACAGTGGTGTATGATTTATTCCCACTTAGTTATTTTGGGGTAGTTTGTTACAAGCAGTTTGTTGTCAAAGCTGAAAATGACATGGTTGCCATTATTCTATTGTCCAGATTTTAGAAAATGCTGTTTTGCTGATGAGTTGGCTTGGAGCTAGTCACAGTAATTGCCAATGCTCAGAAACCATCCACTTACCGCAACACCGGTGACGCACAACTAATCTTCAACCAGCGTTTTTATAATCACTTCAAGGCTGCAAGTCTTTGCAAAGAAATTCAAATTTACCGACTCGTGGAAAAACTAAGCTTGAATAAGGCTCAGCGGACTTTCATTCATGGCATTTCAGGCTTGGCCCACCAGCCACCACAACTCTGTTGACATCCCAGTCTGCTCTTCTATCCTTCCCCAGGTTTCTTACCATATTTTTGCAATAAATAAACAGTACATTTAAATAATTTTGAGCTCTGTTAGGAACTTTATTTTGCTATTGACAGAGTAGAGAAATATTCTCATAAATACATCAGAGAATTGCATATAATAATTGACTAAAACTATTTCCACAATGTGATGTATTTAACTTTGTAGAAATGCGCAATGTTGCATTATGATATGTTTTAAAAAGCATACTGTTTTGACATTATAAAAGCAACGTGGCAACTTTGTTAAAGCAGGCAATCAGAACTTCAGGAGTCAAATTTTTGATGCAGAAAAAAACATTACTTGTGTAAGAATCTTGTAATATGATTTCACTCTAAAATGTGAAAATCGTCTCCACCAATTGTGGAACTGCCCTTACTTTAACCTCCCTCTGCTGTCAATCAAATCTACCTAAAAAAAATACTTCCTGGGAGAAGTTCTAAAAGCAACATAGATAAATCTCTCACATACAGTATAAGCACTGAACCATGTGGTACATCACAACTAACTTTCGTGCGGAGGAAGTTTATTATTATGCCGATGGTACACGTGAACTCCCCCACTGAGGGAAAATAAAGGATGTTCTTGTTCTATTCAATTCCCATAAAAAGAGTGGAATCCGACCAACAACAATAATCCAACCTTGCTTCGTGTTACATCCTTGACCCCAACATTTTAAACTTTCTGATTGTGATCAGATGATTTAAATGCAGCACTAAGGTCTAATAGGGTAAATATACATCATGTCTTATGCAATAATTACATATTTTTTTCTTTGCTGAGCTCTAAAACTTGATGTAACTTTTAGGTTGAGGAACTGTTTAGGTGTTAGAATGGTGTAATTATAAAGAGCATGTAGACAGTCAGTTCCACTCTATTTTTTAGGGGATTTTCTTAAGACTGAATCACCAAGACTGAGGCTTTAAAAGCACAAGTATTCAAACCCCCAGTCGCTAATGGCAGATGGCTGCTTGTACTGAGCCTGGTTCTGCTGGAGGTTTCTTCCTGTTAAAGGGGAGTTTTTCCTCTCCACTTTTGCTACATGCATCCTCAGTATGAGGAATTGCTTTAAAAACAACAACAACACATGCCATTGTTTCGGCCTGCTGATTCCAGACGAGTGAATGCTGCAAATCAATGACTCCATGCAATCTGCTGGGGTTCCTCAGATTGGAAACTTTTTCAAATTGATTTGTTATGATGTATCTTTGAATTTAATTGGTTTTCTTGTAAAATACCTTGAAACGACATCTGTTGTAAATTGGCGCAATATAAATAAACCGACTCTTGAAAAATTAATGGGAATGAACTTGGATTTAACAATTACAACCCCACTGTCTTTACCAGTTGAACTGCACAAAACAGCAATACTGACTATGATCACAATAGCACCGTGATATCACACCTGAACAAGGATGCAGATAATTTGCATTAAATAAATGAAGCTCAGTTTTGTTTTTACTTTGTGCTTTCTTCTAAATTTGCTGTCTTTTTTTGGGGGGGGGGGCACATTATGATTTTTTTACTTCTACAAGACATAGAACAGGTAAGTAGTCTAAACGACATTCGTGTACAGCCTCAATGTTGAGTTCATAGCCATCCTGCAGTTTTACATATGAAGAAAGTCAAGTTTGTAGAGCTCTCAGCCTACGGCAGCATATCTTCGCAAGGCAGATGCACAAATGTTGATCTATGGCACCAATCGATCCAAGTGGATTCATCCTACATGTATTGTCCACTCTGAATAAAGGTGTGCAGAACTTAGAGCCTCGGACAGCTGCTACCTAAAACCGTTTTGGAATTAAATATAACTAGTGTATTTAATTCACTTTGCATATTTTAATATAAAAACTGAATATTTCTTCTTCTTCTTTTAATACTTCTCTGAAAGACATAAAGCCCCCACCGCCCCAAAACCCCATATCATTTCCATTGCGTCTAGTTTTGTCTGGTGAGCTCTACCTGGGTGGCCGCGTGCAGGCTCCTGCCTCTGCAGGCTTTGCAATGTATTTAAACACTTCGAACAAAAATGCACGCGCGGAGCCCCCACGTGGTGCAGCGCTCTACGCCCGCTGAAGAGTGCGCGCGCGCGGATTTTTCCCTTTAAATTGCTGGAATTAACGCTTGGAGGTATTTAGGGGGTCAGCCTGCAGCGAATGTTGTGGGTTTTGGAGAGAGTCCGCTACCTGAACCTGAGAGTGAGAGAGAGAGAGAGAGAGAGAGAGATGGAGATGGAGAGAGAAGGGGGGAGGAAGAGGGAGGGTTGAAGGCTGTGCGCTCTTCTCCACCACGCAGAAGCGCGTCCGAATCACTCAGCGGGACTCGCTCTGCTCCCAGCAGGCATTCAGCTCAACGGTCTCCCCCCCGCTCCTCCTGCCGGATACGCTCTGGTTCTTAATCGTTTTGTTTGGTTTTTGGAGATCGTTTCCTCGGATCAGGCAGCGCAGGGGGAAACGATCCTGTGCGCGCAACTGTGGAAATCATGGAATTGTGGATAAAGTTGCTATTATTTTGCGCCTGCTGTTTTGGGGCAGGCGCAGAATTCGATAGGAGGTAAGAACACTTCAGTGCTTCATGTTCAATTGATTTTTTTGTTAAGCATCACATGTTTCTACATTACTTATGTCTTTTTTTTGTTGTTGTTGTTGTTGTTGTTTTTTTTGCACTGGGATACATTCAGCATGTTGCTGTTTGCAAACTAAAACATGAATCTCTAGGACCCGCGTACCAGTCCCGAATCCAGTCCATCCACAACCTGTCCGCACTGTTTGGATGTAGTTGTTTACACTCGCAGAAGTCACGCCGAGCGACTCCCGTCTTGTGCAGAGGCTGAACTAAGAAGTGATGTGAGAGCACACAACCGGGTGCCTCATGTTCAAACACGATTTCCACGTGTGTGTTTGTGTGTGTGTGTGTTTGGAGACGCCAGACAGCAAAAGAATGCACCTTTAAGAGATTCCGATCTGTCTTTTAGGTCCATCTGACTCAAAGCTGTTTGCTTTATTAATCTTTCCAATTCTGCACAACAATACCGAGTCACGGTTCATGTTTCCTCACACCCTTTCTGCTGCATTCCGGTTTGTTTTTTTCTTTCTAAAAACTACTTAAGATTGGCATGTTATCATACAGAGTTCACCTCTTTATTTTGAACCAAACAAAGCGAGTTGCCAGTGTAAAATCAGAACAATCCACAGGTTCTTCATAGCCATATTGAGATGGCTTTAAGGAGCTCAGACAAAAAAGACCAATTGTAATCCACCCAAACATAGAAAGCTACACAAACAAACCAATCTCTGCCAAATCCCAGCTATATTCCACAGATAATGCCACTAAGGACAGAATTTTCCCTCCTGTGCAATGGCCAGTCTTTCATTTCCCTTGAACGACAAACTGCAAAGTGTTTAACTGGGATTTTTGCTAAACCTTTGCGGACCACCTCTATGCTGATGAACATAATGTTGATTTTGATGTTTGATTTATTTATTTATTTATTTATGCCAGTTAGGTCAACTCTAATACGCAGCTTCCAGAAAGTTTCCTGTCTTGCCACTAATTCTCATTTAGACATTGACTAACATTTTTTATCGTACGAATAAACTTTCATCAAAACCGTCCGGTTGTAGCTTTAGGCTGCATGTTTTACAGTTGTTGTTCCACTGCAAGGTGAATTCTCTACTAAAGCTCTTTGCAACCTCTGACTCTCGCCCCCATCCCCTCCCCCACCACCCTATTCATCCTAGCCTCCATCTTTCCATCAACTGTGACCAGCTTCCCTTTGAACAAAACGCCTCTCGTTGGCATATTTCCCATCAGAAACCGTTCATGAAAAAGGAAAGGAAAATAAACAATATAGGCCAGTCGCATTTGTTTTTCTTTACACATTATTCTATGTTTTTAGTCGGTTTTTTTCCTTTAATTTTGCAAACTAATATCTAATAAATATCCTTATGTTTTCTTTACTGCTTTCTGATGAGAAAATCCAACAAGCAAGATGATGCTTCCACCACCATGCATCGCTGTGGGTATGGTCAGGGGGTATGCAGTTTTAGGTTTCCTGTGGTGTAGTCTTTTCCATTCAAGCCCAAAATTTTTATTTCCATCTAATCTGAGTAAGGCACCTTTTTTTTTAATAACATTTTTCCACATGGCTTATCTACAGGGCAAAGTATCTCTGTCAGGAAGACTGATCTCCTGGGCAGAATCTTCCATTGTTTATAACAGAAATTTCATTTGAAGAATATTGGAGCTAATTCTTTTTTTTTTTTATGTCTTCACATGAGGAGGTGTGTATGTCGATTATTATTCAAAGCTCAGCTCCTTCCAACCCAGTTTTTGCTACGAAACAAACAAATTTCTGAATAAGCAATGAGGAGATCTAAGGCTTCACTCAGCTGGTAAATCTGTGTTTAAAACTGACTGAAAGGGAAAAAAAGGGAGATGAGTTAAAGTTTCCAGTCCAAACCTGCATATCACAATTTCTTTTTTTTTTTTCAGGGCTGTTTTTCTTCCTCATCATCAGGCCTAATATCTGTCTGACGGGGCGCATTAGGAGAGTATAGATCGGACTTTATCTCATACGCTGCTTTGGTTAAACAATCATTTATTTTAACCTTCAAAGCAGCACATTGTTCATTATTAACATTCCTATTGCTGTTGTGGCTTGTCGCCATGCACATAATTTGCCAATTTCTATGGCTATAACCATGCTCTGGCTTAAGTACCTCACTTCAGAATTAATTCATTGAGAAAATATCCCCTTAGAGTGAGTGCAACCAAAGGAAAACTTTTATCACCTAGTCCTGCTCACTTATTGCCTTTTAGAGAGCATTCCTAACAGGCTTATCCGTTTTGCCCTGAAGGGTCCTTCACAGGAACCGTCAATGGGATAGTTCTGCTCTCCCTTAGCAGTGCATAATATGCTTAATATACTTGCTACAGTGTTTCCACAGCATGCCACCGTTCCTCCTGGGAAGGAACTAAATCCCAGCAAGTTACTTGTCATAACAGAAAATACCTGAAAGTGAAAGGCGGCGTGTACAGTAGAGGATATTCTTCAACGCTGATGTCATTGAGTTGTTAAGACGCACACAGCAAAACGGTGCATACCAGACATCCTTTGTCCTAATCCAGAGCTTGTGAAAGGGTGCCAGGTTATGCAGGGATATCAAATCCACATTTGGGCTTTCAGGCATGGAAGTAGAAAAAGCAAGTTGAAAGAGAAGTCATTAGAGACACTAAAAGAAATTATGTACCAACTCTTAGATATTGTATCTATTTGCGAAAAAACTGCTGGATATTGAGGTGTTTTTAGGGTATGATTCATTTTAGGGTAGAATGGGAAAAACACCTGTGAACTTTGCAAGAAAACAAAAAGGCGTTTCTGTTGTGGATGGATGTTTTATCTGTTCACTGTCCTCCTGTGCATGGTGCAATCCATTATTACAAGCAATCAATTATGCAGTACGAATCCAAGCCTTTTGTACATCTGCCTCTTCCTTGCGGGTATGCATGGGGGATGAAGGCAAATAGGTTTGCCCTGGACAGCTCACAATCCTGTCACAGGTCAACACTGAGACACACTGCACAGACCCACCTGCATGTTGGCAGTTTCATGCAAACTAACTTAACATGCATGGAGGAAGTCTGAATATACATGCGATGGGAGAATATCCCATCCTCCCACATACAGGCCCAAGCTTAATTTAAACCTAAGATTACTTTGCGGTGAGGCCACCATGCTGTGAAGTAATCCTAGTTTTCATAATATTCCCTTCTGAGCTGTCCCTTGAAAATCAATTGGTGTTTATCAGTCAGTTTGTTTCAGTCAACAGCTCTGAAACTGTTGCTCTTATAGATGGCTAAAAGGGAAACCGGGCTTTCTGCCTATATCTCAAAACAACGTACAAGACTCGTGCGATTCTGCTGACAACAAAACAAAAGCTTAACCTAACAATGCGAAAACAAACATGTTGGGGTGCGATTCTCTGGACATGTTCCCGTGTCCCTGAGTGCCTGCTGTCATTGATGCACAGCATCTAAAATGTTTCACAGTAATTACATTGGGTGTAATTTGGTTATCTTGTGGTAAATGTTTGCTACTGCAGTGGGAAATACTAACACGGTTGCAGTTTTTATAAACTTAAGATGACCTCAATACTAAACGTGCCTTGTTTGTATGCTGTCCTTTATTCATGTGGAGGTCAAATGGTGATGAGACGATCACTGCCTAGAAGCAGATGGAAACAACAAGAGAGAGGGATGTTGAGAAAAACAAGTGTCGCTTGATTGAACAATTTTTAGTTCATTTTGATTGTCAAAAAATCTACCACACATCTACCATTTATTTTTTGTGCTTTTTATTTCTCACTTTCTTTGGCCTTTGCAAACTTAATGTGTTGGTTGCAAAATACACGTCCTTGGAATATATTTTTCCCTGGTTGACTGTGCCTTTCACTTTGTCGTTCGTGGTCGTTACTGTGAAGAAAAACAGCAACAACTTGTAAACAGTCCAATATATGACAGTGTGGTAGAGGCATTAAACATTGCATCGTTTTTCAAAGTTACAATAAATGAAACCTCAAGAATTCATATGAATAAAGTATTTTGTATTTCGGTCACACCTCATAATGTAGAGGCAAACTTGAAACCCTCAGATTATAATATTGAAACGCTAACGCTTGTAAACACACAAAACTTTCCATAAATGATTAATGAAATATTCATTTATGTTGACAGCACAATTGAATCTAGTTTTTTGTAGTGTTTAAACTTAAATACATACAATTTTCAGTTGGAGTTAGGATAGCAGTTGGCTTGTAGTTTAATCTAGTTTCACTTTCCTGTAAATTAATGGCAAAAATATACAAGACCCATAAAATATTTTTAGGATTTTGGGATATTTTACCATGATATCTTCCAACATCATAGGGCATACAATCATTAAATTGTCAGTAAACGGGGACTTCAGGGAAAAAGCCTTGTGTGGTAAAACATCTTCCAAAACAATACGCTTAAATAAATATATCTAAAAAAATATTGCTGGGAACTACCCACCTCTGAATATATACGTATATCACAACTATTAACCAGGTAAGACTAGACATTAAACTGTTCTAGCCTCTTGCTGCTAGTAGCCAAGTGTCCTAAGACATTAAAACACAGCTTCATGTTTAACAGTTTAAGCCATCACAAATAAATATTTGAAGCCAGGGTCATCATTATTATCAATATATTACCCTAAATACCGATTGCCAACTTTTTGAGCAAAACTCACAGTCACAGTGTTTCTCATATTTTCAGACCTTTGGACCAAACCTACAAAGAAGAAGGTTATTTTAGGAGGAGTTAAAGTTCTACATGGGCATTTTTTAGGGACCTTGAAAAAAAAGAAGTGTCAATTGAAAATAAAATTTATCGTGTTTATTTCTATTAGATTGTATTAGAGCATCTGTTTACAGGTACACTTAGGCAAACAATATGATATATATGGTTTAAATCCTTCATCACACAGTAACTATCTTCAAAAAAAAGTGAATTAGTACCAACCACTTAGAAATGTTTGAAATGCTTGAAAATCATCATCAGAACTCATCATTACAAACATGTTGTAACTGCAACCTGGACATTAGGCTTTGATGTTGACAGTATTTATCTCTTGATCGAATCTTTTCATTTATGTTGCCTAATTATTTCTGGAGGTTCCTGTAAACCGATTTAACTTAAAATACTTTTTTTTTTTTTTCATGAAATGTGCCAACCAAGCATTCAAATAGAGCGTTGCACTACCCAGCCAAGTTTTTACTCAACAAATATTCACCCTTTATACTGAAAACTCATTATATAAGTCATCATATTTCTCACCTTAATATAAATCTTTTGGCCCATAATTGTCGCGTGGCCCTATGGTTCTCCGTGTTAATGTAATGATCTTGGCTGTGTGTGTGCAGAGTTGGCAGGGTGTTCAGCAGAGGTGGTTAATTAAAAACGTTGTGACACATTAACAACTCCTGCAAGCCTTCAGCTGAGCTCGGCAGGTTCAAGCAAGTCTCACGCATTGCCATGCCACAAATGTGCCAGGTGATGCTCAAGAATCTGCAGCAGAACAAGCTCATCAGCTGCTCTTTTCACGCTTCAGGGTACGTCATGGACGGCTGAGACATTGATTTGATCATCGTCACACTGAATACAGACCGTATACTTTTATGGTCATGATTATTAACATAATCTCTCCTCTGTGAGGGATGCATTGATAAAGCTTTACCGTCTAAAAGAAGAAAGATTGGCCTGCTGTGTGTTTCCTAGCAATCGAATGGAAGGACACATTATTATCAGGTTATCAGGAAGTAAGCTTGTCTTTTCGACTGTACTTCAGAGGAGGTGTCGTGCATGAAGGGTCATAATATCTGCTTGAGTTCCCTCAAGGCTTTAGTCCAATTTCGGATCATTATTCAGGCCTTCAGAGTAATAAATGCAGGTATTATATTAGCGTCAAATTAATGTGCCAGTTTTTTATTCAGTGGAATATCACAGAGGACAAGCTGTTCGTCTTTAATGTGCAGTGTCTATGCACGGTTCTCACTATTGACTTTGATTAGTTTTTACCCTTTCATCTGTAAAAGGTCAAACAAGGACCTAATTTGACAGACCAGTGGTGTTACATTTGATGAAATTTGGATCTATGCAGGAGTTGAGATGATGCCCTTTTGTTTGATCTGCATTATTTCATCACGGCTTTATGGTTTAGTGTTTTCTTACTTTTACTTTGAAGTCATTAATCCCAGTACTAGTTTATTGTCACATACAAAAACAAGAACGTCTGTTACTGTTATTTTCATCAGTGCTTTATTTGCTTTACTTTTTTTTTTTTTATTAAAAGAAACTTAAAGACATATTTGGTTTTTCCAAAACCCTCGTTACAATTCAATTTCTTTGTTTTAGTGCATAAACACAAAAATGTTTAATTAATTCAAAAAAAATTAATTCAGTTGTAGACAACACTGGACTTTGAGTAAGACAAAAATACTAAGCATTGACCAAGACTTGTTGAATACAAATGACATGGTGTTACAGTAAAGACGCATAGAATTAATAATAATGTGAAGTAATCCATGTTATTCTGAACAAAATAGCAGCAATTGTTCTGTTTGTCTGTTTTAATACACATATAATTGTTCACAAAAGAAAAAAGAAATAGAATAAAACTTTGCTCAATGTAGGATGTTTTTGAAGTATACTGGTTTATTGTGCCGTATATAACACTTTTTTCTATGTTTTTGTCCCATGCATTGAGACTGGGAGTCTCACAAAGTAAAAAAAAATATGCTGGGCACTCTTTTAGCCTCTAAAATCCTGAGTTTTTTTTTTTTTTTTTGGATTCAAGGTAAAAATGTAACTCTCTTCCATCAGCCAGCTTACTAGCAGTGCACAGCAACAGGTGGGGGAGTAAATGCTGTTGCTCTATTCTATGTTTTTAAAAGCTGGTAAAACTTTTTTCTTCTTTTCCAGCATCCTATTAATAATAATGTTAGCTGTGTAAAACGGTATGAAGGATAACTTTGATACACTTGATTTGTTAGCTTTTTCAAATGGATTTCTCAAACAATGAATACACCAAACTTTCTAAACACATGGGGTGACAATAAATCCTTTTTCTTTTTTTGGTTTAATTACATTTTGTATTTATATAATACAAAATATTTAATTTTCATTTCTATATCCTATTTTATTTCCTTTTATATGTTCCTCTGCTCAATCTGTTTGACTGGCTGCCTTCCCTCTTGCCAGGCAGAAGGCAAACATTCTCCCTGGATCTGCCACTCTCACTTAGCATCCATCTGTTTTTTGTTTTTTCCTCCACTGATGTGATTGGCTGCAGGAACAAGCATTAGCATTTCCTGATCTTGGCATGGAAACACTAACTGGCACGGATAGCAGCAAAGGATATGCCTTGAATACTGAATACCAAAACCCCCAACTTCTTTACTGGGATGTAGATAAGGAGTTTTTTGGTGTTTACCAAGTACCTTTTTATATATCAAAACATTAAACCACATTTTTTTCCCTTCATTTCCTTTAATTACAGAAAATCACATAAAATGTTTTTGTTTGAAAAAAAATTATGTGTTTTTCTATTTTTTCCCCATGATTCCAGTAAACTGTCATACTAGCGCTGAAAGTACGAGGCTTGGCTTTTCTTCGACATCCTTTAATGCAGTGTTTTTCAACCAGTGTGCCACGGCACACTATCGTCAGGTATGCCGTGGAAATTATCTTGGTGAAATTTGATAATTGTTGAGTATTTATGAAGTGGACATGTTAAGTGCAATTGGAAATAAGAGATATAAAATATGATAAAAAATACATGTTTATTTGATTCATATTAAAGAGACTTTGATAAGAATTACTATAAATTTAATATATGCGTCTAATGAGTTTCATTTGCTTAAATTTTTGGTTGGTGGTGTGGCTCGTAATTCTTTCAATGAAAACAATGTACCTTGGCTCAAAAAAACGTTGAAAAACACTGCTTTAATGGACTCATTCCCCTCTTTCTTCGTGGTGTTGATAAAAAGGTAATCCACTTGTAGTGGATGCCAGGACGCTCCTTTTCTATTTTGAGATGGATAGAATATGCTGTAACAAAAAGTGGGGGAAAAAATCCAACCATCATAACTCAATGAAATAGGAAATCATCTATTTCTGTGTAAAATAACGTTGCAGCATCCTCTCCGTGACATCAAAGATATCCTCAGCTGTCATGAAAAGGGCAATGGAGGAAAATATTGCATTTCCAAGGACAGTCAGAATAGCTCATGATCTAGATCTCTCTACAATGATGTGCTTGAACTGTGCGAGTCTCGGTGGGTCAGGTAAATTCCAGTCGAGTCTGGCAAGCTTTCAGAACACATCTGCAGTTCAGTGTCGCGCAAACCCACATAATTCAATGTGCTAAAACATCTTGTGACAGGGAGCAAAAAATAATCTGCCATACTCACGCAACGTAAATGTGGCTTGGCAATATTACATTTGTTTAAATTTATATTCTTTAAAAATTTCTTACGTTTTCAACTTAACTGACAATATGTTTGACAGTAATTCCTTTTAAAAAAAATTTATTTGTCTGTTTATCATCGGATCTTATTGAAAAGGGATTGTTTTTAGACTGTATTAAGTGCCGAAATTGAGCTAAAACATACGGTTCTACGAGGTGAAATTCATTAAGCAATTTAATCTACTTCAGCTATTGCAACAGCTTTTTCCTCACTGTTTTATTCCTGAACGGGATTGGTCTGGTGGAGTTTTGAAAAATGTACATATATATATGTACACCAGTCCATCGCAGTGCAACATAGAGAGAAATGTAGATGGGAAAAAAAAAAAAAAAGTGGAAAATGAGGAAACCATCAATTTCTGTAAGATTCTGCTTTGCAACCTAAAAGGATAAAACACTTTTACATGTGTGCATGGTCATTAAAAGAATTCATTTTCAGAGGTTTCATGAAGCACGGTATGTTACTCCATTCAGTATAAACTGTCCTTGACCATTTACTGTTGCAGGGAAACAAAAAAGGTTTTATGGAAGTGTTGAAGTCTTTGTGAATACTGAATAATAGCTAGAAAGCTCCGTTTTATACGTTGCTGATATCTGATTGTGTTATCCACTCACAGGTGGCCTCAGCAGATGGCATCATCCAACGGCCTGTGTCGATATGGGGCCAGGGTGGACTGCTGCTGGGGATGGACTCGCCATTCCTGGGGTCACTGCCAGCGTGAGTGCCAACATGTCTGCTGGTGCTGTTGGGGGTTAATGGGACTAACGAGGTTGCAACATTGCAAGCTGGGGGCAAAGATGCTATTAAAACACAAGACGAGCTGTAGTGCAGCACAAACACACATAAAGTACAAATATGTACATATCTGCTGTCAAAACACATGAAGCCGATAGACGTCTCCATCTGGTGCAGTCTTTCTGAATGGATCAATATTAATGGCAGGTTTGAATTTCTGTTTTTTCTTTATATGGCCACATTGAGGGAGTCCATATCTAAACAGGGGGATACATTTTAAGCTAGAAGGGTCATTTTTAATATTAGAATTGAAGAGAAACTACTATCCAGCACTGGGAAAAGAAAAGCAGCAGAACTGCTTTTACTTCAATCCATGGATTGTTTAGATCTACATACCCTGATTCATCCGAATATTGAGGGGCAGGTTAGGGGATTCAGAGGATGCGTAATGCCACAGGTTTGTCTCGTGTTTTAGCCTCATATTTTTGCCACATACACACTGCAAATACCCTCTGCTTCCAAATACTGCTACCCAAGAAGGTATGAATACATTAGTGGGCTTACAGATTTGCATGATTGACTCACAAATGTCTCCTCCTTTGCATGGGTTGCTACCTGGGTTTTTTCTGCTTTGGTATGGACATTTATTAGAGAATGTGGGAAATTATATACAAAAACATGCCTTATCCACCGTAGGGACTAACAACCTGCATTCATGCGAATAGATAAGAAAAAAAGTTTTTATCTTTTTTTTTTTTTAAGGACTAGAAATAACGACCTCTGTCAGTATTATGTGTAGCTGCGGGCTACAGCAAATAGGTGTTTGGGAACGTGGATAAAATTAATTTTAAAATTGTCATAAATGCTTTAGGAAATTTGATATCATAGGTTTTACCCCTATACTTAAAAATGCCCCATAAATTTGCTCTCTTCATAGCATAACAATGGATGCCCAATTTGTTTAGTGTAAACATTAGCATAAAATTACAAACTTCTTACACAGCCTCTTAAGGATTCCTAAAGAACAGACTGGCCCAGTTCATATACTGTTATATCCAGTGAAACCACAGCACACTCACTGTGCCAGTAGTTCTTCCATGAAAACACACAATTAACGGCAGCAAAAGCTTAGTCAGTGACTCCTGAATGAAGTCACTGCCAGAGCTTTACTTGCTTTTCTATGACAAAAGAGATGCAAATCAGTTCTATGTTCAGTTTTGTAACTAAACTCAAAACTGTACATCCTCTGTAATCCCGTTACCATGAGGTCAATTTGACTGATCACACAACTGCTTAGTTAAAACAATATAAGGTTCTAAAAGCACAAGGTTGAAGGTTTTTAATGTAACATTCTTCCAACAAATGTTACTGTAAACTTTATACATAGGTGGATCTAGACATGGTTTGGATTCAAATGTAAAAAAAAAAAAAAATGGGAATCTTTTTTTATGTCTCATTTTTATAGACATAATGATCTGCTTTGTAACGCACAAGATGGTAGACGGAGTAGCTTTCAAGTTTTGGTTGTTTAGCTCCTGCCTTGGAAAAGGCCTGAAAGATCCATATCTTTGAATGTTGACTCTGCTTGCGCGCTTTATTTGCCTCTTGGATTTATTAGACACTCTTTCTTTTTTTTTTTCTTCAATGTTTGCATTTCATCTCACTTATTCTCTTAAAACTTTCCTGCCATACTACTATATTGAGTTGTTGTTGTCAAATGTGCATTTAAATTATTTTATGCATTCCTTCCCTTTTCCTGGAAAACATGTCACATTGCTAGTTTGGTATTAGTGGTTGCTGAAACGGTTCAGTGCAGCTGTTCCATTTTCATGTAAAAGTGGCAGAGGGCCATCTTTTAATTTGATCTTGGAGGGAATTGTTGCATTATCAAGCTGTTCTTGAAAAAACAAATAGTCTTTCAAGGCCCAAGAGTTGTGCTTTTTTGTTGGTCAGATTCGCTTGTAATAAATTTCTCAATGCTTGCCTTGAGTATATTAGAGAAAATTCTTAATATTCTTCTATTCTCACACCAACAAATGGAGCCAAAATCTAGGGCTAATTGTTTTTGATACAGTCTCACTGTGTAGTTTAAAGAGAATAGATTTTGTTCCACATCTACATCATCATCTCATGGTCCTGTCTGTTGAACTAAAAAGTCTATGCTAAAACATAAGGGGCAAAAGTAGTACTGTTTAGGCCTGGCTCAACAAAAATCCTGGCTTTAGGCAGTCGTCTCTGTCCCAATTGCCTTTAAGTGATATAAACTGGGCTCTTTGCCTTCACAGCTTCTCATGTTCCAAAAACTCTTGGTAGAATAGAAGCATTATTTGCCTTGGCTGAGACAGCAAGATAGGGATTAATAATGTTGGAACTGCTTAGATTAGCAGATGGAGGAAAGATTTCTGTTTCTATGAAAATCGTTAAGGTTGTTTTGTTTATACAAAGTAAATACATGTCACATTTAATACGACAAAGGAGAAATTCCTTGGATAATAAGGCGCTTAAGAGAAGTCCTGCTAGATTTAGCCAAACAGCAGAATGTGTGCATGTTTCCTAGGTTCTTCTGGAGTCGAACATTTTCCATTATGATCAGAAAATAACTTAACCACAGATATTCTTAACCGCCCTCCATCCCCACCCCAGCTTTGAGTCAAATCACTGGATAAGTGCTTGCCTTAATGCTTCCAAAAGCTCTTCGTCAGGCACAACTCAAATCCATTCACTCACAATCAGCATTCCATCAAGTCAGCAAGGTGCTGATTTAAGCTTTAGACGGGTGAACTGGAAGGTATTGGAAAGAACGCGAGTGTAATCAGTAAGCTGTGTGCGTTTGGCTGCATGAGTGTGAGTCTATGCAGTCATCACACATTTAAGGGTCTTGGTGGGTTTTAGTGGCGATGAAAGAGATTAGATTGGAGCAACGGGATTGTTGCTTTCCACGAGAGAGCTTAGGAATCGGTTTTCCACGACTGTTCTTCAAGAATAAAAAACCTAATAGATAAAAGATGATTTTTTTTCTTCTCACCTCTATGAGCTAAAAAGAGTAGTGAGTAGAGATGACAAAAAAAAGAAAAACCTTTGGTGTAAGGGTTATAGTTTAGAGGTTCCAAGTTGATAGATGATTGCTGCAGAAGTAGGGGAACAAAATCTGGAAACGGAGACAAACAGAAAATAACGCAGATGGAGAGAGTGCGTGGAGCTCTCAGCTTTAGCAAAGACCAAAGCTTCATTCATGACATTCTGACGGCCCATCAGTGAGGATTAGCCGGAGTTAAGGGTCTCTTCTAACCAAATATTGTCACAATGTATAGTCATAGCAAGTATTTTTACTATTTACATACCTACCTCTCCATTTCTGTTGAAATTAAAAATTATTTCATAAAGTGATGGAGCTGTGTTACTGTAAATATGCTCATGGTAAACCTTTTTGTGAAACTACGTGTAATAATTTCTATATACATAGATAAAGTGTCAGCTTTTTAAAGAGCATGGTATATAAAAATCAATAATAAAATCCCATTCTGTATCATCCTAAATCAATCCAATAACAAATACTCAATGAAAGATGAGAATTTAATCTGTAGCATAGTTACAGAATAAAATACATGTTGGAAAACAGACTGTATGCTGTCACAGCTGCAACTTGGGAAAAACAGTTTGTAAGTGTAATGTATTGCCTTTAATATCATAAATCCTCATTAGATGAGTTATCTTATCACTTGTGCAATCCTTTACTTGTGCTATATGTATCTATAAATATAGTCTAAAAAATGATCTCCATTTAGGAAATAAATCAGTGCTAAACAGGTCTATAAACGGTTGGACGTTTGAGCATATTACGACTCCCTTTCCACTCAGGACTATTATATAAACCTCTGTACTTGCCTCCATGAGCCATGTGCTTCAATGCTGCATGCAGAGATATTGTAGACGGAAACATTATAATTAGAGTAATTTGTCACAAGGTTGTGGAGTTTGTTAGAAAAGATGATTTATGCAGGAAAAAGCAAGGCTATACCACAACATCTACTGTATAGCCTGGGATGATACATAAGATAATATTGTCCTTCCTAGTCCCTTTGTTCCTAAAACACAGGTAGTATCACATATACGTAGCACAATAAATTGATAACACATAGTATTGTTAATTAGACTTATTTTTACAGAAGTAGCTCATTACAGGATACTATCTCAGACTATATTGATAAAAATGAAATATAGTAATAATGTGGATAACATCTAGCATATGATGCAGCTATTCATTTTACCTTGGACAGCTTATGGATATCGCCAGCTTATGTCCGAAGGTAATTGCACCCTAACTCTTTCTTTATCAAGTTGGATCTGCCCAAACTACAAAAAAGGTAAAATCTGTGTTCGTTTTCTTATCCATGTGAAGAAAATGATTTAATATCCCCATATTAAATACATGGGAAGTTATAATTTCCGCAGTGATCCTGGTTAATTTCCCAAATCCCCAAAGACCAGGACTTAGTTTTATTGAGTGCATGCTTTGATTCTTTGGATGCTGTGGGCCAGATTAAAACAAGTCTTTTGAATTGGTAATGTGAGCCTACAAGTGAGCTATGAAAGGAGAAAAGTGAGCCCTCGGATTAATACTTTAATCATGATTGTTTGGAGTAGTTTCTTTCTCTTTGCTCTTTTGTTTCATTATAATTGGGTTGTAAAAGTCTCTACAAAGAAGAGTAAGTTTTTTACATTTGAGGAAATATACACAGTAAGGAGTGAAGGCATCCAACATGTATTACAACAGCATCAGTGTTACTAAAAAAAAAGTAAAACAATATTAGATCAAACCAGCACAACAACCACACTTAAGTTAAATAAAGCGTTGTGATCCAACCAAAATATTTTTTTATTGTTGTTAAATTTAAAAATAATTATGCTTAAAAAAGTAAAACCTTTACTTCTCTTTAAAAACCAGATTGCATTGCTGTACCAAACAGGGCTGGCCCAAGCCTCCATGGGGCCCTAAGCAGAATCTGATCTTGGGGCCCTCTATTTTAGTCAATATCAAACCTACAATAAACTTGTGTTGTTTACCTTCTATTGACAGCCTGACAAGTCTTTACACTTGGATGTGTTACATGTTGAAGTTATACCATTGCTGTAAAGAAACATAAGTAATACCAATATGATAACAATATAAATTTCAAGTAAAGAATGATATGGTTGTAAATCTTAAAGGGTAACACATTTAGCTACAAGAGGGCCCTGGGTTTCATTTACAGAACATTTTAGATTAAAAAAGTGCAACAGCAACATGCAACAATAAGTTGTAGTAGAGGAACAAAAACATGCAACAAATAAAAGAATATTCAGAAAGTCTCGGGTTGAGTCGATAATGTTCCATGGTTTTAACTCATAGACAGTCGTATTGTTCTTTTTTGAATGAACATTAATATTCAAAATGAATTTGTATATGAAAATGTGAGTATGTCAGACATCTCTATTTTTAGATTTTGATTCCAGCACAACTATAAAATTTCTAGCTTTTG
Organism: Orestias chungarensis; assembly: GCA_032876305.1. Lineage (NCBI taxonomy): Eukaryota > Metazoa > Chordata > Actinopteri > Cyprinodontiformes > Cyprinodontidae > Orestias > Orestias chungarensis. Next base: position 302,158 of record JAVLVB010000597.1, read on the forward strand.
AAACAGTTTACATTTTCAGCAATAAGGTGACAAATCTCAGCTTGCTTGTTTTGAAAAGGACCTGCAGAGGGTTTTTAGAAACTTAATTTGTAAGCAGAATAATGTCAAAATAATTAGACATGTTAAATGTACACATTTTTTCATAGGTTAACTTCTGAGAAAAAGAACAACAATAATTCTGAATTTACTGTTCGGGAAAGACATAAAAGATGTTCAATAAACCCCAATGAAGAGAATACGATCAATTTAACACAGATCTAATGTTAATTTTTTTTTAAATGACAGTATTTATACATGTAATGAATTTAACTAATGCATTATCAAATGACATTTAATCAGTTTGTAAAACTTTAACCTATAACAGAACACTTTGTGGTTTACTGTTTGTACATGTTAATTGTACCACAGTATATTTATTTTTAAAAAAGCAATTAAAGACAACATGTATTATCAGATCTGTTTACTGCAGTGTTTTTACAGGCTTTTGTTGTGGGTTAAAAAACCAATCTAATCACGATACAGGAAAGTATAACACAGTCTAACCAAAAGACGATACATTTCAAAAGTATAAACTAAACAAATTTAGTATCGCTAACTTAAAAAAATAACGCTTAAGCATTTTCCTTTGGAAGGAAGCTTTGAAATAGAGAGTTTTTCATCAAACTACTCTTAGGCATAAACTGCGGTTCATCTGTATCTTTTGTTGGCTTGACACCAATAAGCCCAATTTTTTTCTTATAACCAACTTTAAACCTAGACAAAGAACTACATTAGTTAGCTAATATATAGTATATAGTTTATTTTGTTTTTGTTGGTTAGGCCAAGGGAAAACCTTAAATATTACATATAAAAAACATAAAATGCTTCTTTGCATCGGCTTTCATTTATATAATTCTAAACTCATTCTAAACACCAATCATTACCATCATTTTAAATATTAGTTATTATCTGAGTCAGTTTGAGAAACAGCATGGGATATGTTTGACTCCAGAACTACAAACCTTGCATGTGTGTTTTTACCCAGGCATATTTTCTTATGCATCAATTGAACAGAATGTACTCATCATAACCTTCTGTGTTTGCTTGTTTTTGTTCTGTGTTGTGTTCTCCCAAAAACTAAACAATGCCCCCCCTTCCTCCCACACCCCATTTGTTTTCCCTGTTAATGGCTACTTGTCTTGCAGCTCTCTTCGCCTTAACTCACAGAGTAGTCGGGATAAGGTGCCAGCCCCGAGGTTAGCTTCACACATCTTATTTTGCAATAACCTAACTAGACATGCAATGCTGGGGGCACATCCTGTGAATCATGCACTCGCTCATTTATTTATAGCGTACCACTCCTCCCCTCGCAGCACCAGGTTGCACCTCAATCCTCATCAGCTAACGTCTCTCTGGCCTCAGATCTATGCAAATAAATTAAACTATGCAGGCCACATTTCACTCAAAACCTGTCTAGCATAAATTATGAGTGTTTTTAAGGGACCTATTAAGGTTTTATTGCGCAGCTGACCATAAAGTCATGAAACCATGATGTGTTTAATTAGTGCATTCATGCAGCATTTAAAGCATTAAAGAATTGTGCTGATCATGCTAGCATTTGAATCAGAAGATTAAAAGTTTAAAATATGAACAATTTAATGCAAATTAAGTTAAAAAAAACAAAAAAAAACTATTTTAATGGTTCCAGTTTCTCAAATGAAGCAGTTCAATTGTATGGGTTTTCTATTAAAGGAACACTAAACAAAAGCTTTCTGTTGTGTGCAAATCAACCTTCTTATCAATGGATAATCATTAAGAAGGACCATTAGTTTCTTGATCTTCTCATATTGTTTACATGTGTGCTTCATTTAATGATGAATGTCTTGACTGTGCTCCTCAGATGCCCTAGTTACTTTTGTCTTAAAAATTTTTTTTTACCCTCCAACTGACTGATACCTTTTGACAGAAACAACTGTCTATCTGAGACTCAGTTCAGCACTATTTAAAAAAACACTTTATTAATCCAATGAAAAAAAGGAAACATTGTTGTAATTCTTACTATTATATTGAGCTGTTGTGGATACAAGATCTCCTGTAGCAGTCTGTTACAGTTTATTTATTCATTTCTGTAAAATTATTTGCATCCAGATTAAAGATCACCTTAAAACTAGAAAATATCCTGAACTGATTCATATTGTATTTTGAAATTTTCATAGGGTTAAATAAAATTTTAAAGTCCATTAAAAGTAAGAATTCTTATCATATATTATTAATTCGTGTGGCATTATATTACAAAACAAGTCATACTATATCTCTTAACACAAATTCTACATGTTTTGTCGCCAAGAAATAGTAAAACACAAAAAAACAACAACTTCAAATTCTAATCTTTATTAGTATCGACAATAATCTTTTGTTCCAACTAAAGGCTGATGAAGTGAAGGTGTGTTATCAATGCAAATGTTATAAGCATGTACATAAAACTACATGCTATGTTTATTCTTTGAGCTGACATGGTCATTTTGGTTACTCCTCGTCCTTTACTGTGGTTAATAAGCACTGGACATTTTACCTGAGCTATCTGGAAGACCACAGATTTAAAAATGCTCTCTGATGTGAAGCCTGTCCATGTTAAATCAAATCCTTCCACCCTGTAGGAACTGGAAATCAACCGGAGGTACTTTACAGGAAAACAGTCTAACTAAAACATCAGTTATCAAACCTTAGTTTGCCAAGGTCCGGTACACTAATGCTTCTTAACAAAAACCTCCTTTAATTTTAGTCAGAAAATTGGTCCGTTTTTAATTTGTAACTGTAGGCTCTTAATGAGCAGTGTGTGGATATCCAGGCTTGTACCACTGAACTCTTTAAAGTGGCAAAACAATGCCTTCATTCAGTTTGATTACGTAGCTCAAAAAGTTGAATGGGTTTAAAGATTTTATCTTCTCCAGGACTCTCTCCACCCGCTTGTGCCCTTGAATTTGAGTTGAACAATTCCAAAATGCTTGTGTGTGTGTGTGTTTTTGTCTACATGGGGATTTACCCATACAGCACTGAATGGCAGTTTAAAGAAATGTTGGTGGATAGATTGTAAATAAGCTTTGTTAAACACCTAAAAGCCAAACGAAAATGTGTCAAGACTGTTTGTTTTAAATGTCATAAATGTAATTTGAAAAGTATTAAAGAAGGTTCTAATTTAAAATCTATTACTATTTTATCATCATTAAATGATCAGTTTTCACATTATGAATGCTGCCGAGGGCTAATGCAATAGTAGTAAACGGTATGCTATTATATTTCCAGTCATACTCATGCTAATAATAGATCTGTTTATTTGATGAACCCACAGTACTCTGGATGCTCATACTATTTTTGACACTTGTGGGGGTGAAACCCTAAAGTGACATGAGGACAGAAAGGATAAAGGCTGGGTTAGTTGAATAAGCAGTATATAATAATAATTAATGCATATGCTAAGCGTAATGTTCCCCAGCCGCAACATATTTTGATTGTGCCAATTTAATAGATCAATATAGTTAATTTTTTGTCACAATATGTGTGAAGTTTATTAATACCCCTGCACTTTTTTTTAAGGAGCTCTTTGCTAATATATTCTCCTGTTTAGATACGTTTCTGAAATGAATTTAAAATAATTTTTCTATTTTTTTAATTATTTAACGTCCCTTAAATTGAACACAGCAGACAAATGTTGATTGTGGAACATTTCAATAGATGCCTTAACCTTAATCCTGGAATGAAACAGCCATATTAAGCCTCCTGGGTAAGATGTCAACGAAGAATCACCCAATTATATCCAAACCCTTGGCTGAACAAGGTTCAACCTTTTGTTCTTGGACACAGGCAGTGGTTTATTTGCTGTAAAAGATATTAAAGATCATAAGTGAATGTTACCAGGATGAAATCATGCACCATTGTTTTATTATTCCCACAAAATGTTAAAGTTAAAGGTTTTAACATTTGCAAAATCTTTGACCAAGTGTGATAATGTTACAATCCAATACATTTTTAACTCCAGTCAAGGAAAAAGACGCAGCAGCATTTCACTGTCCAACAGCTCTCTCCATGTATCTTTGGAGACAGTAAATAAATAAATAAATAACTAGGATTGCTATGAAATAAAGATTTACTTTAAAACTATTCATTAGTTTTCTGAAATTCATCAGCAAAATGATATTATCACAAAAATTGTCTCTCCCTTTTTTCCCAAAAGAAAAATACTCTTCTACATAATTAAATTGGTAGATTCATAGTACAGTAAAACATATTTGGATGTTGTGGAAAAATAAGTGTTTTCAGAACCAGAATTGTAGTTGGCTATAAAAAGGACATTTATTGGGAATTCATGGCATAACAAATGCAGGAGGGTCACCGATTTTTAGTTTAAAAAGCAAATGATAGATTTGATGAAAAATACTACAACTGCCACTGAATATTACACATCAAATTGATTCATAACTTGCCAGCATGCTTTGAGAAAGATTTGGTTTTGTGAGAATTTGGTTTCATCATGTTTTTGTATAATACTCTTGATTAAAATTCACATGAAAAGAAATACATTTGCACTTAATGTTAAATTAAGTTGAAAAAGCAAAGCAGTGGGTTTGTACTTTTTGTTCCATTTGAACAAGGTACCAACCTGCAATCCAAAAGGCTGCAGATGCTTGCAGTGTCAGTCGCTATTGATCTTTTTGTCTCAATAAAAAATTATGTTACAATTTTTTTTATTCCAGATAAGTTAACATCCCTTAAACTAAAAATGCTATCAGTCTCTTAAGCTAATTTAGAAAATAAAGCTAAAAGAAGCTGCTTACACCTTGTAGTGTTCTGAATTTTTTAATTTTAATTTTTAGAAATGTTAGCCATGGAGCAATGCAGACACCTAAAAAAATTATACGTTTAGCTTTAATTGGTCACCCTGAAGAAAAAAAAAAAGAAACATTAGCAAAAGCCATTGAATGCGTAAATGTTGCACTCTTTGAATTCTTAACATCTATCTCAGCTGAATGAAAGTAGTTTTTGAGTTGCAACATTGAAGGTCCTCTTGATAATGTCCGAAGAAAAAAAAAGATACAAAACATTACTAATGCATGTAACACATTATTTTAAAACACTGCGTGTGAAACATCAGCACATTATTTTAAAACACTGCTTGTGAAACATCAGCAGTAAATTCTATTACTGTGTAGAATGTATGTATTAAAATATAGAAAGTCATATGGATTTTAACACATTTGCCTATCATCTTCCTCTTTAACCAGGATATTATGCACACACTATTTTACAACAGTAAGAAATCCTCTGATGGCTTCTTTTTATGACATAATTAATGGAGCTTTTTTAATGAAAATTAGTACCACTTGGCCCTTTCAGACATGCTTAGCAGCAACTCCAGTGAGTCCAGACAGATAAGCAGGGCAGGTCTCCAGCTCACCATGACTGAACATTGACTCTGTGAAGCTGTAAGGCTACATCTTTGTTCTGACTCAAATTATCAAACTCCATGCACAATGTAAAATCTGTAGTGCAGCTCTTTACTGAGGAACTAATTAAAACCTTCTATTTGAGGGCTCCTATTGTTTCAGCCTCAGTCTCATATCCAAATATCCACCTTGGTAATTCTTTGTTAGCTCTTTGCCTGTGTAAATACAATTTCTGGGTAATAAATTAGCAAACGTTTTTTTTTTGTGGTAAAAGGGCAAACTTCTCACTTAATACCTGCAGAGAGAGAGGATTTATTTTTCAAAGATCCTGTACAGCTTGAAAAGCTTGCATGTGCATTGTGTTTGACAGGAAATTATATTTCTATTCCTGTTGGTAAAATGATAACGCCATTACAAAAGGAGAAACTAAACAAGTACTTTTTATGCATAATTGAGGCATGGTTCTGTTATATTGCGCGTGCATTGCAGATTAAACAGGTGAGAAAGACTCTGAGGTGAAGTGTTAAAGCAGAAAGATTATGTGCATTTCCAAACCTATGTAATGAAAAGGATTTGTTGGGTTTCGGCACTGATGTTATTTGTTTTCTTTGAATAATCTCTGAACAGCTGTGTGTCAGCCTGGCTGTAAGCATGGAGACTGTGTGGGACCCAACAAGTGCAAATGTCATCCAGGGTTCACTGGCAAGACCTGCAATCAAGGTGAGTTCTCACAGGTTGGTTTCGTGGTTGGCTAACAGGGTATCGAAAGAAAAATGTAAACCTTAAAGTTATTCACAAAGGTGTTCTCCCACAAAACAACACGCACACCCTGAAAAATATTCTTAAACGTTGAGATTTTCCCCATTTTGCATTTTAAATTTCCTAATTAGTTTAATGCAATTTATCATGCAAAAATAGAAGTGCTCGAAAATCCAAGGGCGAAAACAGGGTCAGGGCCGCGATATCAGAAGCACGTAGAAAATCCAGTGGGCAAGGCAGGATACGGTAATCCAAGGCAGAAGCGAGATCGGCGTCCAGAAGGCAGAAAGCACAAAACGATCAGACGGGGGCGAGGCAGAGAAGCGGAAGTAACAGGGTCGTGATCAGCCAGGCGGGCAATGAGGAAACGTTTAACATCTACTTGCGAATAGCTTTCAATAATCTTAAAACCTGACTGGGGAAACAGGCTTGGTTATGTAGTTGAGAAACAGGTGAAAACTATAATCTATGATGATGGGGCGTGGTCGAGGCAGGCAAAGCAGAGAAACTGACAGCAGTGGTCTAGCTGCCAGGATCATAACAGGGCAGGCACATAGATATGTTAAAGCATTTTTGCGTTTAGATATTCCCTGTCTCTCTCTCTCTTGCCCTTGTCGGGAAAAGCACTAGCTTTTGAAATCTGGACCATGATCGTGTTTCTGGCTCTTGCTCCTGTCTGTTGCCTCACAATCGGATCTGTCGTCCTGAATCTGCCTTCGCAACCTTGACTTTCTTTCTGTGCCCTGACTTCCCATTCTAGCTTCACCCAATGATCTGTAAGGTGTCTCTGTCTCCACGGTTCTGACTCTTCTTCAATTTTCTAATCACCAAAATCAAGTCAAGTCTCTGAGTTGTTAACTTGTTTTTATTGTAATTTCTTGCAACCATCCTCCAACATTCAATCTGTCTTAAACATTGTTCGGATGTCTAACGCTGTCAGCTAAAAATTTCGGGTCCTTAGGTTTGACCTTGAAAAGGTTTCCACATTTGAAAACACTCTCAAAACAACAAATTAGTAATGTTCCATTTTGTCTTTACAATCCCAATGGAATTGTGACAAGCACAGACCTTCCTAAACACCTGGACACAAAATGTCTGCTTTATCTACAAAACTTGAAGGGGGATGCTGAGATTTTTTTGCTATGGGGGGATAGTCTTTTGACAGGTTGATTGTTAGAAGTGCACTACACAATTCTGACCTTTTTCTGAAAAATGGAAACAATTCAATCATTGTAAAAAGAAATATCACATTTACAGTTCACAATAACACATGCAGAGGAGACAGTAAATACCTTAAAGAAGGTCAGAATCCATGACGCCCATGATGCCATTAAACATATAGTTGGAAGATGTGTAGTAACCAAAAAACGAATACAGTACATCACTCTGAACTGAAAAACTCCATGGAGAAGCATGCTGGGGGTAATAGCATGCTACAGGAGTGAGTTGGCAGGAGGATGTCTCAGCAGGAATAGGGAAGCTTGTGAAAGATGGTTGGGAGGGTTAGGGTTACCCACAATGATTAATTACATAGTCATAGAAGGTATTGTTTAGCCTATTTCCATTTCCACAAAAGCCAGCAAACTGTAAGGTGTTTATTAAACACCTTACTGTAGCACCTCTTCTCTAACGGCATTGCTTTCTGTCAATTTGTGGCATATTGAATTTTCAATATCATACAGCTGTTGGCTTGTTGATTGCCATCAAGCTGGGCTAGTTTGTACTGCTGGTAAGCTGCAACTGCTACCTACTACTGAGGCCAGGTGTGGTGGATGGAGGTATTGAAGCCTGGTTGTGTAGCTACTGTCACTGGGAAATTTTGCTGGGAGCTTTCGCCGAAGCTTTAATGTAATGTAAATATATTTACATGTTAGCAGATTCAGTGCAAAGACATGAAAATTCATAACACTCTCCCCCTTACTGAATTGAACTCAAACTGAGACAAATGGGCAAAAGTCTTGTAGGTTTTGTGAGGATAGTCAAGATATACCCAAATAGAGTAAATGTCATATTTTAAGGGGTTTTGTTCGTAAAGATAAATGGAAAACCAATAATAATTTTCATCATCTTGCCACATTAAATAAAATACCAATAAAGCACAAAATTTAAGTTTGTGTTTGTATTAGACAAAATCGGAAAGTTTCCCAGGGAATAAATATTGTTTTTGCAGGCTTCTGTACAATCCTATTGGCATGTTCGTTTTTCACAAGGTGCAAAAGTGCATGTCAAATCTAGCCCCCAAAAAACAGCAGTGTAATCATTGGGTTTTTTGGCCAGAGCTGGAGCCCAACCTTGTTTTCCTTTAGCTGACAGGAGTGAAGAGCTTTTATCACAGGGGAGGAGGGGCTGAAAGAGCGCTGATTCAGCTCAAATGGAAATAAGACTGAGCCGTGTTGAACGAATCCTATCCTGTGAAGATAATATCTCAATTACTGATGTGTGATAAGTTGGTCTGACTAAGTACAACAGATGCTATTTAAAGCATCACTCCTGGTGTGTGTGTGTGCATGTGCGTTTGGGTGCTGGCAGTGTGGACATGTTTTAAACCATTGAGGCTCCTTAGTTAGCTGTTCGTTGACGTCTAAGAAGCTTTAAATTACCTGTGGAATTCTCGCCCTGAGACACGAATAGGATAGTGTGTAATTAAACACAAGGAAGGAGGAGGGCTTCTGGAAAATCCTTGCCGGAATGCTGAATATGAATCATCCTGCATTTCGAGGCCATTGGTGTCTCCTGTCTGCTGGCCAAGGCTGCTGTGCTTTGTCCTGATCTGCAACAAAAGGGAAGAGGAAAAAGGATCCGCATTCCATATTGAACTACAATAGACATTGTCTTCAACCATTTAGAGCACATTATCCTACAAGTTTGATCCAAGTATATTCAATGATTAGGCAGCAGATTCAAATACTTGCAGATTTGTTTCTATTTTTCAGTTAGCTGCAGACATCTTTTGAGATTTAGATGTAAAAAACGGACCCAAATTCATCTGCAGACTTTGCTGAGGTTGAGAAGGTATTGATGGTAGTTGTTTCTGTTTGGTTATACTTCAGAGATCCAATTTTCCTATTAGAATACAGCATTTGCAGGCACTCATTTAGAATTCAGTATTTATTGTTGTACCACTGTGGTAAAAAACGATCCACGCAGCAACATCTCTCTCTATTTCGCTCCTGTAGGTCAAGACAGTTTCAAATGGCTTTATAAAGGGGTAATTTTGTATCTTTACACATGACATAGACTACTTAGTAACAATACACACAAGCAATTTTTGTAAAAATGAACAATGCAAAATATAAGTAACTACATGTGTGATAAATGTTAAACCAATATGATTTATTTTGAATACAATGTTAAAGTAAACAGCTAAAACTGAAATTACTCAAACAAAAATAACACAGGTGACTCTCGTATCACAATCATCTTAACCGGAAGTAACAACACTTACAGTTACTTTGTCTATTATACATTTACCATGTACAAATGAAGGTTCTATACTAAGCTACGTTTCTAACCATGCCTTAGCAAGGGACACAAATATTAGAGATCTACTGTTCCAAGGTTCTTAGGGATCTTTGACCACCAGCTTTTGTTCTGTTTTTTTTTTCCCGGCTTCCAGCCACAACCAAGCATAAATAACTAAATGTAGGGGCACAGACAACATCACATAGCATTTGAGATAGCACTAACAATAAAAGATTATTTACTTGTAATTGAGAACAAAGACAAACATGTCCTCAGTTTAAATTCTTTAATGTGTAATATTACAGTTCAGAGCGGTTAGTGTGGCTAGCATTAAAAAACAAAGAATCAGTTAGCTCAATTCCCTCAGCAGGACTCATTCAGCCCTGCAGTGGTATGGTGATGAACAGTTTGTGTGTTTGCTGGAACGGGGATACATCTAAAAGCTGCAGGATAGTAGCTCTGTTCTACAGAGTCTTAATCCTTATATAGATTTCCAAAATTCTGCAAGCATTCCCCAAAACCACAGATTTTCCTAGCCGGAATTAATAACTCTTAAACATTTTTCACGTTTTGGCATATTACAACCACAAACATCAATGTATTTAGTTTGGATTTTATTTGACAAAGCGGGTTGTAATGTTATACGTATTTTTCTCTCTTTTTTTATTGTTACAAACAAAATTCTGTAAGATGGGTTGTACAAATTTTTCCAGTCCACCTGGCACCTTTTAGCTCGGCAATTATCAGCAATAGACTTGGGGAACGAATGTCCATCAGCTGTTCGCACTGTTACGAATTTTTCAGTCGAATCAATCCTGCAAGTGTGAACTGACAGCAAACAGCGATATATGTTGATCTATACTCCTTACAGCCATAGAAAACTCTGGCCTCAGTTTTTTCTGCCATCTCATTAAAAAAAATTAAGCCATACCTGAGGAGGAGGAAGATTTAACTTTGTACATTGTACAGTCTGTAACAATCCCATGCCTCATTTAAAAATGTATACCTCTACTTCACCACACAAGAGGACGGACCGTAGCTTTAACTTCCCTAATTATCCTTCTAGATAGATGTTTTAAAAAGGAAATAATAACTCATGTTAAAAAAGACTATTTTTTAACTTAATTAAGCAGGAACATTATTTCAGGTTTTATGGTCTCTTTAAAATGCCAGTAATTACTAAGGCCTTTGAGTCTTTTGTCCTCCTCCACATTTTCCAGCAATTTTGTAGCCGTTCAGCTGAAAAGGTCATTCCATCAGGGTTTTATTTAAATACCTGATGATATAAGAGACAAAAAATTCTAGGAGAGAAATAGGAGGGTATTTGCTTTTCATAAAATTGAATCCGTGTAAATAAACTTGTAGCTACATAAAGATGTTGTCCTCAACACACATTCTTACAGGTTTAAGTGATAGGTGCGGACAGATGCGTCACCCTGCAGGCTTTTTGATTAGCAAGCATGTCAAACAGCTCCGGAGCCGTGCTTACATTAGGCAGCAGCCAACCACACGAGGATTTATTGCTTTTAAGACTTAAAACAAACTCTATGTTCTTAATATGAATTTCTTACAGAGTCATCTTCGGAGGGATTTGTTCTACGCTTTTAAATAACTAAATTGGATTTTAAAATCCTCAGAATGAATTTCACTCACATAAACGTTGTCATTTTTATTCCCAAATTATCATCCACTCTGTTGTCAAGAATAATACCCACTGCTCACTAAAACACAATCATTCTTTAAAGAAGTCACTCCATCCATCCAACACAGAGGAGGAGGAGAATTGCTCCTGTCAAACACGTTGGTGAGGATATACGACTATGCTCCTGCAGCACTAATAAACTCATTATAGGATAATCTGTGCAACAGTTTGGCGGCACGCCCTCACCACCGATCTGGGCTTTTTAGTAAGATGATTATTGCTTCCAGGTGGATTTAATTAGCTGGAGCTGACCTGCTGTTTTGACACAATTGAACAGATACTGCTCTTCTCTTGCATTTCACTTGTCAGCCAGATATGTGATTACTGCTTCTTCAAGCATGTTAGATTAGCGTTGTGGTGTGCATGTTCAAATAACCTCTTTGTTTGTTATATATTGCCAAATATCTGTATTATTAGGGCTTCTTTTCCCCCAAAGGACTTGTTTGTTTTAGAAACAATTTTTTTTGTGTTGCTCTTTTTATTTCTGGCTATTCACTGGTTACAGCTGCAAGTATTTAAAGCTTTGCATACATGTAATATCCCACTTGAATTAATATGTGGTTCATGGTCATACAAGTTCACAACAGGTACATTAGGCAAAATTTGGCTTTACAGGTTCATCTCTATTAATTACAATATAAGAAAAAATGTAATACAAGTAAGGAAATCAGTGTAGACACTCAGGCTCATGTAATAGAAACTGTAGAATTATTACACACAAAGTGCTGTAGGAAGTGTTTGTTTCTGGTAATTCTGATGATTACGGCATCCACCAAATGAAAACCTAAAAATCTTCTTTTGGATTATTTATTGAGCTCCATGCTTACAGTATACAGACAGCTTTGGAAATTGGATTTGCATCAACATTGCTTTTAGTTCTTTCACATTATTCTACTGTACAATGTGCTGTGGTGAGATTCTGCCTTCTGCAGATTTATGAAATATAAAACACAAAAATATTTACATAATTATTCAGACGTGGTTAAAGTAGCTGTCTCAAGTCTCCACGGTCATGATCCCATCGGCCTGGTTTCTGTTTTCTTTTAAAGATTTCACATTCTTCTATACTAAAATATAAAAAAAGACCAAGTTGGATTGGAGGTCAAAACTTGCTCAGGGTCTTGTTTGTTTAAGGGGTCCAGGACAGGATTTGCAGACTCACTGTGTTGCCCAAGACTTATGTTTTACTAGTTTTATGCTGAGAGCTAAGTATCAAAACTTTTTGTACCTGCTTACAAAATCCCTTCTCTTATTATTATGTTCCTTACTATTGTGTTCCATCACAAAAAAACATACATTCCATATCTGAGTGTTAGAAAACAGTTAGATATGGTTTCCATAAATTAATACAGCAGATTCTGCAGATTAATTTTAAAACCTTCAACCAAACGTGAATATCTGAGCAATTTTCACTAGAGGGAGTCTAATATGTTTCTTTATCCATCGTCCTCCGGTGCCAACACCCACTGAGCAGAACTGTGCAGAACTACGGTACACAGAACCTATTTTTGGACATGCATGAAACATGAAACTTTCTGTGTGCAGAAAGGCTCACTTATTTAACGTAATTTAAACTCGTTAAAGTTCTTCAGATAATGAAATACCATTAAATGTCATTAAATAGATATGAATGTTAATGAGGATGAAAGTGCCTTTCCTAGTTAAACAAATGTAGAAGGCATTGCAAAAGTATCCATACCCCTTGAATATTATTACAGTGTTGTCATATTACAACTTTAGACTTTAGTGTGCTTTACTGAGGCTTTTGTGAGCCAGCTCGATGAGCCGCAACAAACATGCAGGGAGACACGGACTTCAAAACAATAAATCTCTTTAATGAGCAAAATAAAAGTAAGAATGATGAAAGCCAAATAAAACAAGCAGACAGGCAGCCCCTCAGCAGCTGGAATACCCTCAGCAAAAGCAGATGGACCCAGCAGAACCCGTTCCAAGAAAGAGCCAGGGTTGGACCAGGAAAGAACCGGGGCACACATGGGAGCACATCTGCTTGTATACCCAGGAGACGTTGGGCCCTAGCGGATCATACTTTCTGGATAAATCGAATGCACAAAGAAAAAAAAACAAGAAAAAAAACTATTCAAATATAAAAGACAAATCCCTGTATTTAAAGAGGAGGGGCTGTTAGAAAAGGCCAACACATTATACTTTATATTACAAATAGGAAGCAAAATAATACCATGCCTTAAAGATTATTTAAAAATAAAAAATTTATATCGTAAAAGGAAATTATTCCCACAGCATGATGCTGCTACCAACATGCTTTTTTCCGATGGGTTGGGAGTTCAGGGTGACTTTGAACATTGATTATGCCGTCTGTGCCACCTAATTCTTTACCCCAGGAAAGCAGGAACTAATGGATTACGAAATTTGATAGGTAATCAGTCTTGTTAAGATATTCCAGTATTGACATGTTTCATCTATTTATTTTTCAACATTTAATAAATATACATAAAATAACAGTTTATAGATTGATTTTTTAAATTGATTTTTATATTTATTATTATCCTTATTTATTTTTTTTCAACAGGGCTTTAGGTAAATGTAAAGAAAGCACTATGTTCCTATATAAAACAAACATGGAGGGTAAAGCCGATGCAAGTCATGGAGAATGGCAGGATGGTGATAAGCAGCAGAGCTTTAGCCTCCAGATTGCTGCTGCTAAGGGATTGTTCATTGATCAGATCAGAATCTTGCAGTTAACCTGAGGGGGTTTCTGTTGTCTGGAAGTGTTTGCCCAGATCTTATCAAATAATCCTGCCGTATCTGTTCAGTGAGGTATATTCCAATGAATCTTCTTATTTCCTGCGTTTCATGTATTACAAAATTTGCATCCTGACCATGTGTTACAGTTTGAACAGTAATATTAAAAAAATTACCAGTTATAATTTTGCTGTATTTAAAACAAATAGTAGCAAGAATACACAACATCAATATCTTACATATACAAAATACTACATTGCTAAAATATATCTAACTCTTGAGCCTTTTCACTACAAATATAGACTTCAGTTTTAGTTGTTGGAATAATGTGTGAGTTTCAGATCTAGAATTCCTTGCCAGATCTGGACTCAAAGGAAAATAACACAGATTTAGTGGGCTTTTGCACTAATGAATCAACTACACTTTTGCAATTAATTGCTTCTATGTAGCTACTTTCCTGTAACACCTAATAGTCTCAGTGCAACAACTATAAAGAGCACTAGTGATAATCAGTGCAATCTGTGTTTTTGAATATGTATTTTATTCTATTGGTGTATTTTCACTTAAGTGGGAAATTTTGAATTTTTCCTTGTTGCTGGTCTAAAATATAAAATCTCCATAAAATACAAAGTAATACAAAAATATCCCTGTTTCTGTTTTGAACTGACAAATTGTGAGAAAAATCTCAAACCAGCGCCAAGTGTTGCTTAAAGGTTTCAAGGTTCTTCCGACAGGTTGTCTCATCTTTCAGTGAGGAGCCTAAACGAGTGTGCAGACTAGTCAAAAGACCTTGTATGATCTCCCTGTCACCAAACAAAAGCTTCTGTTAGTTTACTGCCAGAGGAAACGACCCTTGATTGACGGATGGTGCGTGAGTCCAACAAGAAGGGAGGAGTTCTCATTCCTGGCCCTCAAGTGTTTGTAATCCACCACTGATTTTCTTCTTTACATGGAAACTCCAGTCTACTTTTAAGAGTTCAGTCACACACTGCCAATTGATCTTCTGAATCTGTAAGATATAGTTATGCCCCTTAGATCGTATTTCACACTTACCACAGAAAAGGAATGCAGATGAAAGAAGAAGGCTGTAGCGAGACACTAAAGCACACTTGCTGTTTCTCATGTCCAGTTCCCACATTTGTAATCACCTTTTCTGCATAATGTTCCTCTTTACTTTCCAGGAAGTTGATGTTATCAAAGACATTCTAATCTTCTGGTTAAAGCTTTCCATTTTTACTGTATAAGTGTCTCTCTCTTTTCTCCTTCACCCCTTTATATCAGTCAAATGACAACATCCCAAAGTCCCTACTCTAACCTCTTCTTTTATACTCAAAGAAGAAACAATGGACCATTTAACTCCCCTGGTGAGGGGTGGCCACCTTCCCGTCTTTGTTCCCGTTGACCATCAGCCAGTGGGACTAGTTGCGGAGGGTGAGATTCCTCAGTTAAACCTCCTCTTGGCTGTCTCTTTGATGCCTCCCGCCAACATGCATGGAGCAGACGCCTAAGGGGGCATGAATTTCACTTTCCGCTGTTTTCTTGCTACTTACTGTTTTTCATGACAGATGAAGCGCCACACAAGAGATAATAGTGAGCTGAAATGCCAGCATGATCACAGAGCATGTCACTGTCTTTACCACTATATATTTTTTCTTCTGACCCCTAAAAAAATGATCACTTTCCATTTTTTTTCCTGCCCCAAGAATAAACGTTCTTTCTCACTCTCTAGAAGTTTTCAGTATGGTCCCAGCTGTAATGGCTCCACCAGAGGAGCTCAAACATGACCTGCTTTTGCCTGGTTTTACCTGCTTTAAAGAGCAGTGAATCTCCAGCGAAAGAGCTTCCTGCTAATCCCACCCATCAGTGGTAGAGGCGTGTCAGGAATGCTGCATGGTACGCCTCTGTGTGGCTTGACACGATAAATCAGTCCACCCTGCATTACTTCAAATGTGTTTCACCCCTTTTTTTTACTATTCAGTGAACAACCCCAAGGGATTTTCCAAGTCTGTGGTATTATAGGTTGTTGTAAGCTGATGTTCACATGTATCTGTAATCTCTTTTTGTATCCATTCATCTGTATCTGCACTATGTTGACTTTCCTCTCCATGTTTGGTCAACATTTATTTATTATTTTTGTTTCACATATTTTTTTCTCCATGGAGGTCATTCTGGCTGTGTCTTGTGTGACTTGTGCTCACGTTCGCTGATATTCTACTGTCTGGGAATGCAACTGTCTCAGTAATACCTCATTTACATTTCTAAGATGTTTTTCAGTCCAACAAGTACGTGGATACCCATATTTTTTTGTTGTCATGCCATGTTGCTATGGGGTCTCTGTAAACGGATTATTGAGATTCCATCGTAACTGTTGTGAATGCAAAAACATTTAAATACAAGGAATCTACTCCTAGAGAAAATATTCACAGCTCTTTAACACTATACAACC
Organism: Orestias chungarensis; assembly: GCA_032876305.1. Taxonomy (NCBI): domain Eukaryota; kingdom Metazoa; phylum Chordata; class Actinopteri; order Cyprinodontiformes; family Cyprinodontidae; genus Orestias; species Orestias chungarensis. The sequence goes on from JAVLVB010000597.1 coordinate 318,668, forward strand.
ACAAACGTAATTGTATTTAATTGGTATTTTATTCAATATACTCAATATAACTCAAAGTAGTGCACCATATTTGTATGTTAGAATGGTCCAGTTAGTTATGGCTGTAAATTTGTGTTATGATTAATAGTGACATAAAATATTAGCTTCAGTTATATTGCAAAACGGAAAAAGAAAGATTATTTAAACTATTTTACATTGATGTTTAATTACAATAAAAAGCTTTTGACTCAGTGTTTGACTATATAAGCAAGACAAACTTTTCTGTTGTGTATTTGTAAAAAAAATGGAAATCTGTCTCTCCTCTTCCATCCACTTCACAATTATGCACTATTTTGTGATTGTTAAAAAAAATCATTAAACAATAAAATTTCTGGTTGTAGAATTTAAAAAAAATCATTGAGGGGGACTGCTGAAGTGGAAAACACTGACTATATTTTTACATGTACCCATGAAATAGAGATATTAAGGTTTTCATTACTTAAAAGGTTTAAGTCTATATTTGCAAGTCTAAAACAATGGTTAATTTTTTAATAATGAAGATTGTATCCAGTGCTGTTTCACTTGTTTGCCATTAAGAACTTAAATGCACTATTTCATATCTTTTTTTTTGTTGTATCGTTGCTCCTTGTTTTTCTCACTTATGTCATTCCATGCAAGGCTTGTGATTTTTTTAAGCAGTGGCTCTGTTCTA
>JAVLVB010000597.1:328181-360350 GCA_032876305.1 Orestias chungarensis
ATATATATATATATATATATATATATATATATATATATATATATATATATATATATATATATATATATATATATATATATATATATATATATTATTATTTTTATTTTTTTGCAATCTTTTGTGTTTGTTAATTATTCACGGAGAATGTTTCATACTTCAGTGTCCTGTGTAAATAATCAACTGCTTCTCTGTAAGCAAGTGCCAAGTATTTAAATGTTCATAAAAAAGCGTTCAAGAATCTAGCATCTAGAATTACGGTTTTTCTTGGACTAGCTGTGAGCTTTAGCCTTAGAGATCACAATCTGTATTCACACAAAAGACACATTTGTTACAGATTGTGGTTGAAAACATTTTAATGATCCATTTTAAAAGTGAAGGTGGACATAATAATTTTATGTAAATTTTTCTTCTACTTCTTAAGGATACCATAAATCTATCACCGGTCTTGCTCACAGAGATGATATATCCTCTTATACTCTGTTTCAAAGCAGAACGAGAGCTGCCCTTCATTCTTTGCAGGAATGTTTGGTGCTGCAGCTCAAACGGATAACTTAATAGGTAGAAGGTGTGGAGGTTGTGATGGAAGGTTAAAGCAGTTAACCTGTGTCAGCATTAATGCCTAGGCTGTTTCAGTGTGTTCCTTTATTAGTGGCTTTAACTGCTGGTTAGATAACGGCTGGGAGGGTTTCTTTTGTAGACATCAATTTAGGAAGAATGATGGAGAAGGGGTAAGAAAGGTTGCTTGCCACAGGTGTTACGGGGCTGTTAAGGAATTTTTTTGGTTCATTATAACTCACACATTGGAATTTGAATAATTCTCCTTAGATAGAGGTGATTGCTGTTTTTACAAAGGTAATGAGAAATTTTATACAATATTTTTTTTCTTGCAGCAATTTACTGTAAGCCTACAAAAACCGTACATTTGCAACAGGATTTACCAGCAAATGAAGAACGATTACACTTTAAGGCACCTTGTAAATTAAACTAAGATTTGCAAAGACTTATTTTATTCTATTCTATTCTATTCTATTCTATTCTATTCTGTTCTAAAAGTCTTTTAATAGTGCTTAAAAGCTCAGCAAAAAATCAACCATTTTAAATAACCTTAACCAAGTCTGCTGAATAGCCAAGAAAAGGTCTTAGCTAGGTTGTATGTATATATTTTTTAGGAGAATCTAGGTTCAAGTTAAACGTTTAAAGCAAGTATATAGTTTTCAATTAATTAAAACTATGTGATGAATGAAAACTCACCCTGGTTTAAAAATAGTTTATATATATGATTTTCTCAGCTGGGACGTGAACCAAATCGTTGAAAATGTTTTTCGATGAGCTTGAGACTCTTAATATTAATGCTCACATTTCGCTTAAGGTTGAGCAGAAGCACCCCTTGAAATGGTACTGTAAATTATGAAATAGGGTAGCACGTATTGTGCTGTGCACACAGAAGAAAATGCTTTGTTCATAAATGAATGTTAAGCAGAGAAGGTGAAGCAATGGGCTGCCATGAATACCACTGTTTACCTCGGATGTAATTTGCTGCTTTAATATTAAAGATTTGCATTGCCTGATTTTATTACAGCCGGAGGTTGTATTCTTCCTGAACCAACATGTGAGAAGGTTTCTGATTTGGAAGGCGATGAGTCTGTTTAATCTGTTAGAATAGTTTATGTTTTGCAAATAACCTGAAAGTTTGTTTTTCCTTCTGCAGATGTTGATGAATGTGCAGCAGGGATATCAGTGTGTCCCAGATTCAGGAAATGTATCAACACCTTTGGTAGCTACATCTGCAAGTGCCATGAAGGGTTTGACCTCCAATACATCGGTGGTAAATACCAGTGCAAAGGTGAGTTCACAGTGCTACACAACATAGTTTACCTATGCTTTCATGTAGACCAGGGTTATAAATCACCTGCTTTACGGAATGGTACTATATTGATTTGTTTAGTTGGAGATACAGTGTTTGCCAATATCACAAAGTATGTCCAAATACATTTTGATTCAATTCAGTTCACAAATCTGCAACCGATTTGATGGAAGAGCACATGCCCATTTAACTCACCTAACAAAAGTTCAACTAAAATGTGAATGGGCATGACAAAAACCAGGAACAAGTGTACTTCGAGGGGTTTTGAGTTATTTACAGATTTTGAAAGAGTTTCCCTACAATGTCAAACACATGCAAATTAAAATAATCATGAGGAAGATATCGTCAGTTAAATGTAGGTACTCTGAAAACAACAATTGTCAGAAAAACAGCTTTCAGTTTGAGAAGAAATCTTCCCAAACCAGATCCACAAATGGGCCGTTAACAGTAGCTGGTCATTTACGTTACTTCATTACTGTGGAATAAGTCTATCCCCTCAGCATTGATCGTAAACACGTTAGAATTGGGGTGTCAAATTGTATTTTATACTGGCAGTTCTAAGTCACTGATTTTCTAACCCTTGGTCTATAATAGAGAGAATCCACCTCATTATAAATTCAAAAATAATTGCAATGTCCAGTTATTTCAGATTCACTCTCTTAGATAATGTTATATATTATAATGATTTATTATATGCAAAGTGTTAAATTTCATGTATTTTCAAGCAGTTTGGTTGAATGCATAAGGTTTAAAGATAAGAAGAATATAAACTTCATACTTCAGAAAATGTTAATATTACATAGGATCATTTAAAAAAGATTTTTAATAAAGACATGCACCACCTACCCAAAACAAATGCTTCAAGAAACATACTTGGCAATAGCACTTTTTCTGATTCTAAAAAGCTGAAATTTCTTCCTTTTTGTGATCAACAAACAATAACTTACAACCAGACACAGCCTTAGAAATGTCTTAACTGGGATTACCTATCTTTATCAAACAGGACTTGGTACCAGCCCACACTGTCAGTTCCCATTTTTTTCTTTAATGAACATCATATGAATTTATTGGACTTGCCAGCAAACTGGCCTGACCTACATTTTGAAGAAACTCTGTTAAGTATTTTTAGAGGGGAAGGTGACAAACACCAAATCAAAACCCTGCAGACAACTGCTTTCTATCAAAGGTGCATTGAGAAGTAGCGGTTTAAAATTAAGTTAAGAAAAAAATAAGCATTGATTGTTCTAATTTAAATTAGCTAAATCAGCTATCATATACACAACTAAAAAGAACTGTTTTAGCCTAGATTTAATCATGTTTAGATTTAAGGACACTTTTCCTTTCCTAAGGAAAGGAGCATAACACTTAAACACTGCTTCACCTTGCTTAGTCCTTACTCTGGGGACAGGCAAGAGACCAGAACTTGAGCTGTTCAGAGTCAAAGCTGGATCATTCCAGCTCTAACTTCTCAGAGATATAGTTAGGTGCCAGACCATGAAAACACTTGTCCACAAGCAGGCAATGAGCAATGGACTAATTTGGTGATATTTCCTGGTTATAGTACAAACTTGAGCATCGACTTATTGCTTTTTTTAACAGCCGACTAGTACAGTAGTCTAACCTGCTGGGGACAAACCTGGATTTCCAATAATCTTTGGCAGAGTCACATGTACATGGGATGATATTGCCTCAGGAGGTAGGGATTCATCCCAGGTTGCTGGTTCAAACCCTACCTCAGTCCATCTTAGTCATCTGTTCAACAACCTTTCCTGCTAATGTGAGGCTGTTTCGCTTCTGTGAGTTTGAACCAGGGCAACTGTGGCTATGGTCTAGAGGTAGCTAGCCAACATGTGTGTGCAATTGTGTGTATGAAAATTAAATGAAAAAGTACTATACAAATGCAGGCCATTTACCTTCACGGCATGTTGCAGTTATGCAGAAAATTCGACTTCAACAGATATTGATTACATATACTGCACAGCAGGGGTGCCCAATACGTTGATCGATGCGATAGCTGTGCGGGTTGATCACGCAGCATTAAAAGAAGTAGATGGCCACATCCATCCGTCCGTTTGTCATTTGGTTCACATACCAGGCAACAAACTGTTGCGTATTTAAGCACGCTAACTCTACGTTAACTTTGCGTTTGACGCCTTGGTAAACTACAGGGTCGCGTAGCAAGTCTCCCAGTCTCTTGTAGCAGAGGCGAAGTTAGAGGAGCTAGAGGCCAGGATAGCACCAACCCCCCCCCTGAAATATACGTATGTATAAACCTACCCACATTCCACTTTGGGTTAATGCAGTTAATCAAGCAAACCTATATATGTTATACCTAAATTCAGTTACAATATACAATACAAAATAATTTAAATGGTATAAAATTAATAGGCGTTGTGTTTTTTTTTTTTGGGGGGGTGCGGGTCATGTTTTAAGTAGCTTGCAAGCTTGAAAAGTGTTGGCACCTCAGCTGTAAAGTAGATGGGCAAGCTTTTCAGCAGCAATACAAAATCCTTAGTCCTATATAGTGTTTTTAACTCTCAAAAACAGAATTGTAGGCTTAATATAGATCTAGAAACTATAAAAGTTTTTCTTTTTTTAAAGTTACTGGAATAAATTTTACTTTTACTTCATGGATTATTTCATTTTCTTTATTAGCTATATTAGTTATACAAGTAAATTGGTTTACTTCTAAAAAACATAAACACAAATATTGTTTCCATGGTATTGAAATGAAAGAAAGGGAATTTGAAAAGCATACATAAATTGAGTACAAAATTGGAGTGAACAAAAAGAAAAATACATGTCATATAAATGCTGGCCGAGTAAAAGCTATTTATTTCCAATAAAGAAGGAGGCACAAATTAAAATACTTTAAACAGAAAATCTCCACCATTCAAATTGTTTCTTAAAATTCCACTTTTTCATAAATGCATCATATTAATTTCAATTATCTTTATTAAATAGTCATAAATCTACATGTTATATTAGTCATTTTTAAATAAGCTCTTAAAAAAGTTACTGCTAAATAGATAAAATATTTCAGTGCTGAGAGGATGCCTAAACGACCTTGCTGTGTCCCTGCCGTCTCAGAAATTATGTCAAAAAGCCCCCATAATACTTTTTCTCAGGCATTCATGAAAACAGGAGGAGGTTCTGTTAAATCAGTTTTGAGTTTTCCCTCATGCACATATTGAGTAATTAGCCTTTGATAATTTGCTGTTATGTCTGAAGGGTTTCCTCACTTGCGCCCTGTCGCTGAATGTTTTCATGTTTCTATTATCTTGCAGACGTGGATGAGTGCTCTTTTGGCCTGAGCCACTGCAGCAGCTTCGCCACCTGCTACAACACGCCAGGCTCATACAAGTGCAAATGCAGAGACGGCTACAGGGGGATGGGGCACGACTGTATATGTAAGTAATGCCTGGTAACAAAAAAAGCTGTCCCCATTGTTCACCATTGCAGAAGGGCCATTTGGGCCCCCTATTTTTATTTTTTTTGGGGGTGTTTCTTTAAAAAATACAACCAAAAACGGGGGGTGGGGGGCGGGCGTAATGAAAGCCAAAAGTTGGTGCTTAAATTCCTTTCTTTGTAAAGGCTGTCAGTCAGAACCTAAATGACTCTGCGTCCTTTATCTCATGTGCGCAGAGCGACTCTGTTTGTCTTTCATGGTAATTTTAGTCATCATCAAATATAAAGAATTGTTCTCTTTTTATTCACTATCATACATTTGTTTTGGTTGCAGAAGTGCAATGCAAATTATGTCATTTATTTTTTACTGTTGTTTAACCATTTTATGCAATCTTATGCTCATTTTATGTACACGCAGTGTTTTAGTATAGGGAGAAAAGCAGACACTTTTAACAAACACTTCAGGATGTCACCAAGTTTACAGGACCAAGGGAAGAGAGGAACCCAAGTTGATCATTTTTTTTGTATTTAGCTCATGCCAATGCATCTCCTTAATCTGAAAGCTTCAAAAAAACACTAACAAAACCTAGATTAACAATGAAACTGGAAGACAGGAGTGATTTTAACTTATCAATAAGAATATATTCATATGCATATTTATGTGCAGTTATTTGTTATTTAGAGTATATGCATAAGTCCTAATTTGGAGCCCTTTCCTTTTTTTAATTTTGGGTTTAGTCTTCCAGGCTATGATAGAAACAGGTATAAAGAATCAAAGAAACCAAATATACGGTGGCTGTGCATTACCAATTCAAGAAACCAGTAAAAAGGCTATGTTCATACTGTAGTGTGACTTCATTTAACAAAATGTCAGTTAATCCATTGAATTTTCTGAAAAAAGTTACTCACAGTTAAGTGTGTTAATGCAAGACTCTCATGGTAATCTTTAGGCAGACATTGTAATTTCAATTCTGATTATTAACAGAAACCTAAATGAAAAGTCTTCTACAAGACAAGACAAGATGTGTTTTGTCAAAATTATATTTTTATACAACCGGTTTTACAAACACTAGATCAATCACAATATATGAGTGATTCAATTTAGAATTCCAATTCCTAACAATTATTTTGTATTGATGAATTCTATGTTAAACTTGTGTTTCTCCAATAAAAGCAATTGACAGGTTAAATGTATTATGTTTAAAGATTTTTTGCTTTTTTGACTGTAAAATGTGACAAAGTTACCTAATTGAAAGTTCATCTTGTAAGCTTGTTTTTCTGTTCATTTGCTCACGTGTTTTTAACTGAGTTAGAATCTAAACTTATTCTGCAATCGCAAGATGCTGCTTCAGCCAGACATGCGGCAACCAAGCTGTCTCAGTCTGCTTATATTTGGTTAATAGATATCATGGAGAAGTCTCAGAGGATGAAATAAAGTTCTCAATGTAAAACTCAGCTAATCACAGCAGTTAGTCTGCAATTCTGTGGCTCATTAAGTCCTAAATGCACATCTTTCATCTACGTTCTCTTCTCATTGCAGCCATTCCAAGAGTGGTTATTGACCCCCCGAGACCAGGCAAACTGCCTCCTAGTCATCACAACCACATCCCAGACTTGGATCACAAAAGAATTACCACTGTCCGCCCACCAGTGACTCCAAAGAAAACCTTCACCAATGTTCCAAAATCAGCGTCCACAACTACGACTAAATCCACTCGGGCCCCTGGGAGGATCACACCACCTCCACGCAAGCCAGCAGTTCCCACTCGGAAGCCATTCAGCCCTACTCGAAAGCCGTCAAAACCCACACGTAAACCCTACATCCCGCCAAGGCCGGTGGCTCCCACAGGAACCCCCCCACTTCTAACCCCTCCACCAGTCACACCTGTGGACAACACCATCCAGAGGGAGGTAACGAAACAAAGAGGAGATGTGCACAGTAAGAACCCAACTTTTATTTGATCTCGACTTTTATATAAGCAAGTGTATTTATATGGATGATCTACTAGCATTTAAAGCAACCTTTTGGGACAGAATGGGTACTTCACATTAATTTTCTAGCCTGAATATTTCATACTACCAGACAGAAGGTAGGCTTTACTTAGCCATGCATTTGAATGTTGAGATATTCTAATAATCTACTATTGAGCCTTCATGGGTTAAAGGATTTAAACCTTTTTGTAAAAAAAAAAAAGAGAAAAAAAATCTAACAGAAAGTTTAAATTTTACACCACAAACTCCTTTATTTACAATAGAAATAAGTCTCAGCTATGAAACCAGCTTTGCAAAACATAATGTACCTAAAATATTAAGTTTCTAAGGAATAGATCATTCAAACAAACCTGACTCTATTATGAAAAGCACTTACCTCTCTTTTCGTTGGCAACACATTTCATTAGGTGTTTGTGATAACTGTAATGTGCCTTTTAAAACTCTCTGGGGAGGAATATTTCTGCACTTTTTATTTCTGAATTGGTTTATTTCAGTCACATTGAAATGATAGATTTGCATGTTACGTTGAACCACAATGTTTACTTTAAAATTATTTTTTGATATTTTGTAGGCCACCTTAAAAGCTCTAAATGTATGTTTTCCATAGATGGACTTGTTGATTTGTTTTATATCAATGTCCTTTTAAAGAACTCAGTAAATATTTAAGTCAAGATTGCAAACTGGTGAATTATCAGTTTTTCAGTTAGTCTTTTTATGTTTTAAACTTTTTTAATGTTTGTAATCTGATATCATTCTTACTAATTGCACATTGGAGGTTACATTTCACCAAAGATCTTTATGGTTTTTAAATTAGTGCTTTTACGCATGCTTATATTATTTCTGGCTGATCTATGTCCTGTACTGTGGTGACAGCCAAGCATGAGTCAATGACACTTAAAAAAAAAAATCTAAAGTACATTTCTATTCTTTGTTTTTTTAATCAGCGTTTGTAATTATGCCTGTTAAAATAAGTTTTAAATGACAGAAAGGGAGTTTAAATGTAATAATTTTGTAGCATAATCCAATCACTACAAAAGAACATAAAAAATAGATAATCTTCTGCTTCTTTCAAACTAAGTTGGTGTAAATAGTTTCCGCTTAAGATGCGTCATATTCTTATACAACTAAGCAAGCATCCAAGAGTAAGAGCACCTATTTTGTAGGCCTCCAGTTATTAGTTTATTTTGCTTTATTACATCAGTAATTACAGGATAAGGTTGTTAAAACTAATAACTGTTTACTGTGTACCTTAAGCTTTACAAGACTTATCAGAGGCATCAGCTGCCCCAAAACACATTGGGCAAAAGTTTCATACTCCTCCTGGACATGTTGATGAAAGAACGTGTTGTTTGCCACAAGGAGTACATAGCAAACATGCACAAACAGATAATCTGACCACAGATTATCACATCTCTCAGTCTCACATAACCCTGTGTTAACACCTACTGCTGTAATTACAGCAAAATATCATTCTATATTATTGACCCAGGAGTGCTGAATACAAACACACTACATAGTTTTCTGATTATTATGTTTAAAGGTTTTTGAAAAACGTGTTAGTTTTCATTCGTCTTTGAACATTATTGAACTTTTTGTATTTATTTATAATCGTATTAAAATATATTGATGTTTGTGACCGTACCGCAAAGAAAGCTGGTATAAACTTTTCAGCTGGTATAGATAGACTTTTGATTATTGATATTGATTGACATAAATGAACTGTTGGCTTTATTCAAATTTAGACTGAAGATCTATTTTGACAGTGCTAAAGTTTTTCATTAAGGCATCGCTACTAGTTAACAAATTTTGGAAAGTAAATGTTTCATAGTTCCCTCTACTGTTGCAAAGGATATCCTAGAAGAACTCGTAACACACAACCGACAAGACTAAACATGTGAAGCATGCGGAACATTTAAAAGAAACAAGACACTGTTCAAAATTAAGATCAAATTAAAAAAATAAATCTTGCTTGCATATAAAAAACATTAATAACTTAAAACACAAATGTTACTCTGGTTGTCTGCTGAGATGAAACAATTAAACACAACAGTAGAAGATAGACGCTGTTGTTGCCACTCATCTTGCCAGATGGCATCTCATAATTAGAGAATCCAATAGGGAAAGAAGATCAGGTTAGCACCTGTCCACACGGCTTGAGGGAGACGTCAAGTATAATAGTCTTCACCCTGACGGAGTGATTCAAGAGAGCCTCCTTAAGAATGGAAGATGGAAAGTAATTAGTCAGAAACCAGAATGGAAATGGGAAAAGGAGCATCTCTCTCTGCAGGTCAACAGTCGTTTTCAGGAGAACATGCTGTACACTGTTTGACAAATGAGAGTTTTTACTTCTCTGTCTGGACCAGTGCCACCAACATCTAAAGTTGATTTGAGATTTAGTAATAAAATGCATAATTGTATGCTACTGTCATATTGTTCTTATACATCTGTGAAAATAAATGTTGCAGTAGATATCTTTTTGACAACATCTTGTATAAATTGTTGTCAACAGCCCATTCCATATATACAAAGTAATCATCACAATATATACAATATTTAATTACTATGCATACATGTTGTGTAATGAAGGGAAAGAACATGGAAATATGTATTTAATACTTGGTTAAAGTTAGGTCATGCTTTGTTGGAAACTGAAATGATTCAGACTGAGAAAAGAGATTTATTTAAGGGTTTTGGTCGATAACTAGAAAACCGCCAGTAGCAAGATCAGGAAAAAACGGATGACTAAAAATCTGAATGTAAGGAAACTCAGGAACAAAATCACCATCCTTTTCAGACTCTAGAGGGAGCTGGGAAACCTTAATTTTTGTCCCTCAGTAGCAGATGAGATGACTTGTGATGGCGTTGTGCCTCCATGGGTCATGGAAGAGGTCAGACGGATTGTTTTAGAAGCAAACTGAATTAGGTTCATGGCACAGGTGAGGCTCATACACAGTGAAACAGAATTGGGCATACAGATACGTGGGCTTGACAGGGCTCATTGGTTGTGGGGCAGAAGCAGAGACGGAAATGGCAGAATCAGGCAGACTTATCTGGGGGCCACGTCAATGAAAAACAGCCTTAGGCTTCCTAGACGTATAGACTTTTAGCCATAAATTACAGAGGGTTAAAAAAAAACTATAAACAAAGGCAGTCTGGCCTTACAAAACATACTCCCAGGTCTTTTTGGTCCACAAACTGTCCAATGCCTGACAGACTAACAAAAACAGTTTGCCCGATTCTAGAAAGGACAGTGTGACACAGTGAATTAATGATTACACACTGCAATATGCATAAACAAAATACTAAAAATGCCCACAGAATTTGATGTGAGATGTCACAAAACCCATAATAAAAATGTGATGTCTGACCACACAAGACCAAGAGCAGAGTTACAATTATCTGAGCTCTGACCATACATTTCTGGATAGCTGTTAAACTTTCCAATCAGAGGAGTGGAGCAACAACAGGTGCCACGGGCTACAGAATATTTTCATTTTGTTTAAGTATTGCTACTTCTTTTAACTTCGTATTTTTTTCTGTTTCTATGCAGAGACACAAGATAAGCATTAAAGCTCTTTAAAAAAGCAAACAAGCAAATATCCAAATGTACCTTTTTTAAAAGTGTATATAGTCCCTGCAGGATAAGAAATCCTCAGTCCAACAATTAAAATCCTTTTAAAACCCTCTGTATTTTGTAAAAAAAAAAAAAAAAAAAAGGAGAAGGAGAACAAGAAGAAGAAAAAAAGAAAAGTCCCCCACATTTGGCTAAAAGCATAGCTGTTTATTTAAGCTCCATAAAAATCTCATTTAGGGATGCAAGTTTTAATTAAAGTTGCCCATTGTGCATCTGTTCCAGTGAAAGTGTTTAGTCCATACGCTTATCAGATCCTAACTTCAAATCCCTTTGTAAAAGTTTGGTCAAATGTGGACTAGTTGGAAATTACACTCGTATCTTTTGGGATACCAAAATATCCTCCAATCTAGCCATTCAGCAATAATCTGTCCATTTATCTATCCCCTCATCCACCTAAACATCCCACTTATTTGGGGTCAGGTCATCGTGGCTAGCTCCAGTTGGGGAATCCAGAGGCATTCACAGGTCAGTCTAGAAACATAGTCGGAACAGGAAGGTGTCCAGAAGGTATCCCAACTAGCTGTTCTCAATGTGGAGGAGCAGCGGCTCTACTCTCAGATGTCTCTGGCTGACCAACCTCTGCATTAAATGCAGGTTGTGGTGAAGCTCCGTGAGATTTAACCAGTACACAACAATTCAAATATTTATTGTGTATTGTACAATACATTCATAGATAAATATATCCAAAGTACCTGTTCTAAGGATTTGATATTTGATATGAAAATGTCAAGAGCACACTCAACATTCTGACGGTACTTCTCAAGGAAAGGGTTTTAGATTAATTGAACATCCTGCAGATTGGCAAAACTGCCTGTCAATCTGCTTTTCCTGGAAGGGGCTTATAACAGAGGTGTTTTATGTTTTATGATAACTTGGCCACTCATTTTCTCTCTGTGATCAAGATGGAGAAACGTTCCTTCCTCTGATCATGAGGAACCGAGAGGAGATCATGTTTATTTTGAAGGAATCATGATCACATTGGATTCAATTCAGTTGCATTCCTTTCAAAAAGAAGTCACTCTCAAAGCACTGAGCAAGGAAACAGCACAAAGAAAACTCCCAAAGTTATATACTTTTTAATAAAAAAATGAAATATAATAAATAAAACAAAATAAAATGTAAAATGAAGGCATGCATGAAATATGCAATACTAAAAAGAAAATAAATACCGTGATTAGTTTGGAGTGCCAATGTCCCTTACCAGAGCAAAAGGGGCCTGAAAAACCTCTGCCTCTTGCTCTTGCTTTGGTTTTCCAGGAACGATGAGTAACCCAGCAACGATGAGGTTTTGTTCTTATTCAGAAGCATTTTTTACTCAGTTTTGAATTTTATAGATAGCTAATATGGTAATAGGAGGAGGAAGGGAGAGATGTGGCAAGTTTTTAGGAACCCTCACCTAAACAGTCTTTATTAACTGAAGAAACTATTATTAACTGTTTTAGAAACAATTTTGTCACTTTTATGCATCTGTAGTTTTTCTTAAACAATGACATTCATTATTTCCTGGCTCCAATCAGCTTGATGAGAGTTTTAATCAGTACATCTTTGTTAATTCACCATAAACCTTTTCTTCTTTCCTCAGTTCCTAGGAATCATGGCCACAACACTGTTCTGGACACAGACTTTGATATTGAGCTTGGCAACACAGCAGATGAACCCAACGATGACCCAGGTAAGCATGGGGTGTATGGAAAACACAGCTGGCAACAGCATTTTGCCCAGGATTCAGAAAATGACAAACATAAGCGTTGGGGACTATAACTGAAAACGAACTCCTGCATTATGTCTTGCCAAGGTAAAGCTATTAAAGTGACCAGATGTGTTTTAATGTGAAGTAACACCTGGCATCTGGTCTCGTCTGTTTAAACTATGGCTCAAAATGCTGCCAAAAGGTTCTGCTTCTTACACTCTTGTTTTGGTGCTTAAATAGATTGAAAGCACATTAATTTTCTACTCCATACCTCTACATTAAATAAGACTTGATACACAATTATACGCAATTATAATCGTTAGTAACTGTTTGTGAAGTCACGTCAGCATGATATCATTTATTAATGCCAAGGGAGCTATGGTCTGAGGACTTTGTGTTGTTTTTGGGTCTTTTAATACTTTTTTTCTAGAGAAAGAGGGACTTATTGGAGGCAAAACATTTCTTTATAATTATGGAATTTCTTCATCAAGCTGAAGACAAAACATTTTGTATTAAAATATCAAATCAAACCTATTAAAACACATTTTTAAAACAGACATGTGGGCTTGATGAGAAAGTATGTGTAACAATTATATGACTGTATTTACTCCTTACTGATCTAATATTAGATAAGACCAAGGTCCATTTGAGGGCCTCTGCTCTAGAATTACATCACCCGATGCATTTCCACTTGTGATACCTTGTTTATTTTGAAGGTATTAAGTGTTCTCCTCATGAATTACAAAGTGACCTTATTTCCATCAGAGGAAAGTATATCTTTTGTCTTTGTTGATGTTGAAGGCACTCAGCTTGACATCTAACATTTACATTTTTTTCCCCCTGTTCTCAGACTCAGGGTATTTGAGCTGCTCCTTTGATGATGGACTTTGTGGTTGGATCAGCGACAAAGATGGGGACCTGCACTGGGAGACGACACTTGATCCAACAGGTAATTCTAAAATCCATCATGCAAATAATTTGTTATACTTGGATTTTAGAAGCGGTTTTGTTCTTTATTCATATATGCACGCACATGCACGCATTCAAAGAAAATCTGTTTAGTTCTGCTCAATTACATGTCAAGATGAAAAGGACTTCAGGGTAATTTTTCCTCTGAAGATTAGTGTTTTGGTATACAAAGAAATGTAAATGATAACGGGATTACGTGGCCCATCACTTGAAGCCTTAGGCTTTATCAAATAGAAATACATTTTTTTTGAGTGAGACAAGGACAGAGATAATAAATTATGTTGAGAGGAAACGAGAAGTATTTTCTTTTAAAGCGTTTCTTTAAAGTTTGTACATTACATTGGTCCATTTAATTTTCTAGAGTTTTTGCTTGAATTTCTCACCAAATTATATATGTTTTAATGTTACATAAGTGCTAACCTTCAATTATTCAAATGCACCATTTAAATGAGCACCAGGTTGTTAATGTTAAATAAATATACTTGAGTACCATTACCATTGTGATTCCATTATGTCTCCACTAAAAAGTCTTATTTCGTTGATGCTTTGACGCATATTGGAGTATTTTCTTAATCAACTTCTGTCCTTTTGATGCCCAAGGGCAAACATCACTGTCAAATGAAAACTGTCGACTTTGATGGAATTTATAACTTTAAATTGAAATTGCTCTGATGCATACATTAATAAAATGCATATCTAATTGGCTTGGCAACTGAGTAGCTAAGCTCTTAGATCAAAGTGTTAAATTATTTTGTGGGGTTTTTAGTTTGAAAAAACAGCAAACTCACTCAAAAAGTTTGTTGTTACCCATATGCACTGATCCTAAAGTCCAACACTGACTGCTTTTGACATGTTTGACAGACAAACTCGTGCTATTTACTTAAATACAAAAAAAAAATTAGTAGCAAAAATTGATCAGGCTTACACTAACAGTGACAAATGAACATGTTTTCCTTGCTGTGATGTGTAATACTATGTAGTTATAAGCAGATGAGCGTAAAATCATTATGATCCTATTGCGCCTGTAAATTTTTGTCGGTGTGCTTTGATTAATTCACATGATCCATTTCCATAGGTGGATGGTATCTCACTATCCCAGAAACAGGAAACAAGAGAACAGGACGGGGGGCCCGGCTAGTACTCCCTCTCACCCCTCCATGGAATGACGGAAACTTGTGTCTGTCGTTCCGGCACAAGCTGGCTGGCCACCATGTGGGAATGCTTCAAGTGTTTGTGAAAAAAGGAAAGCAGTACAGTCCAGCAGTGTGGGGCCGAACAGGTGGAAACGGCTGGAGGCACACCCAAATCACTTTATGGGGTACAGGCTTGGAAAGTGTAAGTAAAACTATAAGAATGTCCAGCCTGTTATCAGGTTTTCATGATAAGCAGCAAGGTACCAATCAAAATAGAAATTAAGGCGTGTGTTTTTTTTAGTTTTTTTTTATTATTTTGTAGATTCATTCGAATAAAAGTTAAGCCATTCCCTGATTGTTAATAATCAATGTAATACAGTATCCAAAAGCTGTAGACCTAAGTTTCCAGCTTAGTCACAAGTTAGTAGGGCAATAATTTATATGCCAATGTGTTCAATGAGGTTGTGAAAGTTGGGAAAATGGTGTCTGAGTTAAGGAATTTTGAAACGTGACTAGCACACTGCCTGTGGATTTAATAAATGTTTTGTGGATGACTGTGAAAAATAAAAAAAAGGAATTTCCATCATCAGTCAGGTTTTTTTTTTTTCCAACATCTGCTGTTTATTTCATAAGGATTGTACATGGATGTTCTCCAGCACTTCTATTTCTCCCAAACGACAGACCATTAACTACAATGCTGTGGTTGCGTAAAACCTGCCTGCAGTAAATGGAAGTATTCAAAAGTATCACTTGTGTTTTACATATTTAGATACACTGCAGTTAAGGAAACACTGAATGGAAAGTAATTAAATTGCACATTTTCAAGTTCTATGGACCCCAAAGTAATTCACACTACATTGGGACAGAAATCTTGGGTTGGTGTAATTTCTTTTATTTTTCCGTGTTTTCAGTCAGGAACCACACAGAAGTTTGACGTATTCCCAGAGAGGTCTTGTTAATCAATAGAACTTTTTTTTTAAAATACCTACCAGACAAAGTCATTATCCATGCATGTTATTGGTAAGTGTGTTCTGGAGAGGTCTGACTCTGAAGTAGGTGTTGCCATGTTCACACCAGCCCAGCTGTAGCATGTTGCCTGTCTTTAGGTCGTTACGTAAACGCATCCTTGGTATAAAGTCCTAGTTCTGATTCCTACGATTTGCCTTGTAAAACATAAATCCATCAGAAAGTTTGCATATAAGCATCCATCTTGGCACTCTTTTCCCATCTTCTCACTTACTTCCTCGTTGTCTCTCCTTGTTCCAGGCATTCCCCTTCCCCAATTTTGCCAGAATCAACAAACTTAACCGTTTACTTTATTGCTTTCAGAATGTATTTTCAGGCCACAGTCCTGAAAAATAATAATAATAGTTGTCAATAACTACTTAGTCAAGACAACCTAGAATACATAGTAAATAACAATGTATACTGTGTAAAGTCTTTTGTTCCATTTTCCTCAACTGAACAGCTTTTGTAATTACTATTTGTAAATTACATAATCACAATAGTTAAATATTGAAACCTCATGACAACATTGTAACGTGTACTTATTTTGAATTAAATAGTATCAAATCATGTTACAGTTACATACAATAACAAAATATTATTTATATATCAACCATTTTGTAGTTATATTTCTTTTAACTTTTCAAAAAAAAAATTCTAACCTCGACTGCATAAATTTCACCAGGCTACACCTTAATGATGATCTCTTTTTATAAATAAAATGGAACTAATCATCTTTTATCGTATAAATACCTGTTTCTTTTCTGGTTATTCAACAGGTTATCTTGAAGGGTGAGCGGGGAAGAGGAAGAAGCGGAGAGATGGCTGTGGATGATATCACCTTGAGGAAAGGCTCTTGCTCAGAGGAGCACAATCTTCGGAGACTCTGACGGAAAGAACAGCGACAAGCAGGCAAACGGAGAAGAGGGAAACTCATTCTAAAGAGAATAGACTCTGTTGCGACACCTTGTTATTTTATTCTGGTCCTAACTTTTTCATTCTCAACTCCCCGCTGGCCCTGCTGTGAGTAGTATCAAAAATTATGCGTACGCAGACTCGTGTAACAGGAGGTTTCTCCTATTCATCTCTCCGTGAATAAGAAGAATTTAGTCAAATCTCATAGGGATATTTTTGGCAGCACTTTACAGTCCTCTCAGCCCACAATTTTAGTTATCTGAAATGTGCTTGTATGTATTATAGAAATGCACCGCATTTCAAATAGCTCTGGCAGCCTTCGGCCACACCAGAACGATACATCTATTCATGCATTATCTAAAGACAGGCCTGTTCCTTTGCCATGCATCTTTGTTTTATCCAAATATTTTCCCCACAATTTACATGTTTTAAGTTAGTTTCTTGGGAAACACACAACCAGAGATGAAGTAAGTGACTGTTTTTGATCAGAAACAATATTAAACATGGTTTTGCCGTGTTTTTAACAGCAATATTCATAAGCCAAAATTAGATTTTTAAATCTGACTTTTCAAAATGGATGTTATTCCAGAGATAATGTTGGAGAACACAGTGCCAAATTCAAAGTAAACCAAGCAGTAAATTTCCATCAGTAAGTTTATTCATTTTTAGGATGAATTTACATGTATAAAAAAGAAAACTTGTATTCTCTCCTATTGAAAAGTTGAAATGAGGATAATCTCGAAGTCAGAAATTTGTAAAAAAAACAAACAAAGAATGGAATCTATTTTTCCAGTATAAGTGTCAGTATCTGAACATCATCTCTCTGGTGCAGACTCAGTGTCCCTGGCAAGTCTTATCCTGGGAGATGTCTTTCTAAAACATGAATTGAGCCTGGATCTACTTACTCTTTGAAATATTTCCAGCTGTACATCTCCTAAATCTACCACTTAAACAATAAGATAAGATCTGGCAGTTATTTTTTATTTTTTCAAATATCTCCCTTTATGATGTCAGTAAACTTACAGTTATTCTTTTGCAAATATCTGACTTTATATTATCAGAAAATATCCTAAAAAAAAAAAAAAATATATATATATATATATATATATATATATAAGGTTTTTGTGTTATTTATTTATTAATTAGTGGCCCTTTTGATCCTTTATAAACTGTTTTTAAAAAAAGCATTTTAAAGGGACAGTTACGTTTATTAAATGTATGGAGTATATGATAAATTATATATTGCAGATAAATACTCGCTGTGTTGCTGATACTCCAGTCCTCTCCAACACGTTTTGTCCCCAGTTCTCCAAGCTAAGAGCTCCCTGTGTTGTTTCCTGCAACCAAGACACTGACTTTCCATTAGGCCGATCCCTGCTAAAAACAAAAGACCAAAAATGTCACCATGGTTATTACATGTAGATGGGTTTTAAAAGAAATCTAAAGTATCTGCAGGCATAACATGTAGAGTCAGTCATTTGTGTTTTCAGCACCTTTTTTCTTTTTTTCTTTTTTTTTCTTGGAGTTATAAATACTTCTTATGCTTGTTGGTAATATTAAACATACCACATGTAACATCTGGAAAGTACCAAACTAGACTACAAAAGGATTGTCTACAATTGAAAATGACTTTAAAATTTTTATGTTTTTTGCACGCCGATTTTCTACTTCTACTTAATTTACAATTTTCCCCTACATTTTTTTTAAATTATAATATTGCTTTACCATTTCAACCCCATTTTCACCATTCAATAGATGTGGAAAATCTCACTTACCTGTGGGTAGTGGTTTAATGTATTATACTCTTTAATTTGGAGAAAAAAAAACGCTGTAAAAATTCCTGATTTTTAAAAAAGAATTTGTTGATGTAGATATCCTGTATTGTTTTGGATGCGTTTGCTTCTTTCTTCCAGAAATATTTCTGATGTTTAGCATTGTATCCTTCCCTGCTTATGTCTCCAAAGCCCCTATAAATCATAACTAACTTCAGATACTTGAAGTGTTTAAAATAGAACAAGGAACAGATTTTGGACCCTCAAAATTGAACCTTTTTTTTAAATTGTGCTTTGTTATATTAAATGTATTTGCTACAGACAACTGATTGACAAGCAGAATGGTATATTTGTAAATGTATTTGTGTGTACATACTCTGTACAATGCCATAAGCTGGTGTGATTTATACGTTATGTAAATTCATATAGGAATGTTGAACGGAATTGGTTATTATTTGAGTATTTAATTAAAAAACCAGTGGAAGCCTTGCACATGACCTCTTTGTTTGCAGCAATGATGATATAATTTAACTTTTCTCTATCTGCTAAGTATCCTTATATAATATTTTACGCTTTTAGACTTGTTTAAAAGAGGGTAATTAGTAAAAGAAAATACATGCAAATTCTTTATTGTGCAAAACTGCCATATTCATAAATTAAACAACATTAGAGCAATGAAATCAATTACAATTTGTATTAGCAAGATCACCTTGAAAATAATAAGTTTATGTAAAGCACATCATCAAAATCGTCTTGAGAATACCCTCCTTGTATGTAAAACAGACCAAAAGAGTCGTTTTCGATATCTTAAGGGGAGAAATTGATTTCCACCTGGAAAGTTTCCTGCTTTGGTTCAGAGCTTGCTTAACATTGGTAGCAGGTAGATGTAAAGATGTCATTTCAGTTCTGCCAGTGCAGAGCTACATTGGCAGCAGTTTTTTTTATAGCATTTTGTATTCTTTATTAAATACAGAATTGCACAGTAGAAACCAAAATATCTTATTTAGTGTTTTGTTTGTTGTAAAAGATATGTTGTGTGTACAATAAACTATGTAATTTAATGTCGTATAAATGTACACATGTTTCTTTTTAAAAGGTATAGTTTACACAGTTCTACCCCCAAAGCCTTGTCATAAACAAGGAGTTGGATCCGAACTTTCTTATAGCTTTTAAATTTAGTTGTAAAGATACTTAAGAAGTGGTTATGCAAAAATTAGCAAATAAAAAACTAAATCTAAAAAGTTACAATAACTGAATTTCACCCCCTTTGGATTATAATTTGGATGTGCTTATAATAAATAGAAAGGGTCTTTACAATTTTTGTTCATCTTTTGCATATTTAAAGAGCATATTAACCTTTACAATCATGTAACCTTTTTAATATTCTGTCAGGTTGTATTTAGCCGCCATCTGCAAAAAACTTACTCAGAGAAGCTGAGTCGATGCCTTTTACCTGGCAGATAATTTTCAGAGCATTCATGTGGGAGGCCTGATTAATGCGGGAGGTCTAGATTAAGGTAAACAGCCTAAAAACATGTGGCTAGCGGTTATCACCAGTAACATTTGATAATAGTTGATCCAAACGACTTTATTACATATCTGTCAAACGTGTCAGCGTATTGAGCAAAAGTTGTCCTGCCCTTATCTTTAGGTTGTTAATTAGATTTTAGATGAGGCAGTTCTGTGGTTGCAAGATAGATGAAGCCATGTCACACTTGATTATTCTGTTATTCTTCTGGTTGAGGGCCTTGTACTCTTATCAAACGAAACACAGTGACTTCCTTGGTTTTAAGAAAAAGTGTCAACCTTCTAAAACCTTCTCATAAGGTACCTCATATAATTATTTAATTAAAACAAAAGCATTATTTATGTGTGCGCTATGTAAATGCTTATTAATTCTCTTATATACTTATACTCTCCTATATAGTTGTTTGTATATTTCAGTGCAAAAAGACAAAGGACACAGAAAAACAATTGTGCTTGCACTCAAGGGTAATTTAAAAACGGTACGAGTATATGCACTAGTAGAACATAAATAATCATCTTAAATGTCAGAAACTCTTCACAGGCAAATTCAGTTATTGAAATAAATTACATTTAAATTAACATCACAGTTTTTTGAATATAAGTGCACAAATTTTGTATATTGCACCTTACAGAGTCCACTTTTGTCTGAAAATACCTTGTAAGGACTTGCTCTCCAATTAGCATTAAACATATCTTTTTCACAGGTTTTTAAGATCTTATAACTTACTAACAAAGTCAAGGATGAAACAGAAAAGGACCTAGATGTTTAATCAAATGAGACAAAGCTGTAGACTAAGTGAGATCTATCCCCCTTTTGTGTGTAACCTCTGCAAAGACTGAAGACTTTGTTAGGTTAATTTCTCCCAAGAAAGGTTTTCTAAGATGTATCCGTAAAAAAACAGACTAATGTTGTAGCTCATCCTGCTCATTAACAATATAAAAGTTATATATCAATATCTGATGAGGAACTGTTAAAGAAGGTGTTTATAGATAGATGCCCAACAATGAAACTTTACTACATGCACGTTTATTCTTTAAAAAGAGATACATTTTTAGAGGGGCATCTCACATGGCCAAATCTCAAAAACACAGAAAACAGATTACTGATGGTTTAATGCTATTCAGATCTCAGGGAACCACAGCATTACCAAGAGATGAGTCCACCTAAACTTTGCTGTTACCTTAATTTAAAATGTAACATTTGACCTTTAATGACATTTAAAAGGTGACATTCATGCATTTATTGTCATTATTCATTAGAGCCTTTTAGCAAAATTGTCATGATCCTCCACCAAAAAGCTCTTTATATTGGACCAGCAATTTTTTTTTTTGGTTTTGTTTTTGTTTTTTAGGTTTTTTACAATAATGCAATATTTCAGTACTAACTAATGTAAGGTTAACATGAGAAAATATGTTGCTTCTCTGTGTATTATATCAATGTTTTATATTTTTCTGCATACACAATATTTGTTTTAATTTGTTGACTATTGTTGCCTTGCAACTTAAAGGGTGTGTGTTTAGATCTGTCTGGTGTCTTTACGCAAGGAGTTTGCATGGTCCTCCTCTGCGTATGTAGGTGCTCTCTGGGTATTCATGACTGTTAAGTTAACTGGCCTCCCTTAAATTTCCCTTAGCCATGC
The DNA here is from genome assembly GCA_032876305.1 of Orestias chungarensis. Lineage (NCBI taxonomy): Eukaryota > Metazoa > Chordata > Actinopteri > Cyprinodontiformes > Cyprinodontidae > Orestias > Orestias chungarensis. The sequence goes on from JAVLVB010000597.1 coordinate 349,731, forward strand.
AATGAGTGTATGCGTGGTCGTGCACACACATGGTTGCCGGATGTAGAGGGACGCAGAGTCAAATGCCAACATGCAAATATGTGTAAATGCCAAGATGCATTGTGTAAAAAGGGGCCAGGTACACCTACAACAGGCTCACAAGTAAAAGAATGCAAAGTAAAATCATTGGGAAACACTTTAGATAAATATGAATTTCTCAGTTACCAGAGAGCACTTATCAAATCAGTATGTATTTAAAAATAACTGTTAATTGTTACATTAAAGTATAAGCTACATAACGAGTGTAGCTTACACAGGATGATATTTGTCTGCTGTATATCAGGTCTTATCTGACATTTATTACTACCAAGAAACATCCAAAATCCTCAAGAACTGCAGCAATCTAATCCATCATTTTAAAAGCGGACTATAAAATATGCAAATTTCAGAGGTCACTACAATTGCCACTATTAAACTTTGGCTAGGAGGTGTATATGTCATCGAATCTTTGAGAAGTACCGCGACTTTTTTAACTGATGATGTTTAAAATGGATCTATCGCAACCACCAAGTATAAACTATCATTAGGTGCCTGCCATAGCATAGCACAGGAGGCAGTGCATTGCGATGCAATGGAGGCACCCATATTAACCTCATGTCTCTTAATTTATTTCTTAATTTATTTTTCTTCTCTCAAAGTTAATGCGACCTGAAACAGGATGTGGAACTTCACAATATAACGCAACTTTCCGACTGGAGTTACCACGGCGAAGTAAATTGCGAAAAACAACGCCCCCAAAACCCCATAGAAGTCAATGGGGAAGGACCTCAGGAAATAAAGACTAAAAATAAAATAGCTTTGAGGGTTAATTGTTTCATCATGATTTGACATAGAAACCTCATTAAAGTCTCAGTTTGTAGATGCGTCTGTGCTGTGTTTAAACTGGTTGACAGTTTGTACATACGTGGGACAGATCGGCCACAACATGCTCCCAAGCGCATGAAAGTTTTTGGAATTGTAACAGAAAAATCGCTAGAGTGGGGGGGAGAGGAAATTTCAGAAGCTACTTTAATTTCTAACTCGCCCTCACGGCTAAAGAAATGGCAGAGGGTGGCAACTTCTATGGTGATAATATACTACGCATGTTGGCTTTCAGAAAATGTGATCGAATATCCTCTAGGGCCAACTGTTTTCCGTCCAGCAGCTTTGGATCAGAGCAAATTTGGAGGCTGAGGGGGGCTCTCGGCCATTTATTTTCAGCCAAGTTTCATGATCTCACCCCCTGTTGCAACTAAAACTTTTGACTGTATACTTCATAGTAACAGAAACGTATGTGTTGAAAAACTGACACAATTACCATAAAAATATTTTCTAATAGGTAAAATAAATCCATCAGAGGAAATCTAACACATTTTGAGAATTTGTTTTTATTTGATTTGTATTGGGGACAAGTGGTAAGTATAAACAATATTGAACACTGTAATATTTATAGCTTTAGTTAATTTGCAAGGGATTTGTCCAGATGGGCCTTTACAAGCATGAAATGGGCGACCTGTTTAAATATTACTGGTTATAAATGGTAGTTGGCAGGACAATCTTGTTTACCAGGCAATAATTATTTTGCTTGGAAACAGTTACTCAACTACCAGATTTATTTTTTCAAAAACATCTGTCTATTCAATAATGTTTCAACAGTTATGAAGTGAAATCTTGGTTTATACTCCTGCTTTGTGAAAAGTGTAAAGCGCATTCTGGGTTGTGGGCAAACAATTACACTGGTAGAGTTAGATGCTACGTGCCACCTTTTATCAAATCACAGCTGGTCACTATAGGCAAGGCAAGGCAAGGCAAGGCAAGTTTATTTGTATAGCACATTTTCGTGTACAAAACAATTCAAAGTGCTTTAGATAGGAAAAAGATCAGAAAATGAAACAATAAAATCAGTTTTGAACTTAAAAGTAATAAAATTAAAATAAAATATTAATAATAATAGTACTCAGTTGCTATATGCACAGTAAAATAAGGCTGTTTTCAGCCTGGATTTAAACAACGGCAGAGTTGAAACCTGTCTAACCTCTTCAGGAAGACTGTTCCAGATTTTAGGAGCATAAAACTGGAATGAAGCCTCCCCTTGTTTGGTCCTGACTCTGGGCATCAGCAGGAGGCCACTAGCTGAGGTTCTCAGAGTCCTGGCTGGTTCATATGGCTCTAACATGTCAGATATGTACTTTGGGGCTAAACCATGAAGAGACTTGTACACAAGCAAGACTGTTTTAAAATCTATTCTTTGAGTGACAGGAAGCCAGTGCAGAGACTTGAGCACTGGACTAATGTGGTCATATTTTCTGGTTTTGGTCAGAACTTGAGCAGCAGCATTCTGGATGTTCTGAAGCTGTCTTAAGGCCCATTTAGAAAGCCCAGTGAGCAGGCCGTTACAGTAGTCTAACCTGCTAGAGATAAAAGCATGGATAAGTCTTTGTAGGTCTGGTTTAGAGACTATTCCTCTGATCCTGGAAATGTTTTTAAGATGGTAAAAGGCTGCTGATGTTACTGATTTAATGTGGCTGTTGAAGTTCAGGTCAGAATCGAGTATTACCCCAAGATTTCTGACCTGATGTTTAGGTTCCAGAGAGAGCCTCAGAAGGTAACTAATGACACTTTTCTTTGTTTCTGTGGGCCACAGACAAAGATTTCAGTTTTGTCTGAGTCTAACTGGAGGAAGTTGTTCTGCAACCACAGACTGATCTGTTCAGTACAGTGACACAATAAATCAACAGGCCCATGTTCTCCTGCTGTCAGCGACACGTAGATCTGAGTGTCATCAGCATAGTTGTGGTAGGACACATCATGGTTGCGTATTAGCTGGCCCAATGGAAGCATGTACAGATTGAATAAAAGGGTCACAGGTCACACCCATTCGGTCCGACGCAGTTCCCAATTTGAATAAAGTAACACCTTTCCTCAAGGTAGGACTTGAACCAGTTTAGAGCCATACCCGTGATTCCCACCCAGTCTTTTAACCTCTGTAATAAAATCACATGGTGAACTGTATCAAAGTCGGCGGTCAGGTCCAGCAGAACTAGGACAGAGACTTTGCCTCCATCTGAGTTTAGGCGGATGTCGTTTGTAACCTTGATCAGAGCTGTCTCAGTGCTGTGGTGGGGCCTAAAGCCTGACTGGAAAGCATCAAACACATTGTTAGACAGGAGAAAGTCACTCAGCTGTTGGTATACAACTTTTTCCAGGAATTTTCCTAAGAATGGCAGGTTTGATATGGGCCGATAGTTGTTCAGTACTGTGGCATCCAGACTGCTCTTCTTTAGGAGAGGCTTAATGACAGCAGTTTTCAAGGACTTTGGGAATATTTCAGTCTGAAGTGAGATATTGACTAATTGAGCTAGTTGTGGAAGCAAACTGCTCAGCACAGACTTTAGGAATCTAGTGGGTAACTCATCCAGGCAGCAAGTAGATGGACTCAGGCTGCAGATGATCTTTTCAACTGTTTTATCGTAAACAGGTTTGAAGTGTGTCAGCTCCATATGTCTAACTGGGGGTAGAGGAGCTATGTCTGTCGTGGAAACAATTGCATTTTTAATGCCTTGAACTTTGTCATTAAAGAATACTGCAAACTCCTGACATTTAGATGTAGAAATCAGTTCCAAGGGGATAGAGACTGGAAGGTTTGTTAATCTGCTCACTGAAGCAAATAAGACACGAGAGTTGTTCCTGCAGTTTTTGATGATTTCTGAAAAATAGCTTTCTCTGGTTCTACGCAAAGTCTGGTTGAACACACACAACTTTTCTTTGTAGATTTTTCAAATTTTATTCTGGAGCTTTGACTTACGCCATTTCCGTTCGGCTCTCCGGCACTCCCTTTTCTGTGCCCTGACCGAGACCTCTTTTCTCCATGGTGCCTTTTGTGTACTTTTAACCATTTTAACCTTGACAAGAGCAATGGCATCCATAACCTTCAAGACACTTGATGTGTAAGAGTTTAACATATCATCAACATTAGAACAGGGAGCATTTTCAAAACCTAATCATTTTCAGAAACTGAATCCCTGTGTTGTCATCAATAAGTCTTCCTTGAGTAACTGTGCGGTCAGCTGTTGGCTTGGGTGTAACAGAAAGGTCAAAGAAAACACAAAAATGATCAGATAAAGCGATATCCACAACATCCACATTTAAAATAATAACACCCTTTGAGATAAGCACATCTAGGGGGTGTCCTCTGTTGTGTGCAGGCTTGTTCACATGCTGAGTTAGACCAAACATCTCAAGGACAGCAGTGAGTTCTTTACATTGTTTACCTTGGGCTGAATCCATGCGCACATTCAGGTCCCCTGTTATGACCAAACAGTCAAAATTAGTGCATGCATTTGAAAGTAGTTCAGTAAAATCATCAATAAAACAGTTCTTTGGAAGTTTGTAGATGGTAATACAAAGAATGGAAGATTGTTTTGTATCCATTTTGAATGATACGTACTCAAATGATGAAAAAAACCCAAATGCTAATTTATGACTGGGTATATTGTCCCTGAATATGGCACAAACCCCCCCACCCATCATGTTTTGACGTGTTTCAGATAAAAATTGAAGTAAGGTGGACTAGCTTCAATCAGGACTGTATCAGCTGTGTTTTTATCAAGCCATGTCTCGGTTAAAAACATAAAATCAAGGTTATGAGATGATATCAAATCATTAATCAGAAAGGTTTTCCCTGCCAAAGATCTAACATTTAGTACAGCGAGTTTCAGCGTGTTACTGTTATTTGCTGACTGTGGCTGACGAGTAGTGAACACAAGATTTGAGATGCGTACAGACTGTTTTGGACTGTTTTGATGGCTCCTGCCAAAGATCTAACATTTAGTACAGCGAGTTTCAGCGTGTTACTCTTATTTGCTGACTGTGGCTGACGAGTAGTGAACACAAGATTTGAGATGCGTACAGACTGTTTTGGACTGTTTTGATGGCTCACTAATCGTTTTACTACAGGGATGAAGGAAGGTACTTCCACATCGGGCCCCGGCTTATCCTGGAATGAGCCATGGGTACATGCAGTACTGCTGCCTGGACCCGATGCATATCATATCAATCTCTCTAGGCTGCGTCTCTGTGCACTGGAGATGGAGTTGACATAAGGAGTTTGTTTTGGGGGAGGAGGAGGGCCAGGACGACGGGATGGGAGAGGACTGGGGCATGGGGTCATCCTGATGGCAACACTAACCAGCTCCTTCATGTGTTCTATAAAATCCAGAAGATGAAGGGATGGTGACGATGATGGCGGGTCCTCATTTCTGCCTTTTAGTGCAGGCCGTATCTCAGAGAGCTCCAGGAGGACGTCATCTGGAGGCGCAGGTGGGGGCTGGGGTGCCGCCGTCTCCGAGTAATTTCTGGGCTGCGTCGCATTCTTATCCTTATCTTCATGTTTTCGCTTCATTTTGTCCTTGGCCGCTGGAGCAGAATGGGAACTCAAAACATAGAATAGATTAGCTGCAAACAGCCTAACTCCAGATCTATTGAGGCAGAGACCATCTGCCTTAAAACAATGTCTGCGGTCCCAGAAATTTTTTTTTTATAATACCAAACCCCTCTAGAAGCAGAGGTGCTGCCTGGCCACGCCGAACACGTCCACGCGGACCAGCCAGCGCGGCTGCTGGTAGAAGCCCACACGGGCGTGACTGGCCGGAAAAAATTTGAAAATTATTTAAGTTCAGAATGTAAGTTGTGATGGAAATTTTAAAACACTGAATCAGACAGACCCGTCTAAACCCGCCAAGCTTGTTAAGTTAGCAAGTTAACATGCTTAATTAACAAAAGCTGGCAACGTAAAATATTACTGTGATACGGAACAGTCAGCCAACGCTTCACAAAAGCAAAAAAAGTCATACTTTTATCAATTTACCGTAGAAAACACTTCCCAAAAAAAAGAGAATGTACTATGTCCAACGCTGGAACTGCTGGTGTTTGGAGCTATTAGCAGCTCCATGCTTCTTTCTTTGGAAGTCAATGGGAGTGTGCGAACTCTCTCTGTATGGCGCTGATTGGTTAGCTTCAAGTGAGTGACGGTGGAGACAGCCGATCACACAAGAGATCCAAACAACAGAGAGCCAATCAAGTGCTGGTGGGAGGTCTAAACTCAGAGAAGTGGGCTTCAGCTTTAGCGGTTGGTTTCCGCCTGGTCCTAGTGCTGACAATTTTACTGTTTTTGGACTGTAAAAAGTGGAGGGGACCAAATCGTACACTTGAAAAAGTGTAGGGGGCATGTCCCCTGTGTCCCCCCTGAAAATTACGTCCGTGGCTGAGTGAATATTTCTGCTTTCCAATTGCTTTGTGAACACGCCCTAAAAAAGCTTCTAGCCATCACAAGTAAGGTAAAATTTCAGAAACATTCTTCTACAAATTGTCTTTTAAAAGACTGCATAAAAGCAGATATTGAAGATAAATAATAACTGTTTTAGTTGTGTTGGAAATTATTAAGTTAGGAGATCTGAGTTTAGTTTAGGATTATTAATTTGCATAAGAAATAATTAAAAATAACTTGGGTATATCTCTACCCGTCTGAATAAAAACAGACAGATTTTTTTTCTGTTTTCAAAAGGGCTCAAGGTTTGTCAGATTAAACTAAAAGTATTTGTAAATATTATTAAATGTCAAATATTCTCATCCCAGTTTATATCGGGGGTTTACCTCCATCACATGAACATAATTTTCCCTAAACAGTTCTATGAAGCTCTGCCTGTAAGCTAAGGCCCGATTTCATGCTGGAAGGTAAATCAACACTTCGGTTGTTCTTCCTGGATTGCCTTTTATATTGCTCCATTCCTCTTCCCTTCAACTCTAACTAACTTTTTTGTTCTTTCAAAAGAATACTATGCCCGGTTGCTGCAATTATGTGGACATACTTTTCACAACAGGCCAAAAAGTTCACTTCTGGTCTCATTTCACTAAATAGTAAATAGATTTTACTTGTGAGGCGCTTTTTATCTGACATGTTTTCCTATTTTGTTGTTTTCTGTGTAGCTGTTTGTTCTCTGAATTGCTGTGAATTTCATGTGAAGGAAAAATGGCAACTGTCCTAAATGTCAACATCTTGGAAATTTGCTTTCAAAAAATTATGGACTTCATGCAGCTTAAAAAATCTTTAACACTCTTTCCGGATGTCCTGTCGTTTCTTCTTTTATTGTGTTCACACACACTTGTATCTGTAAGGGGTTACAGTTGAAGACGTTATGAACAGTATTTGGTTAGGAGCATCTGGCTTTTATTTTTCGTTTTGTGTTCTACAAAATTCGGAATGTTGTATTTAGTTTTCCACTTAGTTTTTTTTTAATAAGAACAGACGTATATTACAGGAGAAGTTTGGTATTCCTGCAAAATCAAAAAATGTGTTTAGATACTACATTCACAGGTAAATTGATTAAACTAAATTACGATATTGTAAATACAGATATTACATTTTAGTAATACAAGTAATACAAAATACAAGTATCCCTATAAGAAATAAGTAGTTTATTTTGTAATATATACATATATATATATATATATATATATATATATATATATATATATATATATATATATAAAATATTATTTATTTTTTATCTCTCTCAAATTTTTACCATAAGTTACATGAGCATTTTCATGTTTTGTCAGAAAGATCCCTTTTTTTATTGGAAAAAACATAAGTACAAATACTAAAACATAACATACTGTCAGTAAAATCATAATAAAGTCACTAGTGTTGTTGCACTTTCCGTCTGACACTTTACTTCACCATGTGATTTTTTTTTTTACTGACAATTTAACAACTATGGTCTCAACAACTAAAACTTGCAGCTCACGCAATGAAAAAATCTTTAATCATTATATTAAGTGCTTTATTTGTTGACTGATTACAAAGAATATGACTATGCTTTGTAGAATACGTGAGAGAAGATGCAACAAGATTTTTGGACTTGGTGTCCGCTGACAATGTAGTGGGCTGGTCTGGATAGAAAATGCTAGGGCCGAATTTTTTTCACAACAAGATAGCAGCTCTTTTCTACCAAACAGTCTGACCAAAGGTTAAAAAAGAGCCAATAAACACGGGCATTTGAGCCTACACAGATCTCAGGTTGTATCACAAACTTCCAAGCCCTTAAATACTGGGCAGATAATTGTTGATTGGATGGAAGTTGATTGGATGGAAGCCTGGAAAGTAGCAAGCAACCACTCTAGGAGGTGGTGCCTGAAATGTAGCAAGACATTACTTAACAGCAAAAAGACACATTCTACAGTGGAGGATGTAACAGTCTGTCTGAAATCCAACTTCTTGCAGCTTGGCTGGCTCAAACATTTTCAGAACCGTTGCTACAGCAATTTATTCAAGCAAGTTATTTCATATCTCAGTTTAACATTGTGTATGATAATATGCCATTCAAAAGATATTTGTATTTGAAATCTCTAGTTACAAAAAGTTAGCTGCAGTTTTATGTTGAATTGTCGGTTTGTCACTAATTAACCCACCCTTGTGTACTATGCAATTTTGGTAGTCCAGTGAATGTCTAAATGTTAACAAAAACGTGAGATTTTAAATGGAATTAATTATTTAGTTTAATTAATTTATCTGTGAATTTAGTATCTAGCACTGAACACATTTTTTGTTTTTGCAGGAATACCAAACTTTTCCTGTACAGTAATATACATCTGGGCTTATTCAAAAAAAATTTATGTGGAAAACTAAATTTTGAAGAACACATAACGAAAAATAACAGCCAGATGCTCCAAACCAAATACTGTTCATGAAGTCATCAACTGTAACCACTTACAGATACAAGTGTTCCAAGTTGTTGACATTTAGGACAGTTGCCATTTTTCCTTCAAGTGAAATTCACAGCAATTCAGGGAACAAACAGCTACACAGAAACCAACAAAATAAGAAAACATGTCAGATAAAAAGTGCTATTTAAGTAAAATCCCTTTGCCATTTAGTCAAATTATAATAGTCAGAATTGAACTTTTTGGCCTGTTGTGAAAATTATGTCAACATCATGCTGCAACCAGGCATAGTATTCTTTCGAAAGAAAAGAAAAGGTTGTTAGAGTTGAAGGGAAGAGGAATGGAGCAATATACAAGGCAATCCAGGAAGAAGAACTGAAGTGTTGATTTACCTTCCAGCATGAAATCGGGCCTTAGCTTACAGGCAGAGCTGCATAGAATTGTTTAGGGAAAACCATGTTCATGTGATGGAGGTAAACCCCCGATATAAACTGGAATGAGAATATTTGACATTTATTAATATTTACAAATACTTTTAGTTTAATCTGACAAACCTTGAGCTAGTTTGCAAACAGAAAAAAAATCTGTCTGTTTTTATTCAGAAGGGTAGTGATATACCCAAGTTATATTTAATTATTTCTTATGCAAATTAATGTTCCTAAACTGAACTCAGATCTCCTAATTTAATAATTTCCAACAGAACTAAAACAGTTATTATTTATGTTCAATATTTGCTTTTATGCAGTCTATTAAAAGAAAATTTGGAGAAGAATGTTTCTGAAATTTTAGCTTCTTTATTCTTCATTGTTCTGCTTTAACCATTTGTCAACTTATGCAGGGCTTAGTCCTTCTTGTGATAGTACTAAACCATGACATTGCTTCATCCCTGTGAAGTGCTTAGTTGTGCAATGTCATAAAGTCATACTACAGATAAACCTGAATAACTTCCCAGTCCCTTGGATGGCATACGTTCTTGGCACAATTCATGAAAATTACCTTGGAAACAACTGCATGTTAGCCATGATCCAAGCAAACAGTTGGCCTGTTTTATGTTTTTAAAGTCCCATCTGGAGAAATCTATTGCAAATTACTTAAAACTATAAATATTACAGTGTTCAATATTGTTTATACTTACCACTTGTTCCCAATACGAGTAAAATATAAACAATTGTCAAAATGTGTTCCTCTGATGGATTTTTTACCTATTAGAAAACATTTTAATGGTAATTGTATCAGTTTTTTAACTCAAACGTTTCGGTCACCATGAAGTATACTGTCAAAAGATTTCGTTTTTACACTATTCCACAGTGAAGTATCAAGCATCCTAAGCCATTTTATCGTCCTAAGCAGCAAAAAAAAAAAAAAAAGTTGGAAAAAAGAAATTGCCATCTGCACCGTCAGGGGTAAGCTCGAGATCTCCTAGAATCCTAGATCTGCCCCTGGATCAGAGTAAAGACATCCACACTTTCTTTAGAAATAACCGTTTGAAGATTTTTGTTTCTCTATGACCAGATGTATGCACGGAGATTTGCATAAACTTACATACACACAGATTGAAAGAAAAGAAATTATGTTCTGTTTAATTGTAGGTCAAAATAAACATGACTTCTGCAAAGTAATTTGTCCTCTTCAGATCATTGTTTTTCTGTAAAAAGACTTCCAAATGAGGAGTAGATTAGTTGGCCCATCACTGAAGCCAGAGACCTCATTAACTGGAAATCTGAGTACATTTTCCTTGGGTTTAGACAAAGAAACGATATGTTAAAATATGCTGAAAGGACAGATACATTCTAAACACTGGTGCCCTGGTCTTGTTTATTTCACAGTAAGTACATTTGGCTTCTACAGCTAGTTTCTTTTGGGTTTTTTGGGGGGTGGGGG
>JAVLVB010000597.1:375749-393117 GCA_032876305.1 Orestias chungarensis
ATATATATATATATATATATATATATATATATATATATATATATATATATATATATATATATATATATATATATATATATAGTCCAAAATCTCATAATGTGTATTCATCTATATTTCACATACCAGGATTTATAGTTGAGAGAATGAACCAAATGTTCTATGTGTAGTTTTAGAAAACTGAGTATAAATGTTTCTTTCAGCTGGAATGTGTATGTAGAAGGAATTCCTCACTGCATGAAGGCAGATGACCCACTTTTCCTCCCTCCTGATGTCAGATTCTCCTTCACCAAAGAGACTCAGTTTCTTTTTACTGCAAGCACGGGGTAAATTAAATTTTCTAAAATTCATATACATTTTGTCTTGAAAGTTGATGTGATGTATATAAAAAAATAACATATGTACTTTTTGGTGTTTCTTTACTAGACTGACTGAGCTAAAACTAAAAGGACTGGCTGATTGTAAAAGGAGTTGGACAGAGCTTGAAGATATCGACAGAGTGTTTTGTTGCAAAAAGACTGACATATCCGGTATTTTCCCCTTGCACTTACATGACCCTTCTAAGCCATAAAGTCTCTAAAGATTTAATGGGGATGAGGATTTAATATTCTATAGTAGTACACGCTTTATTTTTTATAGAAATGGCTAGTAAAAAGAACAAAATCACTGTTGTTTGGTGATTGTTTAATTGAGTACACTGCTTTGACTTCAACAAATAGTTCAATCTATTCTATTGGCCTAATGTTTGAGAGGTGTATGTTTTCATTATTTTTGTTATGCGTATTGAATATGTTTTTATTTTATTTTTATTTTTTTAAAGACTATGTGCAACAACACTGGAAGGAAGATGCTTTCTTTGGTTACCAGTTTTTAAATGGTGTCAATCCCATGTTGATTCGCCGCTGTACCATCCTGCCTGACAACTTTCCTGTCACTAACGACATGGTTTTTCCTAACTGTTGCTGTAACTTGGCGGAAGAATTGAAGGTGATTATTTATACAAAAAAACAACAACAACAAAACATTCATATTTCTAAACAAGGATGTCTTAACTGCACTTTTACAGAAAGCTCTCTTTAACATATTTAAATCTTTCTCAAAATTTTAGAACGGCAACATATTCCTTTGTGACTACAAGCACATGGATGGAGTGAAAACAAACACTGTGAATGACAAGAAGCAGTACCTGATGGCACCCATTGTCTTGCTTCATAAAACTCCAGAAGATAAACTCATGCCTATTGCAATTCAGGTGGGATACAAACTCATAGTATACAGTAATTAAAATCAATGAATGATTAGGTATTCAATTCTTTTTCATTTTATAGGCCACATATTATGTAAAAATTTACAAAAACTGCAACACAACATGAAACGAAGCATTTACGTGCAAGAAAGACAACAACGCTGCTGAAACCTACCAAAGACTGATTAGGTTTAGCTTGGACATCAATGCTTAACATTAAGGACATCCACAATATTGGTAGTAATAGTCAAGTCTTCATCTTTCAATTAAGTTTATAAGTGAAACCTTTTAGGAATGATTTACCCAAGGAGAAATATTGTCTGATTGCAGTTGTTAGGACACCTACCAGGATATCATCTGGTAAACCTTTTATTTCAATCCAGGTCTATAAGTATTTCAGCACACTTAGGAATGACAAAACCCGTAATTCAAAAAAATGAAAATGCATTACTGTAGGGATGTTCAACTTGAATGAAACATATTATTTATTATTAAGTAAGTCTGTGAACTGCTTCTATCTTTTACTTAAATGCAACCAATATTTTCAAACATCCATACGTTTTTGCAAGGACAACATTTCTCACTTATCTACAGTCCATCTACAATCAGTCACAAGAACACATTGTTTGGTGCTCAATAGTCATACTGACATAGGGTGTTGGAAGGGAAGAAACAAAAATAAAAATTGAAATTTGTCAATCGTTTTGTTTAGGCAAAAAAAAAAAGAAAAAGAAAAAATTCCGGTATCTAAATATTATTACTAACAATTCTATAGCAAAAATGTATTTAAAACGTACTGATAAATGAGGAGACACTCTTCTTTAATTAACTATTCATACATTTCGTCCCCTCTCCTGATTAGAAAATATATCACATGTTGCTAATAAGCAACCAAACAATGATTTAATGCATTACTGTTAAATAGGCCTTGACTTTCTGTTTTAGACATCTGTGGGCGTTATTATTTTTAAAGTGGTGTTAAATAGTATATCTCCTTTTAAAAACAATGACAATTTATTTGTATTTTACCTTGTGGTTCACTTTGAAGTGCAACGATTGCACATTTAACATCACATTGATATATTATAGTCTTACAAGTAGTTAGGTACTGTAGTTAGTCAGGTCGATTTTGAATACAGAAACAGTCAGTTGTTAAAGTTATCCTCATTATTGCCCAGCTCAAAAAAAAAAAAATGTATTATGCAAGAAAATGACATAAGTCAAAAGTGAAGTTCTCCTTTTAGAAACTAGGCTCAGAAAACAAACAAACAAACTTGAAAGAAACTTAAAAGCGAACTCAAGTCTGCTTCATAATTTTTTTTTTACATATGTCTCATGTGTCAATGGTTCTGACAGCTCTTCTGTATAACAGAAGCTCAAAACTCAGATTGGATCCAGTTAAAAGTCTTCATGAAGTTTTGAAATAAAAAATAAATAAGCAGAAAACTTAATACAAAAAAATCACAGAAATCTTTACAGGATCAGTTGACAAAACAGAATGTTTTTGGTAAAAACGGCCTTCATGTATTGTGCAATAAAGCCGTACCTTATTCTAACCCTGTTGTAGCTGAAGCAGAAACCAGCAAAGGACAACCCCATCTTCTTGCCGTCTGATTCTGAGTACGACTGGCTGCTGGCAAAGATTTTTGTCAGAAGTGCAGATTTCAGTGAGCATCAGCTCAACACCCACCTGCTGCGCACTCACCTGCTGGCTGAGGTATTTGCAGTGTCACTGCTGCGCAACATTCCCACGGTGCATCCTCTGTACAAGGTAACTTAAGATCCAGGGTTCCCTGTGTTTAGCTCTGTTTATAATGACACAGAATATAATGCGCAGAAAAACTCAATATAATACTTTAATCATTTTTTATTTCATGACCAAAATAACATACTGTAACTTGAGGACATTTTTATTGATGTTATTAACACAGTTTTCTCTTTTCTCAGCTTCTTATACCTCACAGTCGCTACACGCTGCAGATCAACTTCTTAGCTCGGAAAGCACTCATTTCTGAGGAGGGTGTTTTCACTGAAGTAGGAGACTATACTGTACTCAGAAAGACATCATTATTCTTTTATTGAGAATGAAAGTGTTTGATTTTAACTTTGATTCTTACTAGTTCTCAGCTTCTGGTGGAGAGGGCATGATCTCAATTCTAAAGAGATCCCTGTCCTCATTAACATACAGTTCCCTCTGTATTCCTGAAGACATTGATGAGCGTGGGCTGGAAGATGTTCCAAACTTCTACTACAGAGATGATGGACTCAGACTATGGGATATTATCAACAGGTACAGGTTTTGCCCTTTTGTATCTTGCTACTAATCTATTAATGACAAAAAATCAGATGGTTCAATATACAGAATGTCCACATTTATGCTTCTTAGGATAAGGTATGTTTTTATTTAAGAAGCAGAATGGGTTCTTATTTTTTGTTATGGATCTGGTCTTAGCACCTTTGCAGCCCACCTTTGTTTCATAGTTTTACTGCTCGTTGTACTAACCCAGTCTGGTTGTAAACGAACATCTCTGAGCAGATTATAAATGGTTGTATTGTAAACCAGCATAAAAAGTCTAAAACAGCAACAAATGGCTAAGGCTAATAAAAGCTTTTTTTGCAAATTCAACACAGGTTTTGGTCAGGTTTACTTTTTATTTATTCATGTTTGGATGTTCCATCTGCCCAAATTTAAATCAGACAAACTTCCTTTGACACTTATCTTGACTGCTACCCTGTATTATTTGTAATTTTTCTCATGCAAATAACTGGTTATGTTCAAAATATCTGTGATATGAAGAATATTAGAAATACATTTTATTAAATAAAAAAATAGTATTTATACATTAAGTAATTTTCTTTTAAAAAAAATTAATGATTAGAGGCTTTTTGGCTCGTTTTGTCTGTGTAAAATGTCTGTAACAAAATGTTCTGTGTGTCTAAAAGATTTGTGCGGGGCATTCTTAGCCACTACTACAAGAATGATCTTGAAGTTCAGCAAGACAATGAATTACAAAAGTGGATCTTGGACATTTTTGAATATGGATTTCTTTCCCATCCTTGCCCAGGTATGCTTCAAAGAAAAGGAACAAGACCTTACTGTCATTTTAGAAATCCGTGAAACAGAAATAAGTGTGCTGTGAGATGGTGCACCTGCTAGTGCTGTTGGCTTGCAGCAATAAGGTCCTACATCCCTAGGTTTATGGGCTGCCAGGTTAATTAGAATCTTGAAATTGCACACACATTTAACTGTTTTTCTTTTAACTTGTTTCCCACACAATTGGGCAAGTGCAATTGAAATGGAATGGCGTGGTTGGAGTTGGCTAAACATTGACTAATTTAATGTTAAGTTAATTATTCCTATTTCTCAGGAATCCCGCAGAAACTTACTACAGTAGATGAGCTCATCAAGTTTGTGACCATGGTGATCTTCACTGGCTCAGCCCAGCATGCTGCTGTGAACTCGGGACAGGTAAAAGTTTGGGATGAAAAATTACTTTAAAAGATTTAGAAATATTTTTATTCTAATTCTATTAGAGCATAAATTGATGTTTACTGCGTTACTTCAGAGAAGTCTTTTATTGCTACTGCATACGATACTGTGAGAATGGTAATACAAAACACCAATTAAAAATATATGTTGTTTAAAGACTTTGCAACATGGAGAAAATATATAAAAAAGGATTCTTGTAAACAATAAATTGTATTGCATGAAACAGGAATTATGAATTGAGTTTATGTCGGTTATAAACTTCAGCCATCGTCCTAACAAAGTCACTAAATGTGCAAGTAAAAGCACCTCTGAGTACTTTTTGGCACTGCTAGATCTAATAGGCTAACTCCTGTGGTATTTAAAGATATTTATGTTTTTTATCTTTTTTGTTTTGAGTCGTCAATAGAACTGTTTTCCTGCCCAAAGTGAAGGTGCACCTTCCACTTTGACTTTATCAGTAATGTTTATTTTGTTAGAATAACTTGTAAATATCAAGTAAAGCTTGTTGTAAAAAACAAACAAACGAAAAAACAACTACCAAAAAATGTGTATTTTATGTAATGCATAAAATACATGTAAATGTTAAAGTTAATGTGATATAGCTTTAATCTAGTCAGCAAATTGTTTGACCATCATACTTAAGCTCCCAGTCACTAATATGACTAGAACTATTGTGCTCTAAAGCTAAACCAGCTGTGTTTTGAAACACCCCTAGCAAATAGCTACCAAACCATTCTACAATACTCTTTTCTTTACTGCAGTTTGACTATGGTGGATGGATGCCAAACACTCCAATCTCTCTGCAACTCCCTCCGCCAACCACAAAAGGGCAAGCAACTGAAGAAACAATGCTGAAAACCTTGCCAGACGTCAACACTACAGTTCAGGGCATGGCCACCGTGTGGCTGCTTAGCCGGCAGTCCAGTGATTTTGTGAGTGTTCAGACTTCAGCGTATTTTGTACAGCTAAATGTAATTTCTGGCTTGATCAAAAATACTTAAACGGGTTCATCTTGATGTTTGCTATCCCTTTTAAAAGTTATTTTAATTCAGTTATTAAGCTTTAAAAAGTTAAACATTTTTAGATTAAATTGCACACTACATAAACTGTGTTGACAACATTTATTACAGTTCATTTTGACAACTATTCCTTACAACTAATAAGAACCCTAAATTTAATGTATTTGAGAGCTTAAATTGCATGAGACAAATAAACAGGCATTTGTAAGAAGGAAATGTTATGCTAACGCTTTTTTGGCCAAAACAATTAGGAGGAAGACTAATGATTTAACAGTTTTCCAGCAGATATTTATGAACACCCTCCACAGGGAAGCTTAAACCATAAAAAGAAGACGTTGAGAAGAATAAAATGGTACAAAATGTATGGAAAAAACAAAAACAAAAACATCTATTGTTTATTGATTTATGCAACTTTCTCAGAATTTTCTGTTTCGGTTTTCTTTGGCTTCAAGCGATAATCAAAATGAGCAGAAATGTTTGAAACATATCAGTGTGTGTGTAATTAATCTTTATAAAACTATAGAATTTTCTACATAATTGATATGCACATATATGTCAGTAAGGTAAAAAGTTAAATGATACAATACAAACCATCTTACACATCAACTTGTTTAGTCTCTGTGTTACAAACATTTGCATGTCAATGACAGAAAAACTAAGTGTCATTGATTCGATCAGGTACCTCTCGGCCAGTTCAATGAGGACCATTTCAGCGAGGACACTCCAAGGCAGTTAATAAAGACCTTTCAAGAGGAGCTAAAAGTGTTAAGTATAGCCATCAAAAAGAGAAACAAAGATCTGAAGCTGCCATATAGTTACTTGGATCCAGAGGAGATAGAAAACAGTGTGGCTATTTGAACATTATGTGGAGTTTTCCCTCAGCTTTTTAATAACTACCACCATTTGATGTGGTGCAGGGTTTATATATATGATACTGAATTGTTTTATGAAAAACTATGGAAACATGTCATAATAGTTTTACTCTTAGTTAGGGTTTGTCCAAATGTACATTTTAAAAGTGTGTTTTAATGAAAAATAATTTGTGATGCATGCAGGGAAATATTTCGGTGGATGAGTAAATTGTTCAGTTCTATAGCAGGACTCTAGAGAACTTGACTGCTACTGGGGAGGTGATTCAGCCACGTGATTCAGGTGTGTTGGACCAGGGAGTTTCCGGAATGACCAACATATTTGGTAATTTTGTACCAAAGAGTCCCTGGCTGAGGATATTTAACTTTTGCTTTTAGACAAGCATTGCATAAGAGAGATTTTTGCAAAAGGAATAGATTTTTATGGTTTAAAATCATGTTATAAAATTAAAGTATCAACTGCTGTGTAAAACTAATTTACTTGTTGAAAGTGCAAATAAAACTTATGTTACTCAAACATATGCCTTGAGTATTTCATAGCACTTACACTTTGGCTTACATTTTAATTAAAGCCACAATACAGGTGAGTAGAGGAAGTTGAACGCTACAGTCACATCAGAGCCAGATTGATAATTTCCTCAGAGCTGATAAAAATCATTATCGGTGCCACTGCACAAAGCATGTGGCTGGGTTCTGCAAGTGAGAGTAAACCTAAAAGAAGTACAGGGTCTTGTGTAAAGTTATGTTTCCATTAGAGATATGAAGTAAGAATAGTTGTAAAACAAGAAATACCAGACTGAATGTGATGAATTCTAGATTGTTTTGCTCTAAGCACAAAACAAACACCTTTAATTTATTTCAGCCAAAACACAGTTCACATTCAGTGGGGCCGAAAGGTTGAACACACACAAGACCAATTAGTAAGGATAACAAGGACGATACAACAAGTAACATCAAAAAAATTCACTAGGAGTGTGGTAGGGCTTGAGTTATGCCATATGGTTGTAACAATCACGCACTTAATGATGCAGGATCGTTTATCTTATGCTGCCAGGGTAATCATTACAACCAGCCACACCTATGTGAGACAATCTACAGGTGTGGCTGGAGCAGCAGACTGGTGACGGCATCCTGACGCCCTCTGGTGGAGCTCTAGAAAAAAGCACACAAACAGTACCAGCCAACACACCCCATTTCCTGACATAATGAAGTCCATCAGACCTTTAGCATCAGATTTTAGACTGCGCCAAGTGTCAAACATGGTAGGAGTAGCAGCATTCTATGAAATTTGATTTCATCAACCTAACCCAAATTAGTGTTTTATGTAGTTGGTTGCTATAGTAGAACAATACTCAAAACACCCTTTTGGGATTCAGAAACAAGGAAAAATTAGACTCCTACTTAAACTTCTTTCCATTGACTTGATCTTAGCTGGTTTGACGATATTGTATTTTGATTAAAAAACAGATCTCTGACAGATAACCCACCAGACTATAATGGACTCTAAAAAAGAAGTAAAAGGGGCCAACCAAATAATACTATAAAATGTGTATATTATATTTGTTCATACATTGGTTTACTTACCTTATGTTTCTCAGGAAAAGATATCCAGTTCTGCAGATTAGGGTTTTCTACAATGCTAAACGTTGAGATCAGTCCTTCAACAGATCGAGGATTGCAACAAGTCTACAATCTGAAAACACTGTGTTTTCTAATAAAAAAAGAAGAAAAAAAAGAAGCTGGCCTGGAAAAGCAAACCAGGGACCATCCACAGTCTCCACAAAGTATTAAAGCTCACTGGTATATTTTTTGGTAGTGTACTAAAAAGATTTGTTCGACACCACATCCTAACCCTATTAAAATGGGGTGCTCACAATCTTGGTCTACACAGAAAAGCCAACAAACTATTTTGATTATGCCAGTGGGACATAATAAGTGCTCTGCCAGAAGAGTATTGTAAGATTTGACATGAAACTTGCAACGTGATAATAACTCACATAATAAAATAGGTTTAGATTTGAGTTGTTGCATTTTTTTTTTTTTGTGAAATTAAGATTTAATGCTTCTTTCAAGATGAATAATGCATTCATACTCACGAACCGAGCATGGGAACTTATCACATGCAGTGTAATATGTTTCAACAATATTTTGCTTTGTTAAGGAAAAAAGGAAAAGTCAGTGGACATTGTTTCTTTATGCACAGCATGAACGTGTGAGATGAACAAACCTGGAAAAAAAATATCCAGTAATCTATGTGCAGATGGCGAACTTGAAATTTTTTCCACAAGCTTTTCTACAAATGTGTTCAGACGGCACAAAATGTTGCTGAGCAATTTTTGACAGAAATTTAGCCCCATTCATTTTAGGATAAGTTTTTATTTTTTTGTTTCTTTTGTTTAAATCCTTCGGTGTTGTCTCCCCACCCACCCAGCTGTTGCTTTATACATTTCTCTTCCCAAAAACAACCTGTAAGTTTATAAGCAACTATATCTCAAGTAGGGAACCATCTGCCGGTCCACATCAGACAGGTCTCTTTGTCTGTTCATCTTGAGACCCATATTTTTCTTGTTTTCTGACAATATGTATAATTTTTTGTATAGTCCTTTGGTGTGGTGTGGTTCATTAAATAATGTAGACTGTGTGTGCTTTTTATTTTGTGTTGTATGTTTCTCCTTTTTTGAAATTAGATATTTATCTTGCAACCCACATACACAAAATACTAATACTGATAACGTCTTGTTCTGAATTGTAACACAACAACTTCGATAAAGTAATTTTCTAAAAGCTGTTTTAGTTTTCCAGATGATAATCCCTAACATGTTACTTCAACTTTTTAAGATAATACTTCCGAGTGGGCTTCTTAAAGATCCTTCTTTGTGTTGTCAGTCTAAAAATGTTGGACTGAGTCCAGAGCAGCATTCAAATAACAAGACATTTTCGAGAGTGGTTTAACTCAGTACTCAAAGTTGTAAAATTGGGTTTACTAGTTCACGATTTGGCCATGACGCAAGATTACCTTCTCCTTGACAAGGGGACAGCATGTTTTTTCCCCCCATAAAATTCTGAATATTATAAATGAAATGTTTTGTATGTATACATATACTTTCTTTTAAATTTTTAAACACCCATAAATTAAAAAAGTATTTATATATTATAATAAACTGAACTTTCTTACTTTTACTAAGGAACAAAAAAAAGAATGTTTCCAGTTCAGTGAGCCCTTTCCCTAATTAACAAAAATAAGTAAAAATGGGTAGAAAACTCAAGATATTAAGTGTGAAGATTCAATTGAAATTCCTTTTAAAAGCCTTTTAGTTTTGGTGCTTTTAAATATGATGAAATGCAAAACCACCTTTGGGATTCCTATTTTTTAAAAGCATTTCCTATTTCCTCACAATGGTTGTCCCAATGAGTCACATAGTGTCACATTTTTTGGAACAATATTTGCTCACAGAATTTGCAAGATAAATTTCATAGTGGTAGTTTTAGGTGAAACAAAAGAATTATAATAAGCTATTTTGTAAAAAACAAAAACAAAAGAAAAAACAATGAAAAAAACCCACTTTCTATGACCAAATAAGTGTATTGATTAAAGTTCCACAATCATGACCAAAACATGTGCAATGAGCCACCAAGGTTCACATTCATGAATGGTGTTTTAAAAAATGTATTGCATCTCTTGTGGCCTTAACATTTATGAACTAATTGTTTTTTCTCAAAACTTGAAAGAGACATCAAAAAGATAAAACAACTTTACCATCAATTTAAAAGTAACTCTAAAAACTGCCACCCAATCAGATTATAACCAACAGACTACAAAATATGAACGTTCGTTGCCAGAAAGAAAAAAACTGTGAAAACTAAATAAAAACCTAGTTCTAATACCCCTAACCAAATACAACACCTTAAAAAAAAAGAACAAAAAAAATAGAAAAAAAGTAGTAGTGGGGTCACCAAGGATATCTGAAGAAGTTAATTTGACTGGTCTGAGCTGTCTTAGAGGTTTACTGTGGACAACGTAATGGATGTTTAGGGTACAGATATTTACTGCAACAGCAGTGTCATAAAAATTATAAATGTCAGATACAATAAAAAAAAATACAAAACTACTTCTAAGATCCCACACGACCGAATACCAATAGCATTTATTTTTTCCTTAGGATGCCTTATATGATTATGTTTTTCTGTAATAAAAATACAAAAATAATACTGATTGTTTTTTTCATGAGACTGAGTAACATGCAAAAGAAGTAGGTCAATCAAAATGTATCTCAGTGTACATCATTTTCTCGCGGGTCATTTCTCATCTGCTGCCCCCGTTCCATTTCTGATGGGACAAACAGACTTTGGCAATAGTTTAAGGAAGTCCAAATATCTTATATTCAAATCGCCACACTAACTTTTCAACTTTTGCTGGGGCCAAGTATTTGTACCGCAGTTTAGAATTCCTGTTTCTGACTTCAATGGCTGTTCTTAAAACTTCCAAGTCTCCCTGGAATTTCTTTATCAGCTTGCAGGAATACTTCTCAGTGAAATGCTCCTCGGGGTAATCACCAAGATTTACCTAACAAGACCAATGACAAATGTGTTTACTCAACTTAGCAAATGGTATTATATGGTACATTTCTAAAGAGAATAAATATGTTTTTTCTTTGTTTGGTTGTTGAAGTAATATTCATGTCAGACGTGCCTTCCACTTATAAAGTTGGAAGACTGCTGGCTGAGCGGCCACAGGGTGTCCATGCCCCAGATGGTTGTGTTGACATCTGGGAATGTTTTCAGCATCAGTCCCTCAGTTGCTTTGTCCTTTTTGGTTGGTGGAGGTTGTTGCAGGGTGGTGGGAAAATTTGGCATCCAGGCACCATAGTCATACTGCAGACTTGGACTTGTACTTCATCCATCCGTTGGGAAGACTCCGATAGGAATTTCTAACATTAAGTACACAAATTTAGACTTTTAAAAATACATAACTGATAATTGTGGTAACAATTTAAATTCTGCATTAGCTGTATGTATATATTGTATAATGTGTGCTTGTTTTTATATTTGGGTTTTAGGATTTTTGACACCACTGGTTCTCCAGTTACAAAGACTTTGGTACATATGATTATTAAAACAAGTGTCCTAAATCCTGCATTAAAGATATCAATAGACAAGGATTACATTTAATGTCTATAAACTATCAATATGTGCTCAGACAAGATAATCTCCCGATAATATGTTTTTAAGAAATATTGATTTCCTAATGGTCAACATCAGAAAGATATGTAAAGAAAGTTTTGGTTTTGTGAGTTGCAGAAAGAAATGGTCCAGAGTTCCTAGCTGCATGCTGAGCTGAAACATTGAAGATTACAATGGTGACAAACGTGATGAACTCATTCACAGTATAGAGTCTCTGTGAGATGCCTGAGAATCAAAGACAACATTTGATAACAATAAACATGTTGTGTTAAACATATTAGTTATGTAATTCTAGATTTTATGGCAGGAGAATTATCAAAAGGATCCACAATCCCACCTTTTACAGGCCAACTTAATATTTTATCTACATTTCAGTTATTTAATATTACTGTGTATTTTGGACAATTGAAAGCTAAATAGGTAAAGTAAAACCAGTTTCCAACCCCTGTGTATGCTAGAATAGAATAGAATAGAATAGAATAGATAGCCTTTTATTGTCATTATACGCATTGCAGAATGAGATTGGACATGATTGCAACGGTATGGTTAGTAACTTTATTCAAACTTTATTAAATGAAAACCTCCTGAAAAAAATGGACTAGTATAATTTAGAAGGGATTAAGGTTGGGTTAAAACATCTTTAGTTAACAAAGAGAAAATAATTTGACACGGGATCAGGTTAACCTGACACCCCACATGTACTAAGTTTACAAAGGAATCCATGCGCAAAAAATGTCCCCGATCCACTTCTGCACTTCAGCATCTTCTTAAGATCTTTCTTGTTGTAGTAGCCAAGGACTTCCTTGACAAATCTTTTTTAAGACATGGAAGTTTATTTCAATTAGCTCTTTAACAAATAAAATGCAAAATAATTAGCAGGGACTACAAGTTGAGTATATTACAATAGTAATATTAGTTTAGGAAAGAAAAGTCCTTTTAAAGAGATACAAAAAAATTGTGATCCTGTAGTAATAAAGGTAGTCTGTCAAATTTTTGCAATTTTATCCTACATGCTAACAATATATTACAGAATAGTGATTTTACTTGTGGAATACATCCCAGAGTCGAAGTCCATCATCTCTTGGGACTTCCTCCAGCCCACGCCATGCAATGTCATCAGGTAAATAGAGGCAGCTGTACGTCAGAGAGAAGAGGCATCTTTTTATTATTGCAAATATTTCCTCTCCACCTGAAGATGTAAAGTAAAAAAGAATAAAAGAGAAAACCATGAAAAAAGAGTACTCTTCTTGAAATATATTAAAAATGGTATCAAATTTTACCTAGGAATGGACTTTGCAAGAATACCATCCAGAGAAATGAGCTTCTGCCAAGCCAAGACGTTAATATATTCTATTATTGCAAAAAATAAAAAAATAACATAAATGTTTGCGCACTACCCCCTCAAGTCACTATGTAGTAGATGCATGTCTTTCTCCAGTCATTGTGGAACTAGTAGCACCAAGTGACTGGATCTCTGTTGGATTAGATCAGTCACTTTCCAGCCACTAAATAATCTATTTACCCACAGAGGTTTCTGAGCCTGCTGCTAGTGGTTTCCTGCTGTCAAATTGCTTTACTTTTCAATGAAAATGTAAACGCTGTCTGTTGTACCTGGGTGGATTGTAATCCATTATATTGTCAGCACACAAGGACTAGTTTTTTGGTGTATAACACAAACTGAGACTGTTGCATCAGTCTGTGATTCAGACAATATTCTAACATCTCCAATCAGAATCAGAATCAGAATCAGACTTTATTGGCCAAGTATGCACACACATACAAGGAATTTGTTTTTGGTTACACAAATGCTTGCAGTGCACGAAAAATACAGTAAAGAAACATTTGTAACATTAGCATGTGTAATTTATATTTTTTTAAAGTGCGGTTTTGTGCAGTATAAAAACTATAGAAGTTATAAAAATATATAAATAAATTGTGCAGCATCATGTACAGCATAATTGTACAGCATAATACAGTATCATGTTTTTCTTGATCCAGATTAAAGGTAGGATTATATTGCCAAAGTGCCATAGGTTTGTTGGTTAATGCTAAATATAAATTAATATTTATAGAGGGAAACCTATAAAGCTTAAAAATGTCTTATGTCTTAACAAGACTTATCACTTCTGAAGGTTTTAAGGAGATTTTATGTAATATCTGTTTTTTTTTACGTTATTTTTCATGTGCACATTAACTTTGTTCTCAATAAACTTTGAAGTTAATTAAAGTGACTCCTTGATAATTTGAAATGGATTCATGTTAAAGTTCTTACCGACACTGTCGGATCTGTAATTTATTTATTTATTTATTTTATTCTGATAAAAGAAAAATTAGAGTAGATCTTTCACAAGAGCTTGATGCAGTGTGTCTTATAGATCTTTGAAGTATGTGCAGACAGTAACATCCTGGTATCACGAGACTCATGTCATCAGTTTGCTTCAATCTATTTTTTGGTCTCTAAAAGGAAGGATGTACTGTAAAAGGCTGGTAGCCAGGTTCTCCAAACGAGCCAAACAATAGCTGCAGAACATTCAGGATGCTGCTGCTCGAGCTCTCACAAGAATGGATAAATATCACCTTAATAGTCCAGTGCTAAGATCTCTACACTGTTGCTCAGACATTAGGCTTTAAAACAGCTCTGATTATGTATAAGTGTCTTCATGGTGTAGCCTCAAAGTACATCTTTCACACATGGAATAACCGTATGATCCAGCTCGTGCCCTGAGTTAGAACCAAAGATAGCCAGTTTCATGCCAATAAAATTTAAAAACAATCGTCCTGAGTGTAACATGAAACAGCAAAGTCCCCCAATCTGGCATTGTTTAAATCCAGGCCAAAAACTGTTCATTTAGTTTTGAATGTGACAGTTGGAAGTATTTTATTGGCACTTTTCTCTTTTAATTTACTCTTTAATTTTCTCTTTCTTTATATTTTATTTATTTATTTTGTTTGTTTGTCTGTGTTGTTAATTTATGCTTTCAATATCTCACATTTAAATGTTACTTTTAGCTATAATGTAACACACTTTCTATTGTCTTGTATGTAAATGTGCAATACAAACACATTTGCTGAACCGTGCCTTACTTTTTCATTTTTTTTACAAGTCTTTAAAAAGTCAGGTTTGACTTTAACGGAACTGTTAAAAGCCTGAACTTACACAATATATTTTAGACTGTTACAGAAACCAACAGTTCTAAATAATGTTTATAACTAGTAGAATGTTTGACAACTTCTATGGCATTGCAAGTAATTTTATTATGTTGAACTGCATTTACCTTGTAGAGACGAGACGGTGCCATAGTGTTGAGCTCATGCAGATTGAAATCTGAGTTTCAGAATTAGTAGGGAAGAAAATTGGGTTGTCTTCTGCTTGTTGCTGTTTCAGCTGATGAGAAATAAAGCTATTATAGCATTTGTTGATATGTTTTAATAATAAATGTGATGATTAATAGCGACTCTTTTTTGCGAGGTTTTTAGATATAGTATCTACTCAATAATGCATAGATGGAAAGTGCTACAAGATCAGAACTTGAAGCTTCAGTGAGTACATAACCTCAAATGACAATCTGAGGGCAACTTCTTTGTTTATTATTAATCCAAGTTACTTTGTCAGTACATTTACAGTAATATTGTATATCTCCAAATTGTATATATTATATCTCTTTATTGTAACTAATATATCTTGAATTGTTTATAAAATCAAGTGACACCTAAATTTCAAAGTGTCAAATTTGAGTTTTATCTTAATCAACAGAATGAACAAATACTTTTGTGAGGTTTGCATATCAATGACCTTAACAAGAATGGAAGGCTGTTTTTCAAGTGTAACACTTGAAAAACCCAGGACATAACCAAATAGGTAATGGTCACAGAAGGTGTTAAAAACATTAAGGATAAAGACATTTTATATATAATCTTACCTGAATTTCAATGGGCATAAGCTTATCCCTTTCCATTTTGTGGAGAAGGACAGGTGGTGCCATCACATGCTGCTTTTTCCCATTGACTGTTGGTATTCCATCCAAAATCTTGTAGTCGCACTGTAATATGTTTAATGTACATATATCACTTTTAAAACAATTTCAATGCCTTTAAACATTCTGCATCTTGTTGAAGATTACCCAAAATGTCTCTGTTTTGGTGCAAAAAAGTTATGTAAAACACAGTTCTGGTAAATACTAAGACAATATGTTTAGAAAAATAAATTATTTTACCTGAAAGACATTAAAAATAAAAAGTTTAGTGTTATTTGATCACAAACTGAGGATAAAAAAATATTGCTGTTGTCATAGAGAGACTTTTCAGCACCTTTGCAGGTTGTCCACTGGGGGTCCCCAGAGCACCAGCCAACTGGAGCTGTTTCCACACCTGCGCTCCTGCCCAGGTGCTTCTCGTTGAGGTTGATTGAGCTGAGCAGCTTAAAGGGAGCGATGAACCAGCTTCTCGTCGCCTCAGTGGTTTTTTTATTCCTGGTAACGTTACCTGTTCTCAGAACCAGTTCTTTAGTCTATAGTCTTTTACAGTTTTCTAGTTGTTTGTTTATTTTCTCTAGTTGGGTTTTTTGAGTTTTGAATTTTCTTTGTTACTTTGTTTTTCCCGTGCCACCAGTAATTTTCCCTTGTGCTCATCTTCAGGTTAATTTCTCATCCGTGCTCCTACTCACCCCGTCAAGATCCCTTGGACAAGTCACCACTCTAGTTCCTGCTTCTCTGTGCTCAGCTACTTCTGCTCGCTCCAGCCATCCGCCGTGCATCCCCAGGAACACCGTCCACCTGGATTCCGCTGGAAAACCTCTCCACTCACTCCCCCCTGGCATTGCAAACATCCATCACCGAGTAACTCTTTATCCGTTTTCACCAAGTACAACTTTCATCAACTCACCATCTCTGTCTAACCTCCAGAAGTCTCCGGTCCCCCGTGTCGCTGTCACAGTCCCCTGGATTCCCCTTCCATTTCCTGCCATGACCATTGTTTCCTGCTCCAAAATTTACCAGCACATTTGAATAAACTATGTTATTATCGTACTCCTGAGAGTCCTCTGTTTTATGTTGGTCAGATACCTGAAAATTATGACAGCTGTCTTATAAAGAGTTTGTTGAGATCCTGTCTTAAGTGTTTTTGAATAGGAAAGCCAATCACCTTCATTTGATGAACCAAGCTGCCTTGACCATACAAGGAAACATGTTTTCACTGACAGGAAAGTTACTTGGCAGGGCTTTGCAACATCTGATCACCAATGGATTGAGACCATTAAGAAGCTAGTAGGCAAAGAACGCATCATCCTTTCCTACATATTTTGTAATTTTGAACTAATATGCAATTCATATTTATAACAAAATGCTGTTTCTCAAAAAGGATTAACAAGCAGCATAGATGCAAGAACCCTTTTTTCTTTTTTATCCCCCCTACAACAGTTTTCTGTTCTCCTGCCTAAAATCTTAGAAAAATTTAATTTTTTAACATCATCAAGCTCGTTTTCCTCTGGTGTGAGTTACGATCCAGGACATTTATTCTGTAAAGTATCTCACAGCATTATTTGCTATAATAAATTTCATGGAGCTTTTCA
>JAVLVB010000597.1:393217-404582 GCA_032876305.1 Orestias chungarensis
TATATATATATATATATATATATATATATATATATATATATATATATATATATATATATATATATATATAGTATATTAGTATATATTTGTTTGTGTTTTTCTGGGTAGATCTCTTAGGATTGGTCATCTTTTAAGTAGCTCGCAAGCTGGAAAAGTGAGGCCACCCCTTTCTAAAACCATATTCTTCCTACCCTCTTTCTAGTAGGATCATAGCTATGTCTTGCCTGCTTCTCCTACCACTCTTAAGGCCAGACTAAACAAAGCTTTAGCAAGAGTGGAGAGTCTGGAGCGAGAGAAGAGAAGATGCTATAGCATCATCATTTGATGAAAGCTACCACCTTCCAGTCTTGAAAAATAATGGTAGGCTCCTGATCCATCTCAAGTCATGGTGAATGTGCTGAGAGCTGCAGAGGGGTTGATTCTCCAAGCTTCAGGAAGAATTTCCAAATCTACCTTTCTTCATTAGCAAACTCATGCCACATGCTTACTCCCTAAATATAGACACTTAGGAATATTTGTAACAATCAATAAATTTCATATGTCACAACAAACATAAATATTACATTACTAACTTACAGCTCCAACACTAAAGTAGTAAGACCATGGAAGTTAAGATAATTGTGCAAGATAATTAAGAATTTTGGAGGAGATCAATGCAAACAGAATATCATAACACAAAAGACAGAATTCCAATTGTTGGTTTTGTTGATTTTCCTAAAACCATTTCAGTCACATGTGTCTAAATGTATAGGTGCAAAACACATACAAAGGTTTTGTTACTCTCTTTTTAAATTATAATCTATGTCTTAACAACCGGTCTGAGTGTTGAAAAAATTCAAACTGTCCCATTTTTTTAACAGAGTAATGGCCTTTGTTGTTTGTTGCACGATAAG
This sequence comes from Orestias chungarensis, assembly GCA_032876305.1. Taxonomy (NCBI): domain Eukaryota; kingdom Metazoa; phylum Chordata; class Actinopteri; order Cyprinodontiformes; family Cyprinodontidae; genus Orestias; species Orestias chungarensis. The sequence continues at coordinate 394,111 of JAVLVB010000597.1, forward strand.
TGGAAGCTGGAGCAAAAAAAATGTCTTGACCCAAGGTACAGCAAACCAAAAATAATTACAGAAAAATTAACCAGCTGTGGATTGGTGAATTGCATTGAACTTCAAACAAATTTCTGACTAGAATTTTATTTCTACTACAAAGAAAACTATGAAAAGGTAAAAAAAGCAGAACAATGCATTTTATTGAGACACAGTACAAAAAAATAGACCACGCTTCATTGCTTTAATAGATGTATCTTCTCACAGCTTTGTTTAAATTATACTAGCTTTCTTGCCCCTGTTAGAAAAAGATGATTTCAAGCTGATGTGCAAAGAATATAAAATACACTTGTTTATAGTCTCCAATTTTTGGGGGTTATCTGTAATGACCGTTGACCTTCCGGTGGGGGTTGGGGGGGTTACATGTTACGTCATGGAAAAGTCCATGGCAGGTGTACAGGTATGTGTATATGGACTCAAAGCCCTCTCATAACTCCTCCCCGAGATGAGAACAGCAAATAAGCTTACACAGGTGAAATTCGGGTGGAGTCTATTGTACAGTTATGCTTTATAAATGCTACTTGTAAGATACAACATAACGTGCATTTTATGTCCTTCTTTAAAATTTTACAATGTCTACAGAAACAATAGTTCCTTCTCAATCTGGAGATCATGAGTCTGTTTCACTTTCTGAGAATCCACGGGAGGACCCAATCAACATACCATGCTCTCCATCCGACCCCTCAGGTTTCACAACCAGGGATGGAAAACCACCCACGGAGCGTCCTAGTACATGCTCCATTCTGTGCAGCACACTGGGATCCATCTATGAGAATTCAAGGTATAGAATGGATGCCCCTAGGGAACCAACTTTTTACCTTTCAAGAGCGCAGTTACCTCCGTGTGAACTATTGCAGGAAAAATGGTCTTTCGAGCATTATGGGGTGCATGTATCATGGGGCTACATCTTCAAATATGAAACAGGAGAACTTTTTCTGTTCCAGTTGGGTCAATGTGAGGAACTCTGCACCTCATGTGTGACATCACAAACAATGACTGGGCGGTGTTAAGGTTGGTGATTCCACACACCACTGAGACCTCTGACTACAGAGACGATAAAGAAAACTACCCCCATCTTCCATCAGAAAAAGTCAGGCTTTGCTCTTACCCATTCAAGAAATTGTAGATAGAAAGCTTCTTTTCAGCGCAGTGTCGCCATCAAGAAGTACTCCATCTGGTCGTTGGACTCTGCGAGCAAGCAGACGAACAATCAACCTGAAGATTCCTCAGACCTATTTGTATTGGAGTGCTACAACACGAATTGCGGTGTGTTTAGAACAAAGCTAGCTCTACCCTTTAATGCTTTGTCAGAGCAAATGAGTGCTATTGAAGAGCATCTTTGTACCCTTTGCCAAACTCACGTAGTTGGAGTAATGTTATGTCAGTGAAAAGAAAAATTCAACTCTCATCCTTGCCCCTATCACAGTGTCCTCTTCTAAGGACCCACACACTATCCTAGATATTGGGACAGGCTGGAGACTATCCTGGCAGACTCACTCCCCCTCTGCATCACTGTGAAGAAACACATCAGACCCTGAGAATGAGCGGAACAAGAGCCTCAACAAAATGGTTGCCTCACTGGGATGACTGTAGTCAACCATTGCAGAGCCTCCTTTCTCCTGACTTACTCGTCATGGGTCCTTATTATCCCCCTTCCCCGGTATTCTACTCATCCTCTACGTGATATCCAGCACCAACTCTGTCAAACTCTCCAAACTACCCCTCAGAAAGTAGAAGCGTCTGGAGACCAGGGTGATATCTACATCCAACCTCCACCGGCAGCTCCATTTTCTACGATTCTGCAAGAGGAAGAAATTGATAGTTGGATTCCGAGTAAGCTCATCAGTAGTGTCAAAACAGCGCTACTAAATTTATTCAAAGTAACCTGTTTGAAGTACGTGAAATAAACCTGCAACGGTTAGTAAACAAATCACCCCAGCCAGCGACAACACAAAGGACTGGAGTTAGTGGAGGAAGAATATTATCAAACTAACTTTCACTGCATCACTCGATGCATGTTTCATGTTTCATTCCAGCTGTGCAAAATCTACTGATACAGCATAGCATGCAAGCAGTGGATCTGAACACCAAAAGGATTGCGGAGATACTTTTACATGAACTGAAATCATCACATGGATTCCAGAGTGCTATTAGCGAGATGTACGACACTATGAACTACAACAGAGAAACTGTGCTCTGTTGAATGCCACAGTCAGGACACGAACTAATTGCTTGAGTCTTCTGTTTTTTCTTTATTGTTGTTGTTTGTTTTGTTTTTTTACATTTTTTATTTTACTCATGTTTTTGTTTTGTTGCTGTACAGTTTTCTAGGAATATAAATAGCCATTTTTTTCTTGGTATATATATACTTGTTTTTCTTAGTTTCACCTGCATGATTCTTTTAATATTGAATACAGATTTACACTGACTACTGAATGTTTTAAAATTGCTTTGTTGCTAATAAATACATCTGGAGGAGAGTAAAATATGGGCTCACTGATTGGAGTTTCTCATTAATTGATAAGAGGTAGTTACGATGGCTGCGAAAAAGCTAATGAATAAGGTATACTTTAATCCATCTAGCCAAGGTAGTTTTGGTGGAGTAGACAGGTTGCAAAGGGTTTTGCAGTATGAAATGGCTAGGAAGATTGCTGTTAAAAAAGTACAAGATTTCTTAACAGAACAATATACATATATTTTTTGCATAAGCTTGCGAGAATAAATTCTCCAAGAAACAGGGCTTTTGTGACCCAACCTTTATAACAGTTCCAAGCTGATCTTTGTGATATGCAAGCCTTAGTGAAGGAGAATGATGGCTATAATTATTTATTAACAGTCATTAAAATATTCTGAAAATGAGCCTATGTATGTGTTTTAAAGAGGAAGATTATGTTTAAGCAGGGGGATCTTGTCAGAATATCCAAGACGCCGCGGGATATTTGATAAGAAATATCAACAGAGCTTCAGAAATGAATTGTTGAGATGATACCTCGGACAAGATATATCAAATGGAAGAGATGTTAAGATAGCGCACTGTTACAAGGGTTAAAAAGGTTTTGTACGTTGGAAAAATTGGCCTGAAAAGTCTGTAGCTGGATTAAAGAGTCTGAGCTCCGTGATGTATAAATGAATGCTACGCTAAACCGTACAGTTGATACGCCACCATGCAGCATGGAGTAGAGGACAGAGTATTTTATGTTACCATACCTTCCAACACCGGTGTTAACATCTTTAAGTTTAATACAATTTCTTCCTTCCGAGTGAATTTAGCGCAAGATATCAATTTAGAAGGGTCATGCCATGTGGCCTTGACAGAGATTACCTCCCCTCATACTTGACATAATGTTCCAGAAGAATTGGCCTATTTTGAATGGAGGAAACATACGGATGAAAAGTTTTTTGTCAGAATATTGTTCACGGTTATTAGAAGGATTTACAGCAACTCAAAACGGATCTTGAGAGCAATTTTAGTAGGATATATTCCGATATTTATTTTGATATGAAGAAGCCTATGAATACATTATACTTCCAAGCGGGTGCTCAGTACCATCTCCGTTTTTACGACCCATTGCTTCCAAATAGATGGCGGCGCGCAGTAGTGCAGCGGCTTCTCACGCTACTAAGGAACACACTAATTTCAGTTGTTTTTACATCGGTTTGGAGCCCAAACTCATGCGCCTCATGCGTATGAGTTATGGCAGGACTGAAATTTGTAGGATTAAGGAGAGTTTGGTAAGTAAAAACCTAGAAAATAACATCCAATTCAGAGGACCATCACTGTGTGGCCCAGTGATGCCGACGCTGTGCTGCAGGACCGCTTCAGCTGCACAGACTGGCAGGTCTTCAGGGAGGCTGCTGAGTACGAGGGGCAGTTGGACCTGGAGGACTACACATCTGCTGTTCTGGGGTACATCATCAGCAAGTGTGTGGTGGATGTCCCCTCCACCAAGACTGTGACTTGCCAGCCGAACCAGAAACCCTGGCTGAATGCAGAGGTGCGTTCTCTGCTGAAAGCTAGGGATGCTGCGTTTAGGTCTGGTGACTCACAAGAGCTCAGGAGAGCAATAAGAAAGCTGACTGCAGGAGTTAAGAGGGCAAAAGCTGCATATGCTCAGAAAATCCAGGGGCACTTTTCTTCCCAGGATCAACAGAGCATGTGGAAGAGCATCAAGTGCGTTACCGATTATAAATGTAACGCTGCACAATGCCCCAAAGACCCATCCCTGCCTGAGGCTCTCAACCAATTCTACGCCCGGTTTGAGAACCCTGACGAACCTCCCAAGCACCAGAATCACGACTTCACCAGGAGAAGAGCCCCTCAGTGTGACTCCAGCAGAGGTAAGGAGGACACTGAGGAGGATCAACCTCCGAAAAGCTGCTGGCCCAGCCAACATCCCCGGATGGGTGCTGAGAGAGTGCGCGGACCAGCTCTCAGACGTGCTGGCGGATATCTTCAACACCTCCCTAAACCAGGCAGCTGTCCCCACTTGCATGAAGTCCGCCACCATCATCCCGGTCCCCAAGAGCTCCGCAGTAACAGGTGTGAAGGACTATTGGCCAGTAGCGCTCACACCGATAGTCACAAAGTGCCTTGAAAGACTGGTTCAGACCCACATCAAAGCCAACATCAGCGTCACTGTTGATCCACACCAGTATGCATACAGGACAAATCAATCCACAGAGGACGCCATTACCTCCGTGGTCCACACTACCCTCACCCACCTGGGGCACAAGGATTCCTACGTCCGTATGCTGTTTTTGGACTTCACCTCCGCGTTCAACACCATGATTCCTCAGACCCTGATAAACAAACTGTCCTCACTTTGTCTGAGCTCTTCTGTCTGCAACTGGGTCCTGGACTTCCTGACCAACAGGCCGCAGTCTGTGGGGATTCACAACATCTCCTTCCCTACCATTACCCTCAGCACTGGCTCTCCTCAGGGCTGTGTGTTGAGCCCCCTCCTGTTCACATTGCTCACATATGACTGCTCGCTTATCCATCCAGGCTGTCATATTCTGAATTTTGCGGAGGACACAGTAGTGGTTGGATGCATCACAAACAGTGATGAGTCCAGCTACAGGCGGGAGGTGGAACACCTGGAGGGCTGGTGCAGAGAGAACAGCCTCTGCATTAATGTAAAGAAAACCAAGGAAATGATTGTGGACTTCAGAAGGGGCAAGCATGCCGACCTCCTCGTGCACATCGGAGGATCTGCGGTGGAAGTGGTCAACTGTTACAGGTACTTGGGTGTGCACCTGAGTAACAACCTCACCTGGAGCAACAACATTTCCACTCTGGTCAGGAAGGTACATCAGCGGCTCTACTTCCTAAGGAGGTTGAGAAGAGCTGGACTCGGGACCTCAGTCCTCACCTCCTTCTACAGATGTGTGGTGGAGAGCGTCTTGTGCTCCAGCATCAACGTGTGGCATGAAAGCTGCTCTGCTGCAGACAGGAAAGCTCTGCAGAGGGTGGTGAAGGCTGCACAGAGGACTGTTGGAGTCAGCCTCCCCAGCACCACAGACATTTACACCTCCAGATGCAGGAAAAGGGCCTCCGGCATCATAAAGGATCCCACCCACCCAGTCCACTCACTTTTTGTCCCGCTTCCCTCAGGAAGGAGGCTGCGGAGCATAATGTGCAAAACCACCAGACTGAGAAACCGCTTCATCCCTGAAGCTGTGAGACTCTCAAACACGCAAGGACAGTTACAAATGAAAATAAACTTTCTCATTTAACCGGCACTGTTCACTTTAATATCACACTTTAAAATGTAACTTTATTAACCATCCATGGTGCTACAGCAAATTTTCATTGCTGCTATGTCCGAAGTCCCATATTGTAGATTTGTGTAGACCGTGTAGACCGTGGGATTAAAATGTCGTCCCACCTCATGTAGTGGAACCCCAGATAGTACGAGAGGCATTAGCCCCTCTCCTTCAAACTGTTAAAGTTGAGGGTGGTTATGTTGATTTAATCACCCATATCTTTTGTCCTGTGGATTATCTCACTGTTACCAGGAATCACATTGAAAATATTTACATAGAGATTAAAACGGATCAAAACATTCCAGCAAATTTCAGGTATGGAAAGGTTATTGTAAAACTACATTTCCGACCCGTGAGATCACATGATGAACGTATGAATAAAACCCCCCCAAAAAACTGTGTCATGATGATATAACATGATGATTTTAAGGCTAAACTATTCACAGTACTGTTGTGCTGCGTCGTGTGAATTACACATTTTAGTGGGGACGAAGTGTATCAATCATACACAACATGGTTCAGATAAATCTAAGAGATGACCCTCATTGTTTCATACCCCATTACCAGAACCAGGTAGAGGGCGCTTTACCTGGTTTTTATGGTGCTGTTGTGATGTATGGTCAAGGAATAGGTTCAATATTTTCAAAATTATTCCTTTTCGTGTAATCTATGTTTAAATCAGGTTATGCTATAGCTAAACCTCACTTTAAAAATGCTGTTTCATATTTGAAGATCTAGCCCCATGATCCATGCATTCCATAAGGCTCTAAAGACCATTCTTCCTGCAACCGTTCACAAGGAGGTAACCACACTCTGGAAAGATTGAGGGGAGTATTCACTCATACTAACTAGGTAGAAAGTTTTTACAAGCATCAAAACAACTGAGACTAAAGTTTTCCCTTACAGCAGGATAAGGCTCCCCCTACAAATACCCTTAACTAAATAAGCATGTACGGAAAAACCAAACCAAAATTTAAACTATATGTCAAGAGTTATGTTAGATATATTTACAGGTGCTCTTATTTTTTTACATTTGTTCAGTTTTTTAATGGAAGAAAGTCATTTGAACAAATCATAAGACATGGGTTTGATGGTTAAAAAAACGGAAACAAAGACATTTAAATTTTTTAATAGGCCAGAAACTTTCATTATTACACAGCCATTTACACATAAAAGGTATTGTTTAAAAATGTCTAAGATCAGCGCAGGTGGTATTGTGCAACAAAATGAGCAGATGAGTTTATTTGAGATAAATTATTTTCCTTGTCTCCATGTCAAAAGTTATTTCTTTGTTGCAACATGTAGTTTTTTTTTTTGTTTTGTTTTTTTATTGCATTTTGCTCTATTTATTTCTGAGTGTGGGAAGACAAAGAAAAAAATAATAATATTTATCTTCTTTGATGCTATAGTTTCTGTTAAAAATCTGGAGTTTAAAATGATTCTCACATGACATCAAAGAAAATAAAAGACAATCTGTGAAAACATATTTAAGTTACATTTTTACTTCATGTTATTCTGTGTTTTTGTCCAATTATTAGCTGTACATGTAAACCTGAGGCATTGGCCTTCATCTGGAACCCTGCACTAAGATATGAATATAGTGTATAATTCACATACAAAATAAAAAGAAGTGGACCTAGAACTCACTTATATGCATTTGAAATTATGATTGCTATTGTTTTTTGGATAAGTGGAAAAATACGGGTCAGAAACATGCGTGATATTTTTAAATTGATTTTTGTCCATTAATATATAAATCAGAATTGGAACAAAAAAACTAAGGCAGGTTAAAGACAAATTTAAGTGAGCCAAATTCAAATTTGGGTGATGGAGCCCCTTTTATTGAGTTTAAGCCACATAATGTTAGCAAGTACAATAAAAAAAGAATGCAATTATTGCAAAAATAAAAAAATATAAAACAAACGATATTATCATCTATTAATCTATATATCAGAATTGTTGTTACACATAAAGTACAAAGAACAACAGAAAAAACTAACAAAAAAAAAAAAACAGAAACAAAGGCAGGTTGAATGCAAATTAAAATTAGGTTCATAGAGCCACTTTAATTGAGTTTAAGCCTTGTAATGTTAAAAAATACATAAATAAAAATTAAAAGATGAGAAACGAAAGGTCCGTAAAAATAGAAAGCAGTGATACATGTCTTTTGGATTGAAGGTTTTAATAAGCCTATTACAGCAATGGTTTCCTTTTGTAATATCAATTACTTCTCAGTTTTAGACCTGGTCAAAAAAAACCTTACCACTTTAGCTTATCTTTACCTATTTTTGTTTTTCCTTTTATCTGAAAATAGGTTTTCATCAGGGGTCTCCAAATCTAGTCCTTGGGAACTACTATTCTTAAACTTTTAGTACAGTCTTCCCATTACCTAGATACTATAATACTCTTCTCCCAACATGAATATTTAATAAAAAAAGGAAAACAGGTCTGTTAAAAAGGTTTATGATGTAATTTGTAGTTCAAAGGACATTTAATTAATTACACCCTACATCTTATTCTTACAACACCAAAACATAATGTTATTGCTCAAATATTTCTGAATCAGAATTTGGTTGAATGCTGAAAAGGCTCCATCTTTTATCGCTTAGATGGCGACACTTTTCTCAACCATCCGAGGATGCAAATATGTGTACGGCAGGTCCCCCTTAACTTTAAGGTCATCGTTTCTGTTTTTGATCTTATCGCTCTGCATTTGCAGTTTGGCTTGGAATTCTATGATCTTCAGCTTTGGACTTTCCTCAGTGAAATAGTGCTCGGGATCATCGTCAAGGGAGACCTCATGAAATAAAAGAAAAGGTTTTAAAGTTACTATTTTGTTAATAGAAACTATAAGATTGCATTTTACATTTGTAAAAGGGAGAGTAGAATGGTTTGGGTGCTTAGGATAATCAAGCTAGAAAAAATATTTTGGTTTAAAATGATTTTCTACATACAAAGTCAGAAGATTGGTTGCTGAGCAGGTACACGGTGTCCACCAAGTAATTTGTTTCCTTGACATCTGGGAATGTTGCCAGCATTGTGTTCTCAGTTGCTTCCCCCTTTTTGGTTGGTGGAGGACTTTGGAGGGAAATGGGACTGTTGGGCATCCATGCACCATAATCATACTGCAAAGAATGAATTACGACTCAGTGTTAAGGTGTAAATGATACATCTATTATAATAATCATATAGCTGTATTTTTGGATTCTTCAACCCCCCCAAAAAAGATGTTGTTAAACAAGTTTTAAAAATATTTTCCCAGAATGAACAAAATTAAAATGCTTTACTGAAACTGCATTTTAACAGTGTATTGGTATTTTGTAATTACTGTTTCAGAGAACCACTTGTACATCAGACTCATAGTGTTTGAATTCCACCAAAAACTGAATTGGAAACACACCAACATTTCATTAAAACCTGCTATAGATCATTCCAGTATATTAGAAAAGATCACCTGTCCAGAATTCACAGCAGCATGCTGAGCAGAGCCTGTGAAGATCACCATGGTGACAAACTTGATGAGCTCGTTTACGCTGGTAAATTTCTGAGGGATTCCTAAAAAAAAAGGAAACAAAGAATGTTGAACACTTTGGATACAAAATTTTGCTGTATTTATGGTTGATTCTGCACTGTGTTAATTAAAGTTTCAGTAAATTAATCTCAATATTAAAGTTTTATATTTACTTTATACTCTATATACTTTATAGGAAGTTTAATTGAATTAAAGGAACCTGTAGTTGTCTCAGAATGGAATCCATATTCAAAAATATCTCCGATCCACTTCTGCAGTTCAGGGTCGTCTAAAACATCAGAATCCGCTTTATAGTACTCTTCAAGGATTCCAGTGACAAATCTTTTAGAAATAGCAAATTATACAACATTATTTTTGCATTTATATCAGAGATTTAATTCCAATCAATTCATTACTTTAAAAATAAAAAATAGATTTACATGCAAGAAAACATGCCCCAATCATCTGCCATGATACATTCTGATAAAATAAAAATAAAAAAACATTAGAGGACAGAAACAATTACTGTACCCGTGGATAATATCCCAAAGAACAATGCCATCTTCTTTGTAGTAGAATTTTTTTACATCCTCTAGCCCACGTTCAGCGATGTCATCAGGAATACAGAGGGAGGTGTACGTCAATGAGGACAGAGATTTTGCCAGTATTTCAAGCAATCCCTTTCCACCAGCAGCAGAAAGCTACAAGTAAGATCAAAGTTAAAACAAATACGTTTTTTTACCACAAACTATAGGGTGTTGGAATACAAATTAATTTTAAAAAAATGGGAACGTTACCATACTGTCAATAAAAAATATTAACACATCATCACCTACCAAGAGATATTTGTCACTAAAAATCACATTAATATAGCACTCCTATGAAAAAAAATATTAAGTTAAGTGATTGGGTGGTTATTATGCAGCTGATGGATGCCTATTAGCCAGGGTTTCAACTAAGCGTTACAAATTATGTCCAAAAAAAACCAAAAACTTAGACTATGGCATTATTCGTTTCAGTCTGAAATTTTTAATCTAAACAAGCTATATTTTATGTCAAATACTCCTGTTTTTTGGTGGACATAAATATCTGCCACACGGAAACCTGCTTGGTTTTGGTGGAACTTTTTACAAAATCACCCCCCCCCCCCCCCCCC
>JAVLVB010000597.1:414599-424681 GCA_032876305.1 Orestias chungarensis
TGTGCATATAACAAAGAGCTATAAATTCCTGATAAGGCCTGTTTATTATCTCTCTGAGGAGCTGAGTTCAGAGGGGCACGGGAAGGGGGCTATCCATCGATCCCTAGCAATAAATCTGTTAGTTGGGGGGTGAAACCAGATGGCAAAGTTGTACTATCTTTTCTTCCTGTGTATGCAGACTGATAGGGATCAGTGAGGGGTCAGCGAGTAGGCGGAATAACCTTTTCTGCAACAGTTTGTGTAAATTACATGTGATTTGTTTTATGACTCTGTATACTCCCTACTTTCAATAAAATAGCCTGATGCAGAAGTAGAGCTCAGACCCGAGTAAGCCATTGAACTAGAACGGCCTAGGCTCTCCCTTTCTGCAGAAAGGAAACTTGGACGATCCGCAAGACGTTTTTTGACTGAGTAGGATCTGAGTTTATATCTTTTATTTGAACATTGTGAGAACCTGAATATGCTGTCCTGAGATCAACCAACCTGGGGAAGTCAAGGAGGACTTCAACACCCTAGTAATCTTTCTTGTGTGCTAAACACAGGTTTATCTCTTCTTGTGACCACAAAGCCTCAAGAACTCAAGAACCAAATCCTTCCATGCCTAACTGATAACCTGGACTCCCAAATGGTAAGCTGTCTTTCAGCTGTCTGCACATCTACAGCATTTACACATCCAAGCCTTCAAGTCTCAGAACCTGGACTCCATCTACCACTGGAACTAATAACCCACAACTGCAGATCCACTCAACTCTGGCAGTGTCCTCCTTCACCTTCAAGTAAGATCCACTCCAGCAAATATTTTTCAGTTTTCTCCACTCAGTACTTACCTTCTCAGTCCTCCAGGTCTCCCACGTCATTTCATGTTTTTCTTGCTCCCAATAGGCTGTTTTATTTTCTACTTTGTTCAATAAACATATTTTATCTGATTGCTGATCTTCTGGTTACCTATGTTTGTAGGTCAAGGACCTTAAAACAACCATGATAAAAGCAAAACATACCGGACACATTTGCACCATTTACACATGCTGCATGATATAATATTATATAAAAAATGAATATTGAATGATGATTAATATTTAGATGGTTATTACCATCCGTTTTATGATATTATAACTTGTAATTTTTTTTATAATAAAACATAGAATATTCTAGATTAATATACATAAGGTAAATTAAATTATTATTTTTCTGTCAGGCTGAAATTGCGGGATTGTGTCTCAATCTGAGTTTGTGGTTATTAAAGGTTTATCTTTCTTGTATATTAACTTGTTGTCTATTTTTTTTGTCATAAATTGTTAATCAAAACTACCTAGTTATCATCCAATTGTTGGAAACAAGAAGTATAGAATTAATTTTACCACCTGAGTAAATTGTGCACTTTTAATTTAAAAAAGGAAATTTCATCGAGTGTTTTTACATTCCATTAAAATTTTTACAAGTTAGTATTTTCATACATAATAAATATTTTTGAAATATGAATTACATTTTTACACTAAAACTGTACTTTTTTATAGAATGGCTGCCAATAACAATGAAACAACCTGTGTAGTTCTGGAGAACTTCTGTGGCAGGACACTGCATAAGTTTACTGTCGGACCCAAACTTAATGAAATGGACTGTTGATGCTGCCTGACACTTGTCCCATGTTAAAGCTAAAGACAGTGGACTTATGCAGTTTGGCAGGTGTGCTAATCCCTCAGTCGCAAAGTAATTGAATGTTCTTCACAGAGCCACAGCGCACGCTTCAAAAAGGCACCACAGCACCCAGAAAATTGCAGAGGTCACACACAAGGCCAGAGTAGCACAACACAACAGAGTGCTAGGGGGGGACTGGAAACAAAAACCGTGCACAAGGCCCACACAAAGTACCCCAAAAATATCAAAAAAGAAAGACCCTCAACATCTACACCCAGGAATACGTGGCTGACATCTATGCACCACTTTGTAGCAGTCCTACTTGAAAGCATAAACTATAAACAATTTAATAGTCATTTTGATGTCCATTTCTGTATAATATGTTGGCTTTAGCAGGACTTGTTTCCATTTAAAACTCCTTAGGTATGAAAAGTACCATACATGCTAAAGTGCTAAATAATATCAGGGGGGGTAATAAGTGCATTTAGATCTTTCAGGGCAAGAGGTACTCACGAAAGAGCTGGGTCTTCAAGGATTTCTTGAAAGTGGAAAGACAATCTGATGCTCTGATAGTGCATGTAAGGTCGTTCCACTAGCGTGGAACTGTCAATGAGAAGAGTTTACATTGACCTGCACGGGGCATTGGTCATGTAAGTTCAGTGAGAGAGAGTCAGAGAGGTTTTTATTGTCATTTTAGCTACGTACAAGTACATATCGAAACGAAACAGCGTTCCTCTAGGATCACGGGTAACACGGTACAAAAAGCCTAAAACAGAACAAAACAATGTAAACACAACAGTAAATAAAAAAATTCTATAATAAATAACTACAAAAGATATTCCCAATTATGCCTAATCTAAACAGTAATTAGAAGACAAGTGTTAGTACATGATGGTACAATGGTTCATGAGGAAACAAAAAGAGAAACCTTGGCATGACATTCATTTTAATTGTGTTAATTCTCCCAATAAGAGATAAAGGAAGTCCTGTTTCAAATAATCAACCAATGGAGAGAAATTGTTTTGGAAAAAGAGAGGACAGAGTGCGAGAAAGGACTCCCAAGTACCTAAAACCACAAGGGGCAAATTTAAATGGGATAATGGATTGATTAATTGATAACACCAGTGAGTTTACTCTGTAAATGAACTATGTAGCCTGAAAATTAACCAAACTTCTTCAGGAGTGACATGATTAGAGGAACAGAAGTCATGAGATTCGTCACATATAGCAATAAATCCTTGGCTTAAAAACATACTTTCAATTTGATTCTGAAACCAGAAACACCTCGAAAAGAAGAGAGACACTTCAAAGCAATCGATAAGGGTTCGAAGGTGAGGGCAAATAGCAAAGTGGATAGTGGGCACCCCTGTCTTGTACCATACAACAGGGAAATATATTTAGAACGGACACGATTATTATGAACACTAGCTGAGGGGGACGAATATAACAACTTGACCCAAGATATGAATGTTTCATCAAAGCTAATTCTGCGCAGCACTTCAAATAGGTCACCCCCACTCAACACGACTGAATGCTTGCCCTGCATCCACCAAAATTATCACCTCTGGAAGAGAGGAAGAGTATTCCGCAAATATTGTACTGAAAAGGGTGCGAATGTTAAAGGAAAGGTGACGATCTTTGATGAAGCCATTCTTAAGAGGCCATATTAGTCTCAAAAAGAATGAACTCATGCAGTGTTTTCCACAAATGCACATGCTTAGGCCTGTCACAATAAACGATAAATGAATTAATAGTACAATAATTAAAATGAGTTCGATCATTTTCACTTATCGGCTTTATCGTTTTTACTAGCCTTTTCCTATATCGACACTGGATGACAAAAAGACTTAACTCCGGTGCTCTCCACTCGCCCCTCCCTTTCTCATTTTCTAAGCGTGGGGAGGAGTTAACTAATAAATCAGGGCAGTGCGCTATTCTGTAGTTCTCCAGCGTTTTAGCTCAAGGAGCATGCTTTAGAAACACTAGCAGATATCGGGACAAACCTCAAAATAGAACTGATTACAAAGTTGAACGTAACTGCACAAGTGTGGGAGCAGTTCGGAGGATTTTCGAGGCGAACCGCTGGACCTTTGCAAGCCGGTGTTTCGTCGAGTCGCATTTCCCCGTCAGATACTGTTTCCCCTTTGTCTTTTTGCCGCGTCACTTCGCTTCTATCCGCACAGTATGGCGTGAGTTTTGTGCCACCAGGTTTGCGGGCACAGAGCTATCTGAAGGAGCAATAATTGTAAACATGTGCTTATGAATCTCAGGTGCGCGCGCTCGCTCAAAGGTGCTCGGACAGGCGCTCAACTCTGACAAACTGCTCGCTCAGCTCACTCTCCTCGCGCTCGGCTCTGTGTCTGCGCTCGCAACTCTACATTATATGTAAATGAGCCGCGCTCCCAGCTAATCAAAGAATGGCCTTTTTCATACAATTAAATAATTCCTTCCAAATACACAAAGTTGATTCATACTCTCAGACTCACTAACATTTCAGCAGAGTTGCAGGAGCAGACACAGAGCCGAGCGTGAGCAGTTTGTCAGAGTTGAGCGAGTGTCCGAGCACCTTTGAGCGAGCGTGCGCACCTGAAATTAATACGATCCCAATTATTTCTCCTTTAGACAGCTCGGTGCCTGCAAACCCGGTGGCAAAAAAATCACGTAATACACACGTGGTAAAACGGTAGCAATGAAGAGCGGCAATACAACTAACTTGTACATGCACCTAAAGAGCAACCATCCAATTCAGTTTTCTCAGCTGTGCAAAAAATGTAGGCCCTCTCCATCTTCAAGTCCCCGACAGCCCACTATCAGTAAAGCAATTAATCGGCAGGAAACATACAAAAAGGACGGCGCAAAGTGGTGCGTGCTTACAGACAGTGTAGCTAGTTAGCTTAATTGCTACAGAAATCCTTCCCTTTAATATTACTGAAAAGCCGTCATTTCGAAAGATTTTGCAAATGTTTGACAGACAGAACGAAATCTACAAGAAAAGATTTTATTTATGTTTTATTGTTTAGTTTTTATTCAAGTGCATTTTTTGTTAACAGACTCTGAGAGTCCATTTATGCATTTTTTTGGTAGTTTTGTTTATTTTATTTACCTGTTTCAGATTTTAGTGTTAAAATGAAAATAACGTTTATTGATCTTTGACATGAAATAGTTGCAATATTATATCATTATCATTATATGAATTTGAAATGCTCTCCAACAATACTATCGTTTATCGCAATAATATCTGAGACAGTTAATCTTTCAGCAAAATTTGTTATCATTTCAGAAATGCACATGTTCTGTTTCACAAATGCGCACACTTCGTTTCACAAGTATATTTTTCATGCAAACTTGTAATAAACATTCGGAAATGCACACGACTTGTTACACAAATGCTCGCTGCATTCGTGAGAGAATCTCCTGCGGTGAATTTTGAGACTCATCTTACGGTGCAGGTCAACAAACGTCACCATTGGCTGATGAATCTGTCAATCAAATTCACACAGGCCAATTGAATAGCTGATTACATTTTACCGACTAAAATGGCTAAAGGAAGATCCCGTTCAAATTTCACTAACTTCGGAACATTTAATCTTCTCTAGTTAAAAAACTACAAAACACAAACACTTCAAACCTGGACTGGATTGTTCTAAAGAGTTTGCAGAATATTTAAATCCAGGTTTGTGATTTGTAAAACCTTTCTCTGATTTGTGAAACTTCAATAAAGGCCCCGTTTCAGCACTTTTTTAGGTTCTGCATAACACTTAACCTGCTCCAGCTCCCAAACTGCAAAACATACACACTTCAAATTATTATTCAATTACTATTATTTAAAGTCATATTTAAAGTAATAAAAAAGTTGCATGTGAAGCTCCTCTCTCTCGATGTAAAACATTCATAAAGTTATTAATCACTTCAACAGCTTCATGTTTATGACACCTGATTATTATTTTGTATTTATTTTTTTGTTCATATTGCTTCAATAACTTTAATTCTCTTAACTCTCCTCCATTTCGCAATTCTTAATTTTTTCCATCGCTTC
The DNA here is from genome assembly GCA_032876305.1 of Orestias chungarensis. Taxonomy (NCBI): domain Eukaryota; kingdom Metazoa; phylum Chordata; class Actinopteri; order Cyprinodontiformes; family Cyprinodontidae; genus Orestias; species Orestias chungarensis. The sequence goes on from JAVLVB010000597.1 coordinate 420,271, forward strand.
AGCCCTGGTCAGTCCTTTTGTTTTAGTCATTGCATTTATGGATGACTGTGTTACAACCCAAAATGTTAGGTTAAAAACTATTTTATAAAGATACAAATTTTTACATTTTAATTAAGATTATATATAAGCTTTTCCTTCTTTTCTGAATACTATCTATGACTTTGCTCTCTTTTATTGTCCAAGCATGCATGACATTTTTTGCTGTCACTACCTGTTCATTCAGGAGGACTAAGTACTGCTAGTAAATGACTAGATGGTGTCCGTGGAAATAAACTATTTAAACTACTAATTGAGGATATTAACTGAGCTTACTGTACTGTTCTATAACTTGGAACAGTTGAAATGTACGATTGAATTGAAATTAGTTCTGTAAAGTGCCTGCAGGCTAAATCTTCTTTTATTGTGCAAAAGTGATTTTTGAATTTAATTAAATAATTTATGGATTATTTTATAACTTTTAATTAGGTCACCTAATGTGGTTTACCATTAGATTTTCAACAAACATCTTATCTGAATAAAGCTTTGCATTTGTGTATTATTTTGTTAAAGAACATACTTATTTAGTTAATGTTGAAGTTTTGTACAAATCTATTCTAGTAACTTACCTCAGAAAGCATCACATTCAGCGTGAATTTAATTTTGTATAAAGAGAACACGTCCCTGTCTTCGGTAGACATGTTTTTGTAAGTGTGAAGCAGGTCTGAGAGGTACTTCATTATTTTTTCCAATTGCTGATTGTCATCAAAAATGATTGGAACACTCTTGTCTTGAGAACAGAAATGTGGCATCACTGTACCAGACGGAATGTCCTGTAAAATTAAGAGCTGGAGCAGTTGAAATGTGATACAAACCTAAAAAAGTGCTGAAACGGGGCCTTTATTGAAGTTTCACAAATCAGAGAAAGGTTTCACAAATCACAAACCTGGATTTAAATACTCTGCAGTCTGTTTAGAACAATACAGCCCAGGTTGGAAGTGTTTATGTTTTGTAGTTTTTTATCTAGAGAAGATTAAATGTGCTGAAGATAGAGAAATTTGAGCGGAATCGCCCTTTAGCCAACTTCAGCTTTGTGCATTTTCCGGTTCCACCTGTACTGGGCATGCGCATTACTCTGCGTCGCTAAAACGTAATGAGATATTCGATTGGCCTGTGTGAATTTGATTGACAGATTCATGATCCAATGGGGACGTTTGTTGACCTGCGCGGTCAGATGAGTCTCAAAATTCACCGCAGCGGATTCTCTCACGAATGCAGCGAGTTTCACAAATGAGAAACGGATTCTAATCCACACTCAGCGAGTCGTGTGACCTGTGGATTAAGATTAAAAGTGGAAGTATAAATTATATTTGTGAACCAGAATGTGTGCATTTGTGTAACAAGTCGTGTGCATTTCCGAATTTTTATTTTATAATTTTTATATATAAGTTTGCATAAAAAATATATTTGTGAAACGGAGTGGGGGCTTTTGTGGCCCTTTGGGTTTTTATCAATGGCCCAGCTGTTTTGAAAAGTAATTATTAATAATTAAAAAATAATAATAATTCAATCGCCCGCTCTTATTTTGAAATTGCGCGCCGCAATCTCAATACGAGGCTGGGGGTTGCCTCCATGGCAACGATAAAACAGATAGCACTACAGCGATCCCAAACTTGAGACAGTCACTCTCAGCAGCAGCGACAAGTTTACCGACCAGAGCAGTAATGGTATGCTCGACATTTGCTCATAAAAGAAAACTGGACAGAAAAACCGCCAGTTCCAGAGTGGACAGAAAGTGCAAATCCCTGCAATGTTCGGCTACACATACAGATGTGAATCTGCGTTCTCAAATATGAACATAATTAAAAATCAGAACCAGAGTCGCCAAACCAACGAGCACATGCATCAGTGTGTCTCCCTGGCGATCACATCATTTAAGCCCAGGTTTGAAACATTGGCTAAGAAACAAGAGGCAATTTCTCCCATTAAAGCGGACATGTGAGAAATATGAAATAGTTCTTGAGATGCATAGTTTGTTAAACAAAGCACAAATGGGCTGCCTGAAAGCTAGTTTTTTTTTTTTGATCTTGAACAGGGTTATGTTTGGTTTTTGTCATATGTGTTTTTTGTCCCCTGTTAGTTTGCCGTTTAATTTGTTGTAGTTGCTTTGCTTTACTTTGTTATCATTATTTATATTTAGCTATTGTTTTGTTTAGGTTATTTTCTAGTTTGGTTGAGTCTTTGTTTTCTCCCTCTCTCTTTCTCCCTGTGTTTGTATGTTTGTGTGTGTGTGTTCCCTCATCTGTGTTTTATCTGTTCTCATTATTCACATCTATTCCAAATAATCTAATCATCTTGTCCACCAATCCAACCCCGGTTCCTCTTACTTAAGCTGCATTCATCCACTCACTCACCGCTGGAACGTCTGATTTCCCTCCTCGTCTCTCTGCGTCATCTCTAGCTTTTTCCTTCACGTCTCCCAGTAAGCCTTTTCGCCTCTTGCTCGCTGAATTCTCTGTCCTGGCTCCCGTCCTGGTATTCACTTTGGTTTTGTTTTCCTGTAGTGTCCGGTTTCCTGTGATTATTATTGTTGTTATTTTGTCTATTAGTTTATTTCCCCCTTCCCCCATTTATAAATGTTATACATATGTTATATTGTTATGATACATTATCATACACGGTCCCAATAAATGGCCCCTGGAGTCACAGAAAAACAAATGTGGCCCCTCATCATTTCTATTTGAGTACCCCTAGTATAGAGGGTTATTCCGCGTGTTCATTATATTTACAACAGGTTCGCAATAGTGCTCTCTCCGTCTCTAGAGAACTAGATTGATTGATCTGACACAGGTGCGAGTGATTATTAAGAAAAAGGGAGAGACAGCGCAGGGGAACTGGAGTGGAAATAGAACAGAATAAAGCAATACTAACACTAATCAAAACAATACAGCTCTCGAAGAAGCCGGGTGTTTTCTCTCCGTCTCCCTAATTACCCTTATATGTCCTGCTTCAGCTCTGTGTTTTGTGTCTTTTCATTCTTTTTTGGAGCCTCTCTTTGCATATCTTCCGAAAACCGAAAAATCCATCAGCAATGGATTTTTCGGCGCATGGTCAGAAATAACTAAAGGGTGATAGTCAGACGAAACCACATTACTGATGAGGGAAGTGTCAATAATAAAATAGTCAATGCGGGAGTACGTCTGGTGTTGATGAGAGTAAAAGGAGAATACTTTGGTCTTGGGGTTATAAAATCTCCAAGGGTCAACAAGACCATTATTGGACATGAAGTCAAGTACTGTTTGGGAGGTCAACAAACATGACAAGGTGTGAGTGGGTCGATTGTAGAGCTGAAATTTCCACCCATAACTAGACGATGAGTATTTAAAGAAGGAATAGAACTAAATAACCTTTGCATAAAATTTGGGTCATCAATGTTTGGAACATAAATATTTACCAACACAACTGGATTATTACATAGGGTGCCACGTATAATCAGATATCTGCTATTGCAATCTGAAATAGTTTTATCAGGGATAAATTGGAACCCTCTCCTAATCAAAACTCCCACGCCTCTCATTTTGAAGTCAAGATTGAGTGAAAAACATCCCAGACCCAAGAACATTTTAGCATTGCGTGGTCACTATTACTAAGATGCGTTTTTTGTAAGAATATAATATCAGAGCTCAATCGTTTTAAATGAGTTAGTACCCTAGAGTGTATGACCGGATTGTTAAACCCCTTCACGTTCTAACTCAGGAATCTCAAACCCGACGCATCCGGATGAGTAGAATTAGACCAGGGTGTTATTTATAAAGTTCGTGCCATGGAAGTAAAGATAAAACCCCAACCCAAGCTTTTACCTACCCAACTAAATCCCCAAACTGCCCTCTAAACCCAATATGAGGGCCAGTGAAGTGGCTCCAAATTGAGCTAAATGTGAACAGGCCGTACCCTCGATAGCACAGTATGGGAAGAAAAAAGAGCCCCTGTGGAGCAGATACATAACAGTAACTACAGTATAGAGTGCATACAGAACTTTAAGCAAACCGTTAGGTAAAACTTAGCATTTATAAACACTGAATGGTGTATCAGTGTCCATCGAAGTGTGGTAGCACAATAATTAGTATGAACAAAGAGGGAGAAAAACAATGTTTAGCAAGCCAACTGAATGCAATCCCGAATACAGGTGTATTTTAGAAAGTTAGCTTTTAGATATTATTCCAACTTGAGAAGCATAGTGTTGAGAAAGTCTCTCAGACTTCTCACCGAGTTCAGACCTGTAAATATTAGAGAGATTTAATAAGGACACCAACGCTGACATATGTTTCACCTGTTGCAAGAGGGAGACCTGACAGACAGACCCCTGTCGTATATCCTCAGGTCTGAGGTCTCCGCTCCGCTCTGGGTTCTTTTATTGAATACAAAAAAGGCGGTA
>JAVLVB010000598.1:5372-30581 GCA_032876305.1 Orestias chungarensis
AGAGTTACCATCCATCTGCAAAATTTCCACTCTCAATCTCTGGCAGAGTTACAGTCCTCCTCTAAAACCTCCAACCATACTGTCCACTCAGCAGAGTTACCATCAAACTGCAAAGCCTAAGGCCTCGATCTCCCTCCACCAGCAGAGATACCATCCACCTGCACATCATCCAGCCCAATCTCCACCAGCAGAGTTACAAACCACCTGCAAAAACTCCACCCCAATCTCCACCAACAGAGATAAATTCAACCTACAAAGCCTTAAACATCAATCGAGTTACCATCCATCTGCAAAACCTCAACCCAAATCTCCACCAGCAAAGTTACCATACACCTCCAAATCTTCCAGCGTCACTCTCCAGCAGTAGAGATACCATCCACCTGCAAGGCCTCCAGCCTCAGCCATCTCCAGCAGAATTACCATCCATCTGCAAATACTCCACCCTCAGTCTTTACCTTTCAGAGTTACCACCCACCTGCCAAACCTCCACCCTCAGTCACAACCGCTAGTTTTCCCATCCATCTGCAAAATCTCAAACCCCAATCTCCACCAACACAGTAACATCCACCTGCAAAACCTCCACCCCAATCTCCATCAGTAGAGTTACCATCCACCTGCAAAACCTCCAGCCTCACTCTTCACAGGGTTAAAATCTACCTGCAAAATCAGCAATAGTATCAACGTATTCATCATGAAGGTTTTGATGACATGCTGAGGTAAGTTTTATTTTTATTACAGACATTTGCGATGTTGGATGTGTGCAGTCATGTCATTTATGGTATTTCTAATTCTCACAGGGACAAAGTCCGTCGAAGGCGTCCCTACAGTCTCAAGCTCTACATTTAAAAATGAAGACTCTGCTTATGCTGTTTAATTCTTAGCTGATGGATGGCAACTTTATTAATGGAGAATGAGGGTGGAGGTTTTGAGGGTAGATTATAACTGCTTGTGGTGATTCAGGTTTTGCAAGTTAGTTTTAAATTTTGGTGGAGATTAGGGGGGAAGATTTGAAGGTGGATGGTAACTCTGCTGGTGGACATTGGGGTGGTAATTTTGGAGGTGGATGTTAACACTGCTGGTATAGATTGAGGCTGGGGGTTTTCGGGTGGAGAGTAACTGCTGGTGAAGATTTGTGTGGAGGTTTTGCTTATGGGTGATAATTCTACTGCTGGAGACTGATTGTGGATGTTTTGCATGTGAAAGGTAAATCTGCTTGGTAAGACTTGTGGTGGATGTTTTGCAGGTTGATTTTACATACCCAGAGTTCAAATCAAAGTACAAAAACTCCACCATCAGTCTTAACCTGCAAAAATTACACCCCAATCTCCACCAACAGAGATAAATTCAACCTATAAAGCCTTAAACATCAATTGAGTTACCATCCATCTTCAAAACCTCAACCCCAATCTCCATCAGCAGAGTTACCATCCACCTGAAAAATCTCCACCCCTGTCTCAACTAGCAACGGTAATATCAACCTGCAAAACATCCGCCCTAAGTCTTCCCTTGCAGATTTACCTTTCACATGCAAAGCATCCACTTTCAGTCCCCACCAGTAGAATTATCACCCCAATCTTCACCAGCAAAGTTTCTCTCCACCCAAAAAACCGGCAGGCTCAATCTCCACCAGCACAGTTACCATCCACCTCCAAAATTACCACCCCACACGCCACCAGCAGAGTTACCATCCACCTGCAAAACATCCACCCCAATCTCCACAAGTAGAGATACTATTCACCTGCAAAATATCCAGCCTCACTCACCATCAGCAGAATTACCATCCACCTGCAAGGCCCCCAGCCTCAGCCATCTCCAGCAGAGTTACCATCCACCTGTAAAACCTCCAGCCTCACTCTCCACCAACAGAGGTACCATCCATCTGCAAATACTCCACCCTTAGTCTTTACCTTTCAGAGTTACCACCCGCCTGCCAAACCTCCACCCTCAGTCACAACCAGCAGTTTTCCCATCTATCTGCAAAACCTCCTCCCCAATGACTGCACACATCCAACATCCCAAATGTCTGTTTTAAAAATAAAACTTACCTCAGCATGTCAACAACTTCATGATGAATACGTTGATACTATTGCTGATTTTGCAGGTTTATTTTAACTCTGATTGTGCAGAGTGAGGCTGGATGTTTTTCAGATGGATGGTACCCCTACTTATGGAGATTGGGGTGGAGGTTTTGCAGGTGGATGTTACTGTGCTGGTGGGGATTGGGGTGGAGATTTTGCAGATGGATGGGAAAACTACTGGTTGTGACTGAGGATGGAGGTTTGGCAGGCGGGTGGTAACTCTGAAAGGTAAAGACTGAGGGTGGAGTATTTGCAGATGGATGGTAATTCTGCTGATGGTGAGTGAGGCTGGTGGATATTGGGGTGGAGGTTTTGCAGGTGGATGGTAACTCTGCTGGTGGAGGTTTTTCATGTGGGTGATAATTCTACTGGTGGGGACCTTAAGTGGATGCTTTGCATGTGAAAGGTAAATCTGCTAGGAAAGACTTAGGGTGGATGTTTTGCAGGTTGATTTTACCTCTGCTAGTCGAGACAGGGGTGGAGATTTTTCAGGTGGATGGTAACTGCTAGATGAAGCCGCAGGGTGGAGATTGCAAACCTCATCAGGGTTAAGATCAACCTGCAAACCCTTAAACTCCACAAGTTAAGTTAAGATCCACTTTCTCAACTTTCACGCTCAGGATCAACGTGCAGAGTTACCATCCACCTGCAAAGCGTCCACCCCAATCCTTACCAGCAGAGTTCAAATTAACTTAAAAAACTCCACCATCAGTCTTAACCTTACAGAGTTACCATCCAACTGCAAAAACTGCACGGAGATAAAATCAACCTACAAAGCCTTAAACATCAGTCTAGGCACCATCCACCTGCCAAATCTCTACCTTCAGTCACAACCAGCAGAGTTACACTCATTCTTATCAGATGGATTGTAACACTACTGACTGAGAATGGCGGTGGTGGGTTTGCAGATCTTAACTCTGCTTTTGGTTTTTAAGGCTTTGCAGGTTGATTTTACCTCTGCTGGTTGAATTTAGGCTGGAGAAGTAACTAGTTGATGGTAACTTTGCAGTTGGTATTGAAAGCAGGACTGCTTGCAGATGTTATCTTTGTTGTTTGAGACTGAGGGTGGAGATTTTGCAGGTGGATGGTAACTCTGCTTTTGGTTTTTAAGGCTTTGCAGGTTGATTCTAACTGCATGTGGAGATGTTTCAGGTGGATGGTAACTCTACCATTTTCAAAACGAAAAAATCCCCATCAGTATTACAGTTGACTTGGTAAATGGCCAAAGCTCTTATTCTAATTGTGAAAAATTTAACTCTGTTCAAACGAGGCAGCATGGTAACTGTTTCTGTGACAACCACAGGTAAGATATGCCAATCATGACTTTTATTTATGCTTTCTTTAACAGCTTAGTAATATGTGTTTGTTATATACTCCAAACACTCCAATATTATTTTTGAAGGCCAAAGTTAGTACAAACTGCGACAATTAAAACCTTTAGGATACCCCCCTAAAAATCAACCTCTAGTTTTGAATTCCTCTTAATGTCTTAATGTTATACCTTGTCTGTTTAGTATCTCTGATGTTGTGTTTATAACGTTTTAAAGTCATTCTTACGGTTCTAGGAAGTTTCTATGGTTTTATAGAAGAAGTTGAAGTTCTATGAAGTTGGTTCTATGGTTCGTAAAGGTTCTAGGAAGTTGTGATACTTTCTCAGAAAAATTGTTTTTGCTATGTCTTAAAGCACAGTTGTATAGCTGCTTGATTGAAGCTGTGGGGGGAACAAAAACTAAAATCTGACCAGACTGTTACTTTATTGTCATTGTTTCACAGAGTTTTCTAATAACATTGATCAAATTAAAAGAAACACGATCCCAAAAAAATACAGAATTAGCCTTTGTGCTTCCTTTTTTTCGGATTGGATTAATGAAACTGGGGGTTGAAAATGGTTTCATTTCTAAAGTACAAAATTTGAAATTTCAATATGATGCATCACTTTTAATTTAAATTTAACAAACCAAAAACCCAGCTCTGTTTCTAAAATGTGACCAACTGAATGCAAGGCTTACATTGAACAAATTTTAAATGGCATCAGTATACAAAGCATCTCAAAAGCTGTGAAAGATGTAACCATAAGTTTTAGTTTATTAGCAATAAAAGGAATGAAGTGTAAGCTTACTGTAACTCCTATCTTAGAACTTTGCTTTAGTTGACTGTTGTAGAACCTGCAGTTTTAAAGTGTGGGACATATATTTCCCTGAAAGTCATAAACTCATCTTGGGATGCTTACCTATCTAAAAATAATCTGCAGCTTAGGGTGCTGACCGATGTGATGTGGAAATGTTTAATTCAAGGGCGTTTTGGTCACACAGTGATACATGCCTTGTCCTGAGCTGCTGCCTACCTCTAAAGTTATCCAAAATGTCTGCCACTGTGAAATTCTGTTTCTTGTGTGTGTGCGTGTGCTTTTTTTCCTCTTTAGACAGCTGACTGGCCCGGTTCTCTCACGTCGCTCGACAGATTTCATCTGATAATGGGCTTAGACACACTAGCTGATCACATGTACCTGACCTTGCTGCACCAGCTAAACTCGGGAGGAGACAGTGTTTGCACGTATCTGTTCTGTTTGCTGAACGATGACAGGTTGTGCAGCTCCCACGCTACCGAAACTTTGGAGCTTTCATTTTCTCCATAGGTATGTGGAACGGCTCTTCAAAAGCAACAAGCAAAACATAAATAAAACAAAAACTTAAAACATTATGTCTTTAAAGATCTTTATTTGGCACAGTGTGGCTACATTTTCGAAGTTTGGGTCGTGCTAATTGCATTTGTCATTGACAGCTGACGAAATCGTGCAGTTTCTGCACATAATGAGGTTCTGATTAAAGATTACGAAATTCACCCACAACTAATTTGCTGTTATTTTAGCTGAAAAGTGAAGAGAATTACCCCTAATGCCACTGGTTTAGGCAATTACTCCATAATTGCCTTATCAAAGTGTCAGAGAAGAGTCAAGGCAAAAAATAACACCACTCATCAAGGCTGGTTTTTCACTCTGCATTTAGGTTTTATTAAATGAAATACAGCAGACTCACACTACTTTACAGATCAGGTAAAGTGTTTCGTGCACCAGCTGGATATGTAGTATGTTCATATCCAGTAGCTACACACATAAACACATCACCTCCTTTAATATAGACTAAATGAATGAAACATTTACATAACAAAAGTAATACAGTTAGAGAAAAATGGAAGGCAGCATAATTTAATACTGTTTAAAATCATTTATTACTGTGTCACACATGGCTAAAGATAGAAAAATCTTAATATTTTGCACCAAGTCTTTTCTTCTATCTAACTGAACAATATATCTAAATCAAAATCTGTTAATATTTCTAATCATAAGTGGACACACCGACTATTTGTATCTTTTAAGATGTACATTGCAACAAATTGGAAAATATACATTATTATTTTCTAAATAATACATTCACATTCATAAATCCTTTTAGTAAAAAAACAACAAAAAAACAATGTTATTTCTGGTTACGTCTTAAGTCAGCCCATATATTTTACCTCTTGAAATTGCTTAAGTTACGTACAAGGATATCACATAAGGGGGATATAGTGGTCAAATACAATAAATTAGGTTAATACAATAAAAGTTTTGGTTATGGTTTTTAGTAAGAACTGATATATGCATTCCAAGCAGACACATTTTTTCCATCCTTTATTTCCTTTAAAAATAGATATTTTTGTTACAGCAAACATTTAAGAATATAATATTAAATAAAAAAATAAATGCAGAAATTCAGGGTTCATGATAAACATCTTTGAAATTTGTTTAAAGGTTTTTATTTTGAAAAAGGCACCTTTAGTCTAATTAATGAGACTCAGTATGATTCATTATTGTGGTAAGTTGTTTAAAGAGTTCTCAAAAAAGTTTAAAACTAGTATTCCACTGTACAGAAAATAGTTGGAAGCGAAGGACAATATTCTGCATCCCCAGGTCTAGACATCGAACCCTGAAAGCAGACCAGAAGAAGTCCCCTAAAACATCATCAAAGTAGCTTCCACTGATGTTAAGTTAGTGCCTACATAATCATAAGTAGAATAGAATAGAATGCCTTTTATTGTCATACGTATGGTACAATGAGATTGGAGGACCACTCCTTACAGTGCCGTGCAAAACGATATCTCTAAAAAATATATACAGAAATAAACTATGTGAATGATCTGCAGAAAAATAAACAATGTATAGGAATATGAAGTATATACAGAAAATAACTCTATCTAGATAATTAGACAGTGGTGGCGATATTGCACTTGTAAATAAATATAAAAAATTGCACAGATATTGGTATAATGACATTGTATTGCACAGTCAGAGTCCCGTTGAGTTCAGGGTGGTGTCTGCTTTGAGGACACCAAGGAACCTGAAGGTGTGAACCCCCTCCACACGCTTGCCGTTTATGTAGAGAGGGGCTGCGTCGGTCCTGTTTTTCCTGGTGTTCAGTGTTAGGTTGTTCTGTGAACACCAGGCTGTCAACTTCAGGACAGTAAGAGGTCGTGCAAAATACATCTGATGCACCAAATCGTGCATCAGATTTGGTGCATCAGATGTATTTTGCTTGTCATGCTTTTATTGTGCTTGTTGTTTTCCGATTGTTTTATCCTTTTAATGTGTGTTTCTTTCAGTCGTTTACTTCACTCACACTACACAGCCATGAATAATTTACTTAAGAAGAATCACATGCTTCTCATGCAGTAATCACTCGCCCAGTTTAGAAGCACTCAGTTAACAAACAATCTTTGCTTAGTTGTCAGTTTGTTCCCAATTGTTCCTCCCTATGAGTTAGAATTCAAAACTGTTAAAAATAATAATTCTTGCCTGTTTTGTGCTTTTGGGCCTCCATATCACCTACACAGTTTGTGTGGGTTGTGCTAGACCAACGGTTTCCAACTTTCCTCCGAAAGAGTGACTAAAGTTTAAATTTTAGGTGCATCTCTTCATCGGGACACATGAATCAAATTAATGGCTCATTACCAGTTCTCTGCAGAGCTGAATAACTGATTATTAATGAGGGAGTTTAGCCATTTGGTTGGTTGGTGTTAAAAAACAAATAAGTTGGTTCAACAAAAATGGTGCTGGAGACCATTGTGTTAATTTATAAAAGGACCAACATAGAGACAATCATTCATAAAATGATTGGAGGAATCCTGGTTATCAAAGGAACATCGAACCAAAATCTCTTTATGGTGTTGAAACTTTTAAGTACGTAAAAATATGTTCTAAAATCTTCATATTATGATAGTAGAGATATTATATATGTTTTTGTTTTTTTAGGAACTTTAAACTGTTTATGTCAATTATTTACAAAACAGAAGAAATGGCCTTTAAAAAATGTTAGTAAGATTTACCTGATAAATACTTGGAAAAATAATTGATATTTTTTCAGCTTTCTCTGAAAGCTTGTAGGTTCCTTGTATTGTTGTTAATGTAAGTTTTAACCAATCCACATAAGAATATAACCGTTGTCCATTGTGACTGGATTTTGCTTTTGGACCTCTCTAGACTACCTTTACTCAAGCAAAGTCGTCTGTTGTAATGAGTTCCAGTGAATCAGTGGCTTCTGTGTTTATGGAACCATACTTAAGCTTTTTTTTTTTGTCTTCCTTCAGATGACAAGGACTGAAAACAGGCGCATTTACTCTACGACACTTAGTCTAAGCGATGCAGATTACCTCTGTTTTTCTCAACTATAAATAACCAAAATGTAGCCTAATGGAGTAATTTATGAACATCCTGCCTGTTCCATTGACAGAACTCTTTCCTATGGCAAATGTCTGGCATTTAACAAATCAATGACGTGAGTTATGAAGAGGAGCTGGGGCCTCGCCGAGTGCCCATTCTTCTCTATAACAAAGAAGGAAGTGCATTAAAAACCAGCATTGATGGGTTGTTGGGAGTTGCAGTCGATGTTTTCTCAGAGTTTAAAATTAAAAGGCTGGGTGAAAATATTTTTCTCTGGTAATCCGTCTTGTCAGCAGAGGTCGTTTTAATACTGATCAATTAAAAACTGAAATGGTAGGAGCAGGACAGGAGAGAGAGAGTTCAAAATCCAGCTGTTCAACAATCTAGGATTACTCATTTCACCCAGATGTGAGTTAATGACACCAGCTTTTCGCCTTGACTAAGTGTTATCGCTGCAGTCTATAATTTCATCTCGAAAATGACCAAGGGAGTGGATCTTCCTTATAGTAATTGAGTATTGATTTGAAAATAAACAGCAGCCAGACTCCCACCAAACTGGCCGAGCCGTCTTTCGGATGGAATCGACAATAAATGGGCACTGGTTGGAAGGATTAGTTATGGATCAGGATGAAACAGTCAAGCGCGTCTTTCCTCTCTGCAATCTCTCTTCCAATATATATCGGATTTTAAATAACCCATTTATGAACACTTTCATCTAAAACCTATAGGTTTGAGCAGGTAGATGATAAGTTAAAGCTGGATACCCTGAGGTTTTTGGTTAATTAATGCGTGAAACAGCGAGGAAATAATGCCCGTACTACAGTATAATGAGATTCTGAGACGTTGTTAAGCAAATGTCTGATGTCAAACATAACCTATGGGCTCAGAAACGCAAAATACATCTGCCCAGCTGTGGCCAAATACCTTTATCTGAGTGTTAGGGTGGCAGGGAGGGCGGCAATGTCTTAACAGCTCGGTAAATCGACAGAATACGAGGAGACTAACACTTAAGTCAGACTGCCCGTTAACCTCGGCGTAATCACTGCTAAACCGTGCTAACATGTCCAACGGTCCACCGTCGCCACCTTCTTAGACCACGTGCCCCTCTAACGACATTCAAATGTGCGATTTGTTTCCATTAGCCGCTACCTCCCTTTTGTTCCAGTGGAAACCGGCGGAGCCGTGTAGGAGGAGGACGAGTCGAGGACTAATGCTGTGAATGACCAAATGACCTCTGGGTTCCTATCAGGCGGCAGAGCAGATTAACAGAGAGATTCCACCGGCTGCCCTCGGAGCGCAGGCAGCGTAATGTCAAAATGTGGTGGGCGCAGTGCTTTTGTATTGTCATTCACACCTACTTAATGATTCCTGATTATCATTCACCTATTAATGGTCCATTTGTTATCGCTGTGACCTGCGTCAGGAGCATTAAGAACCTTTATCTATATTTATCTTGTCTATTATTGATTGCTTTTTCCCTCAGCATGTCATTATTAATTTAGCACGCTGTGTCAAGCTCACTGTTAATCATATTTAAACAGATATGGGGAGAAGGAAATCAATTTTCCATTATCCTTGAGGGTTTCATTTTTTCACCCCATATCCATTCAGCACTGTGGTGCGGACTCCAGAGATCAGCTATGCAAGACTGAGCAGAACCAAACCCATCCAGAATAAATAATCATCTAATGTGTATTTAATGAAAGCACTGCTTTGATTTTTTTTGTGAAATGTCAGTACAATGAGAAAGGGACCTCCCGTTGCAGGTTACGTTTTTTTAAATTTAGTTTTCAGGTATTAGCCTAACACTTGTCCCATTGCATAATCATGCTTTAAGTAGCAGTAATGTTGTTTTTTTGTTTGTTTTGTTTTGCTCTGTAAAATCGTCTCATACAGAAAAATCCCATGAATTTCAAACCTGAAACATCCAATGTGGCAACTACACCTTTAGACCTAATGAGTCCACACTAACCATCTTCCTTACATGAAAGGGACCAGGGCCAGCCCAAGGCTCAGTGAGGCCCAAAGCAGAATTGGATTTTGGGCCCCTCTTTATTTAGTCAGTATCACTTGTTGATCATTCACAAGCCTACAATAAACTTAATCCAGCTGTAGCAGTGTTGTTTACCTTCTATTGACAGCCTGACGTGTCTTTATACATGTATGTGTTACATGTTGAAATTATGCCTTTGTTCTGTCTCAAAAGGTAACGTAATAAGTGATACCAATGCAATAATAATTTGAATAATATCAATTAATGAATTTTAAATCATGTCCAGATTGCCACAAACGGTTTTTAATCTTAAAGAGTAACACATCTTGCCAAAAGAGTTGCCTGCATTTAATTTTCAGAACATACGAACATTTTGGTTAAAAAAAGAGTGAATAGGAATGTACAACAATAAGTTGTACAAAAACAACATGCAAAAAAACAACCCTTACATGTCTAAAAATAACAGAAAATGAAATTGTACAAAAACAGACAGAATAAAATGAATATCACCTAAATACTTAAGGATATAAAGGAATTTACCTGACACAAGGTAACATAAATGGTTTAAAACTAAATAAAACGATGAATAATTAGATGAACTCACTCTTAAAACGTTGTAAATGTATGTAACTAAAACTATGTGCCAAAGATTGAGTTAAAGGCCTGGTGGCCTTGGGTCCTTAAGCCGGCGCCTAGTTTGCTTGTGCTTTGGGCTGGCTCTGAAAGGGACCAAAATTATGGTTTCTGATCGATCCAGTCATTGACGTTAAACATTTCTAAGTTTGGGAAGTACATTTTCATATTAGTGTAAGATCACAAACTAAAGTTTTTACATGGAAGCTATTTTGATTAGTTAGGAGTCAAGTTTCATCACCTCTTGAATTTCCCTTTGATTTCAAGGTCATAAAAAATATGAGACGCTTCCCATATTTCCAGCATCAGCACTTAGACATTTTCTAAAATGTTGTTTTATTTATTATACTTAAGCAAAGAAAAAAAAACACATTTTTGGTTTAGCTCTTTCCATTTGAACAAAAGCAGGTCACAAAGAAAGACGGCTTAAGGAGCTGTTGGCTATTGGAAGGTAATGGTGCAAGACATGGCAGCCTACAACCAGCAAAGGAAGGGCTCTTCACTCAGATAATGAGGCTGAAGGATTTTTCATCTACAGACAAGACCGCTTTGATGCAGTGACATTGGAAAGCCCATAAAAGGAGCTGAATAAAATACAGGTGTGTTACTCAGAGCTAATAGGATCCCTGGCTTTTTGGGGGCAGATTTAGCCTTGCCTGACACAGGAGACACAGGAACACTAATTGGACACACTTACCTGGGTTCAATAAATGGACACGCAGGAATACATCAGTGGGGATAATACTCTGGACTAGGATGGAGCAACACTCGCACGTTAGAAACTTCAGATGGTTACCGAAAGCTTTCACTTTTAAACATTTAGGTACAAAAAACAGACAAATAACAGGAAAAAAGAAACAACATATTTGTATTATATATGTCAAAGTGTGTAAAAATACACTTTTTGAGATATGCTCTCTGGGGTACGCTGGTTGGTTATTTTAGGTTATTAAAATATGTTAGTAAAAATAATTTCAGTACAGGGTTTTAACACTTTAAACATATTTAACAAACAGATCAACTTGAAAAATGTTTCATTTGTTTGTTGATATCTCATCTGTACACATTATTTGTAATTTCTTATATATTCATGTCAGGAGGAGATTGAATAAAGATTCTGTTCGCTCTGTTTCTGGCAATCAAACATCTCTTGAGTCTTGACATCCAAGTAACAGGAGATCTTGCGGAACAAATCTGTGGTAGCCTACTAATTGATCAGAAATGCCTCTACACCAACCTTTGTCCAGAGTTTCTGTGGCAACCATCTTTCCCTGCAGCTTCAAAACCCTTCAACTAACCCTAACCCTAACCCTTAACTGTTTTGATTTTAAAAATAATAGACATTAGGGTCAATTTGACAAAGAAAAAAATTATTTCCACAGATAAGCGCCTTTTATCAACAAGTAGATAGAGACAAATAGCATAGAATAAAAATATATGATATCCTCTGCTGGGCAATCCTGCACCTCAGTGTCCCATAGCTGTGACCTGGGAGGTGATGAGGTGAGCAATTCCTGTTGTGGACGAGTAGAGTCCCAATGTTACAGACAATGCAAATAGTTTAGACAGGTTGGATGTTAAAGTTTCTGGTTATCCATCCAAGTTTAGTCTGATTTTGAACAGCGAGTTATAAAAAGTGGCAGAACAGCAATTTAGGATGGATTGAATCATGCTTTGTTACAGTAAAAAGAAGGAGTAACATCGAGTCCCATAAGTTTGCATGTGACTGTTTTTGAACTTCTGTAGAGTTCTGAGTTTATTTTCCAGCATTGCCACAAGCTATTTTAAGTTGTCGACTATTTCTGCAGTTTGGTTGCCGATGTAAGAGTTGTGTTTTTAAGTTATTCTTAGCTAACCATCTTCAAGCACACCTCGTTTTGTGTTTCCACCTTGGTCAGCTGAGTCACCTCACCGATAACTAGTCTTCTATAAATTTTGATGAAACATCCAAAAACTTCCCAATCACCACTAAAAACCCGAACCTTGAAATATGTTAATCATGACAGAACGAGCATCAGTTCTTTCTACTCTGAACAAATGTACTCATGCTTTGTATGAACCTTCGATGGCATGAAAATGTTAATATAGAAAAAAAGAAAAAAACCCATCCTTGATTGTTTGTTTGTTTAAAAGGACACTGGGGTCAAAATAGTGGTTTGTTGCCTGAATGGAATGCTATAGGAGGGTAAATTGACAGCTTGATTGTATGAAACAGTTTGATTTCCAGTTCCTTTAGATTATTTAACTATTTTAATGATTTTGTTTCTTGCTGATTAAATTAACGTCAACCGATGGTAGGAAAAAAGCTGAGGTCCTGTATAAAGCTGCAAGGATGTGTTAGTATGTTCCATGTTTTTTTGGGTGTTATTTTTCCCTTTAATGCAACCCGGTCATATTGCACGCATTCGACTGATGGCTGATATGAAAATATTGAGAAGAGCAGCTTAAAGGTCAAAATCTTAAATCCTTTCTTTGTGATTTAAATCTGATATTAGTTCCAAGGCTCAGACCTACTTAATCTTCCACTGGCATTCCAGCAGACCCGATTCTTCTTGCGTTGATCACAACAGGACTGATGTGAAATCTAAAGAATTCGTGTTTGTCAGCTGCAAAAGGATTAGGATTTTGAAAACCAAGAAACCTACTGTTTCTCACGGCATCCCTGCCGAAAGATTTGTTGTTTCTTCAGCTTAATATGGAGCAAATAAAAGCAGATCTAATTTTGGTAAAAGTCTCCCCTCTTTTTCAGACGACTGCTTCATATATGATTTATTTCACACGCTGATGCTCAGGCTTGATTTCCCCAGTCTGCAGTCAGACAGAAGGTGTTTACCAGTACTGTCAGGAAGACTCTTTAGATGGACTAATCTTTGGCTCACTGACAGCTCTGTCCTCTTGCAAAATGAACACAAATTCCCTCAGACCAGCCTCTCCCCAGGCTTGGATCAATATGGCTCGGATAAGCCAGGACACCTTCCTGGAACCACAGGGCATGATGGTGGGCTCTGGCATACCATCACTCGGTCTTAATTAGCTGGCTCAAACTGAAGCCTCTAGTGCATGTTTAAATAAGTGTGTGTGGGTGCCTGTGGTAAGATTGATTACGTGACACACTTGAGGCCTTTTCTGATTTAATCTGATGTCAAGCGTTATGTATAAAAATCAACAGCTCGTCACGGTAAGAAGCAAATTAGCCTCCTTCAGAGCATTGATTGTTAAATATGTTTAAACATGTAGGCTAATCAGCTGATCCCACACACTGGTGATGTGTTTTGCACAACTGCAGTGCCTTTACTTTGCTCATATTGTTCACTTGGTTAGATATTCCAGACGTTAACAGACGCAAACAAACATAGTGTGCTATTTGCATATTTTTATAGTTTTTTTTGTATTATTGTCAAACTTAAATGTTACGTGTACCTTCCACAGAGATCCCATTTTGTCTTTTCATCACACAAAGTATTTACTGACTCTCTGATGAATCATTGGAACCTTCCAAGCTTGAAACATTGTTCTGGGTTCTCTTGGGATAATTTTAGTAGGAACATTTGCTACCGTTTATGCTTTTTTCCAATTGCAAATAACGGCTCTCATAATGGTTTGCTCGGAGCCAAAAGCTTAGAAGTGACTTTGCAGCTCTTTACAAAACTCAGTGTTAGTGACTTTCTCATCTTTTCTTTAGATCTTGACATGACATTTTGTGTTCAGAGGATCTCCTAGTATACCTAGTCCTTTTAGACAGATTGAGTGATTTCTTGATCGTAACCAGGCCTTTGTGTGGCGTTTAAATTCAGTTTTTCAACAAATGTGGTCAATCAGACGTAAGTCATGATTTTACAAGGTCTGGACAGCTTCATTTGAAAACCACCAAATGTGTTTAATGTAAAACATTTAGGTGGGGTCGTAAAGCTGTAATGAAAAATCTGTAAGGGAAATTGAATACTTTACTACAACACTGAGCTGTCTACAATGTAGTTAAGTGGTCTTCATCCCTGGTCCTTAACATTTACTGGTCCATACATCCCTGGGCCAATAAGTTCAAATAAATTATTTCATAACCTTCTCAATAAAACCGAAGGCTTGTTGCAAATAAATTCATTTGAATTACTCCTAATTTAGATCATAAAACCAGCAAAATCCTATCAGTACCAGAATGAAAGTTATTGTCCTTATATACATTTATCTGTTAAATATTTGAGGAATAATTCATTATTACATGGACAATTTTTTTTTTTACAAATGAACACAAACGGAAGGAAATTGCGATTTTACATGATTGTCTTTGGAAGAAGTTAAGATAGACATATTATCCATGTTGGACTAAAATGGGTATCTATAGCAACATGATCAGGCAAGGTTTTGTTGCGTGTGCGTTAAAATGTTTAAAAAAACGTCTTTTTTGCTGCAGTTTTACATGGTTGTGTGATTACTGAGTTATGAAAAATAAGCAGATAACGTGGCGACCTTAAAGCTACCTCTCCATAGCAACCCTGGTAGTGGGTGGCTCATTCAAACAGTACGACAACGACTAAAAATGTGTCAAATTTACTTTTGACATACCAAAAATGTATTAAATCAATGATACTGTAAATGCCTAACTAATAAAATAACAGATGTATCGCTTGTATTTCCTTTAAACACGTTGCAGGATTGTAAATAAAGATGTTGCATAACAATATGGAGCACAAGTCAAGTGTTTTCATGGTTTGTCACAAAGTTTTTTTTTTCTTATTTGGAAATCCAATCAAATAACCTTACCTTAAAACAGGAAATACAATTTTAATGCTTCAATACTGTTTGACTATAATTGGCAGCCAAACCAATTGTTTTGGCTGTTAGAACCTTTTATTAAATTAAATACTATGAATATTAAGTGAATGGAAATATCTTTATGTTTTGGACGAGGGATTTCCATTATTTACAAATTATCGTACTTTGGAAATTGTTTTGATAGTACTCAAGTTTCATTCCACATTTTCATTATACATGTACACCATCAATCAAGATGTGGTTAGTTTTGTTTTTGTTGTAAATCCTTCACTTGCGCTTAATCCCACATGAGTCCTGACAGTTTTGTGATTTACTTGACTTTAGTTGACTAGTGAACATCTGTTCCATTCACTAAATAGCAGTTTGTTTAAGTAAGGGCCCACTGCATCTAGACCGGCTCCATCATGTATGATCTTGTGTAGCAGACGCCCAATTCATTTGTTATCTCTGCAGCGTGCTGCAGGCAACTGGCTGGCATGCTAGAATGGGAAATAAATGACACAGATGGGAGAATGCACGTTTCTCTGGCAGCCCACGGGCCTTCACATAAATAGCTTTTAACATGGGGATCAATAATGTTAAGTTGTGATTAAATAGATAATTACATTCAAAATTAGCCGCCCCAGGGGCTAACATGTGTTCATGGATTATCAAGACGAGGGCTGTTATTTTGTCTTGGCCCTATAAGAAAAAAAGATAGGAGTTTTCATTTCTTTTTTACATTTACCTACCATCATGAAAGGTTTTTTGAGATTCAGAAATAAGAATATAACCTTTTATTTTGTTCTGTTCTTGCTTTCTAGTTACCTCCCTGTTAGTTATTTTTGTTGGGTCATCTAATTTGATTTCTTTGAAAGAAAAATGTAAACATTTTATATGCTTAATTACCTTTTCGTTATTAAGACCTGCGGTTACAAGACTGCTATGGTTTTCTCATGTCTATTGGAAATCTACTTGTAAGTACACAAAGCACTTCTGATCAGTGAGACCTATTGCACTGCAGTGGGTTTTTTCTTAATGTTCTCTGTTGAAAAATGGCAATTTTATTCGGTGACATGTTAAAGGTAAGTTTCTTAGATGCGTTTTGATGCCTGGTAGTTATACTTCACCCTGTCCTACTAAAGGTTAAATAATATTTACCTATTAGTAGAAAAAGCAGATTGGGAATTTTGAAATACATACCCACAGTGCCAATTCACATGATGTTTGCTGGCATTTGTAAATCAGCTAGATCTGTTCATTTTACGTTGTAGCTGATTAACTTTACCTTTGTGAGAAGCTGAATGGAAGACAATGGAGATTATGTGCATTAACACTGTGAGTGTTAATGCACATTAAGGTGCGGTTGATCTTTTGGAGAATTAAAATAAGTCGTTACAAGCATCATTAGAGGATAATGCTTGTGGAGAGCTGTGGTCTGTAATACTGTGGTTCACTGTTTTGCATCGTAAATCATTCTTATATCCCTTGTTACTACATTGAAGAAATCAAAATAAAGAGCCTATAAGCCACTACATTTTCATCACACTCCATTAAATCAGGTTTTTGTTGAATTATTCCTTCTTTAACCACTCTGGGAAGAACAATTATTGTCTTCATTATAAAAAAAAAAAACATGAGCTGTGCATGGTCTGGCCGAACTTCACCAATCAGTTCTCAAAGGCCACTTGGCAATGCCAGAATCAAGAACCAGTTTATTTGTACAGCGCTAATTTACAACACATGTCGTCTCATGACACTTTGCAAGAAAATCCTTTTATACAAATCATACAAATAGGTATTTTTAAAGTTTTTCTTTAACTGCTTATTAAAACTCATATGTACTTCTCTTACTATATGCATTGCTTGAGACCGATAGTGCTGTGTGTCCTTGGAAACCTGTCTAATCCTTCCCGAGGAACATCAGATGTGGAATGTACATGGGAGTATATGTCCAGGGGAAAGATACCTTATTGGGAAATAACAAATATATAATGATCTGCTTGTATGGTGTTATGGTTTTATATTATATTAAATCATTTATGTTTACACATTTATGGTAATGTACTTTATACACTGATAATATCTCTATTAAACATTTGGGTAACAAGCAAACACCAACTGCTACAGATTATGAAGATGACAGAAGATGGTTTTTCTAGGATAAGGTGCCTTCCAGAGAAGTTATATGGTTTGGTATGTATAGCAACAAACCCACAGATTGAAATCTAATAGGGGGGAATGGAAGGTATGTATCAAACGGTTTGTGGTAAAAACAAAATCTCAGACAGGGTCTGGGGGTTAAGACGGTGGGTTTGGGGTGAGTTCTGGTTCTGTCTCCATTGGGCTGAATGTAAATAAATGTTTTGTGTTAAATTTACACCTCTCTCTTTGTCTCTTTTTGATTGGTCATTATTAATTTGCACATCAAAGTGCCGTGAGGAGTACAGGTGAAGAGCGTGGTCAAAAAAACCTGTTATCCTTAACAGCATGCATGTAGTGACAGAGCAGAAGGAAAATTCCCATTTAATAGGAAGATAACCTCCAGCAGAACCTGGCTCAGTACAAGCAGCCGTGTTCAATGATCTGCTCTTTTTCAACTGTAAAGGTCACAGCCTACATTTTTTTGTGTGTAGCTCCTATTCTATTTTGGAAGTATGGTTCTTTTAATGTTCTAATTACTTTCACTCCTGTTTTTTTGTTTTGTTCTATTTTGGTGTCAAATTTTGAGTCATGTTCTCACATTTTTGCTATATGAGTAAATGCATTTTGAATGTGTTTTCTAGTTTCTTTTTGCATTTCTTTACACATTGGATGTTCCATAGAGAACTTTTTTCCCCTTAGTTATTGCTAACGTCCTTCTCACCTTCCATCCTGCTATTCTCCATCCCTTCTTTCCAACGGTCGTCTCAGTTCCTAGTCCTGGTTGCTTCATGCCAGCTCAGGTCCAACATAAAACCTACACTGTGAAAAATTATTTCTTCAATAAATGGTTATCAGAATGACAATAAGTCTGTAAGAAATGTCTTCAGATTAAAAAAGGTAAACAAATGAACTTTTTAATGTTTTAGAAAATTATTCTTTTTTCTTATATTGATTTCCTTCCTAAGTATGTAGTTCTACCTATTTTGGGCATTTACTGCTAAACTCTGGTTTGTTTCCAATGTTTAAAGCCTTGCTTAAAGCTAAATGGTAGACTGGTCCAGTGTATTTAACTAAAAATATTTTTTTGTCAACAGCTACTTTAAGTCGTAGAAAAGATTTAATAAAATAAAACTTAATTTATAGGGAACAAAATAATCTAAAACAAAATCTCTTGGGAATATAAATACAATACAACAAAGGTAAATAATTGGTAAAACTGTGGGTGTAAGTGTGGGTGTACTTCATTTTTCATCTTCACATTTATTGTAGAAAAACAACTTTTCAGCACCAGGATTTTTACATGTATTTCATTAATCTCTTCTCAGTTTAATTAAGTCTATAATAAAAATCTATATTTTAAGACAATACTTACAGTATATGGAAATGGCACAGAGTAAAATATATAGATTTTAACATTGTTTTAACAAGTTCATCAACTTTGCAAAGTTTAAAGTGAACACATAAAATTAAAGTTCAGAAACAAAGCAAAGTAAAAATTGTGCAAACTTGCAAAACATTGTAGGGAAAAATGGACAGATGCAGACTAAGCTTTGTGTTGATAATGTATTGTTTCATGTCTGTTACAATGTTCTGAATTAAAGAGGGATAACCAAATAGAAAGGCATTTTTAGTTAGATGTAGTTACATTTCTAATTACTGAAATTTAGGGTGCTTCCAGAATCTGTAATGTTTTTTTCTTCATAAAGAAAGTAAATTCCCGATGATTGTCGCACCTTTCCTTTAAGAATGAGGAACGTCTTTTGATTCATTACTGTGGGTGTACAGCTTTTTTTTTTCTCTTTTCTTTTCTTTTGTTTTTTTGCTGCAGGGGAAACTGTTATAGTTCATAAAATAGACCGTATGTGGAAATTTAAAAGCAAAATCTTGATACTTTAGCTGGGAAGTTAAACTCAGGTGCAAATAGGTCCTACGTATGTAAAATGACCCTAAGTATTCAGTCAAAGTAGTTAAAAAGAGCATTAAAGACAACAAACTCAATGTTTTGGCATCAAAAATCCCTAATCTCAGTCCTTTAGAAACATTCTAAGCAACTCTAAAAAGACTGATTCATACAGTACCACTTAAATAACAAGCAACCACCAGCACATGGAAAATGATTTAAAGTCACATAAAAAAAATATTTTTTTTATATGTGAGTTTCAATTAATAACAGCTGCCCACACAAAATGTAATTAACAGTAGAAAGAATAATATGCAAAAAAAAACTTTACTTTGTTGAAAAATGTGTAATATAACTACTAAACATTTTCCTTAATTATAATATAACAGTCAGAACAATCTGGAGCTGAACACAGCAAAAACAGTGGAGATAACCGTGGACTTCAGGAGGAGCCCCCCAACCCTGCCAGCACTCACCTTCCTAGACAGGACAGTGATGGCTGTGGAGTCCTACAAGTTCCTGGGCGCAACGATCTCCCAGGACCTAAAGTGGGACAGCAACATCAACTCCATCATCAAGAGGGCTCAACAGAGGATGTACCTTCTGTACCAGCTGAGGAAGTTCAACCTAGCCCAAGAGCTGATGGTGCAGTTCTACACAGCCAAGATAGAGTCCATCATCACCACATCTATCACAGTGTGGGGCAGTGCTATCACAAAACATGACACCAAGAGACTGCAGCGGATTATCAAGTCTGCAGAGAGGACCATCGGTGTAAAGCTGCCCGCACTGCTGGACCTGCATGCCTCCAGAACCAGGAAGCGTGCAGAGAAAATCATCACTGACCCGTTTCACCCTGGCCGTCACCTGTTTCGGTGCCTTTCATCAGGCCCACGCTTCAGCCACATGAAGACCCGTATGACCAGGCTACTGAGAAGCTTTTTTCCAACTTCCATTATTCTCATGAACAATTGAACAATTCATTTATATATTTTTATAACTTCTATAGTTTTTATACTGCACAAAACTGCACTTTTTTTTACAATATAAATTACACATGCTAAATTTTACAAATGTTTTTTTACTGTATTTTTCGTTCACTGCAACCATCTGTGTAACCAAAAACAAATTCCTTGTATGTGTGAGCATACTTGGCCAATAAAGCCTGATTCTGATTCTGACATCAGTTATTAAAACATCATTGGGGTATTTTTACTTATTCTGTGCGAAAGGCCCATCACTCGTATCACCACTGGGGACACTTTCTTTTTTTCTTTCTATGCTTTGTTCTACTAATGTACACTGTGTTTAAAGTGTTTCCATTCTTTAAAAATTAATGCCAATTTTAATCTTAATCCATTCTCATTGTGTTTTCTATGAATGTGCTTTCTTTGAATACAGAAGGTTGAGTCTGATGTCTTATACACTGAGAAATGAAATGCAGTTCGTATGAATGCAGTATTTTTATACCCCAAGTTTCATTGAGCAAATCTAATGATGCCTAGGGGAATACTTTGCTAAGTGATAAAACTTTTCTTAGAGGACCAAAATAGCTGCTGGAGCACGTGTTGCTGGTAGAGGAGCGGCATATGTGGCATGATGGGAAGGGAGTCTGTGCGCTGATAAGTGGCAGATAGAGGCTTTACACTTGGCCGGAGCATATCGGTAATAGCTGCAGGAGCAGCATGTGTATTAACTCCACTGGAGGAGTGGGGGTGGGGTGGGGGTTCGTAACATCTCAGAATGGTCTGAGGAAGGCAACGCTCCTCTCTGGAAGAGTGCGGGTCTTCGAAGAGGAGTATCTGGTGAGGAGCAGATGTTAAAGTCACACTGGCGGACGATCCAATCACAGATCTCGCTTGTCTGTTTTCTCTGGGCAAGTGGAGGAAGCTGAGTGTGTGGAGATAATACTCTGCTATACTTGTTAAAGTTTTGTTCCAAGCAAGAGAACACGAAGGTGTCCAGATAAATGCAACAGAACTTCTGCTACCCAGTGAGTTTGGCTTGAATGGAGCTTACAGTGAAGTAAAAACCGGTATACAGGGCAGTATAACAGTATATCCTGCTGACATTTGAGGTAACTTTGACATTAGTTCCCTAAAATTCACAAATTTCCACCTATTTTCGAAATGTAATGAAAAAAGAGCCGTCAGTACAACTTACAATATTTATTTTAGGAAATATAGTCGAATTAATTTGTTAAAACCAATTAAGTGAACTAAGAAGCTGCATATTTTACAATTAGAATGTAAAATGATTTGAACACTTTTAGTTTGAAAAGAGAATTATCTTTACTTGTGCTAAAACAACATAGCTTGTTCATTATTATGGTTATGGTAATGATCTAACATTTATGCAGCTGTAGAATAAATAAAAAATGAATACGTTTAACTTGATACGATAAAGGAAGTGGAGGACATTTACCTGTGTGTGTGAGTTTTTATTTAAAGCATTTTGCATGTTATAATGGCAGTTTTTCTAAAAATAAAATACTATGTTGTTAGGACTCAGTACTGTTATGGTCCCTTAAGAGTGGGTCCTAGCGTGTGCTTGTTTTTAATCCTTTGACTTAACCAGAAAATAGAGAAAAGAAAAAGAAAGTATATACAAAACTTGAGTGAAAGTGAGAAAACACTTAAGCAACCTTTAACTAAAATGAAATTGCATGACAAAAACACATTGTGTCCACATGAGAATGACCTCAACCATAAAAGCAACAAACTGGACCTTCTGACATCTTCAGTTTGGATTATTCTAGTCTGATTTCACTCTTTTTTAAATATTGCGCTTCACCTTAAAAATAGTTCATAAAATGTCTAGATCACTTTTAAAAGTGAAAAAAAGTAAAATACTATAAAAAAAAAACACCTGCAAATTAAAGGTGTATAAGAACTTGGTCGTTATTGGTCACCATAACCACTCTGTTGCCTAACCTCCAACTAAAGACTCAAACAGAACTTTTGGAAAAATCCTGGAACCATGAAATGAAACTTTGCACCATCCAAAGCACTTCCAGTATTGTTATTCCTGCTCACTTCACGCATTGCATTCTTTGTATGCAGTTGATTCAGTCACAACACAGAGAAATTAGATAAAAGAGTCCCATCATTGATTCATGTTAAAGCATCGTATAAAACAAACAAAAGAATTCCGATGCTTTGTCTAAGAACATATGGAAACGGTCACTTAAATCAATGTCAAAAAATATATTTAGTGGGTTATTTCTGGTAAGCACCTTTGGTCTTTTAGTACATAATAATATGGTCAAATAATCTATTTTCACCATGCACTGCTGGGCAAATACCCAGAAAAATCTGGTTTTATTTTAAAACCTAACCTGGATCTGAATTAGTTCTTGGCTTGCTTCAGAAAATCATTACAATTTGTATAGGAGTCATATTATTAGTCAGAAAAATATAAAAGTATTTCATTCGCTGTTTGAAACAGACATTTTATTAGTTCCTGGTTTAAAATGGGATTTAGTCTTGCACTAGCACTAAGCTCTGTTTGGGAAAGCAAGTGCAGTTGGATTCCGAGCTGTTTTGCCGCATTTCAAGTCTTGCACGTCGCTTCAAATTCATTTATTTTATTTTTTTTTAAGAACTAACAGGCATAAATTAGTATAGTTGATCAAAACTTATTTTTTCTCCCCCTTCAAAACTGCAAACATTACAGTCAGCACTTCATCTCAGGGCCTTAAGCATAACGTCCAGAAGTGCAGCCATTTGCACTTTTTATAAGCTTTATCCCCACCTAGTTATTCTAAGATCTGCTACTAAATTTGTCCCTCATTCCCTCTCCTTAAGCTTAAGCCGTCAGCCCAGTAATACAGCTTCAAGAGCACATCTCGGGGCAGCTTATTTATTTATATACGTATCTGCCTTGGGTTTAGGCCGCCGTGTTGCTGGGTCATTGCTCAGTGCGAGACAAGGAAAGGAATTTTGCATGACTTTGTGCTGTTGAAGTCCCTGTGCTGTAGATTTGATGATGGCGGAGGTCATTATCATACATTGTGCTAGATAATAATTGGAAAGCTTACTTGATTGATACTTGATTGGATGGAAGGGTTCCTATTTGGGTTTGGGCTAAGAGTCTAGAAAAGTAAATTATTCTCTTACTGAAGACCACTGTTATGTTCCACTTGTAAATCTCTGCTTCTCATGCAGCTTCAAGTTTCATCTTTTGCAATGTGTGCCTTTTTTTTCCTGATTTATTTTGAGGAAACACAATTCAAAAAGTTCAACAGGAACTGAAATAGCACAACTGCCTTTCACACGTCTTTCAACCTTTTTTGATATTTTCAAAGGAGCACAAAGGATCTGTTTGCTCCGTGTTTGCACCCTGGTGACACCGTGTAACATTCTGTTCTCACTATCTGCACACCTCCGGGCAGAGATACCTGCAGAGTTGGAGCTCTTTCATTGCGATGCCTGACGCTGGATGATTGTGTTTTTGTGTTTCACTTGCAAGTCTTTGCTTCCTCTGTCAGAAAGGGGGCGAGGCGATATCTGGGTGACTGCAGGCTGCGAGGTGGAGCACCAGACTCCACCAGAGCGCCCGCAGACAGAGAAGAGCAGAAACGTCAGAATGCGTCAGCCGGCATCGCATCATGTTGTGCTCCCAGCGAGGCAAAGGTCTCCGACAAGATCAGTTCATAAAATAGATTTGATGAGAAGCAGCAACCTCAGTCCGATGCCTCCTGCATGCAAAGACACAATGAGGGCTCGACCATCTGTGTGGCTCTACAGTCACTTTGGAGATGATTTATTACATGCTACCAAAATCAATCTAGAACCAAACATATTCTTTAAAGATATACACAACAAAGAGCACTAGTGCAGTATACGAGTCGAGCAAGGACTTAAGAACCAAAATGAAATATTTATGGCTTAAACTGCAGTCAAGTACGACCCAATAACATTTTTCATGGCAATAGGAGCCTAATTGTCATTTTTCTACCCCAAATGTACAAGTGAAAATGTGAACAATATCCATTTGTGGTACTAAATCAGTTAAGTCTCCAATTGTTTTCAAAGGATCTGCAGTCAGAACGGTCGTGCACTAGAAGTAAATATGGATATAATCTGGACTTATTCTGATTTCTTCATCCTGTTATGACATTGTAATAACAGAGTCGGCTCCGGTTGATCAACAACTTTAATGTTGATTGAAAGACAGAGGCATGCGTTGTTACTGTAAACAACAACGTCTACGTGCTTCTTCCGCACATGATTTCGCTTTGCTGTCGGTAATCCGTTCCCACAGAGGTCTGATGGCAGGAAGTCGTAACTGAGCATTATCACCTTCTGCATGAACCTAGTTTAAGGTCCAGGGTTGTCTACTGACGGAAATTTCAAATGCGACATTGATGATGGCAAAAATACTTGACACTCCATACCATCCGTTTTTTGAAGCGCACAGGGATTTCTGCCACAAGGATACTCACATTTTCTTAACAGTAGAAAACCAAAAAGCTATTTAGCACAAAATAGATAGGTTGTCTCAAACAGAAGTGTCCCTAACCTTTATGGAATTGTGTGCTTTTTATTCAGTCATGTAATTAATTGGAAAACAGATTTTTGTAAGGTCTTAATCAACCATCAGTCATTTTAAAATTTTCTCACCTGATTGAATCATCTGGTACAGCATGAATTATTGGAGACACAAGGCAGTCGAGAGATTCTTGAGGCTGACAGAGTTTTTTTATGGAAATGTTACTTAAAGATACTAGAAAGAATATGGCAGTAGGCCTATGTTATTTGATTAAAAGGTTTCAAAAACGACTCAAGATTTGGAAAGATGTCATCTTGACTGAATTAATAGAGTAGATGAGATTCACTCTGATGAATCTTCACTTCATCATGTTAAACTTTACTTTAAATTAAAAACACAATATCTAAATGGAGGGAGCATGAATTAGCTACACAATGTTTAGCAAACAAAGACATTGTACCGACGAACATTTTAATAGTCAAATATGAAAAGTCTCTCTCTTTCTCTCTATTTATATATATAT
>JAVLVB010000598.1:37686-51737 GCA_032876305.1 Orestias chungarensis
AAATACTAACCATGGACAATCACATACAATGACAATGACTTTTTGAAGGCAAACATGGTTATGCCCAATCTTCTTTGATGAGCAAGTATGTAGGGAAATGTTATACGTTGCTATTATTGTTTCATTTATTATAAATGCAGTCTTTCTTAGTTATGGCACTGTTACTGTGTTTGTCTGCCAACCTCCTGGTGTGAAAATGATTTATATGTTTTTTTCCATAAACACTGTTAAGTCAAGTGTGTGTGTTAATAAACATTGATCTGAAGTGACTTAGTTGTGAATAAGAATGCTAACTTAATAGCGAAAAACATAGTCAAGCTCTTTCTGAAAAGAGTGACGTTTATTCTTATCGGTTTGTAAATTTTCCCTGTCATTGAATATTTAACACCAAAATTAAATTTTTTATTCGTTAGGCATTTCCTCATTTTTATGACGTTGCCTTTTGTTCTGCATTTGTGTTCTGTACAAAAGCCACTAATTAAAGATCATCAGATATAGTAATCATCAATATAAGGTGGCTTATAAACAGAAAGAAGCACAAATGAATGATGATATATCTTTTTGAGTGTCTCGTTCTCAAATGACATGAATCAATCAGCATACAAAGCAGGCATGCAGGCCCTACAACAATGAGCCCAATTGAGCTTGGCTGTGGTTATGAGCTGCTGAACAGCATGAATCGAAGAATGGCAGCGCTCAGGCCTGAGGAAGCTGATCAGGCTTTCTTTCCAAAGGAGCACTCCGTCGCCTGGGACCCAAAAATCAGCCGGTTGTATCACTGATGATGCTGGAAGTTGCTCTCAGTGGGATGACTTTCAAGTGATTGAGGAGGAAAATGAGATTTTTGTTTATTCATAAGCCAGGTGCAGATAACAGGGCCATTAATGATTGGAGGTTGATTACGAGTCACGTCTGCCGAGCACAGTGTGATTCTTTTGCTATTTAATCAAGATTGAAAAGTTAATGGATGCAGTTTCACGTTTGTTTCAGAATTGAAAGTTAGGTGATTGTTTATCAATGCCCTCTTGTCAAAATTTGGATTTATTGAATTGTTCCTCCTCTGCTATTTATTTATTTTCATATTTTGATGTCACTTCCCATTTGGGAACAGGTGTCTTCCCTGGTTAGTGACGTTTGGTTTGTTCTGGTAACACAGAACAGGATTGCATGCCAAACCAAGGAGTCTATACAGTTTTGTGCATTTGAGCATTTTTTTCCCCCATTAGCTTTTTTCCCCACTCTGAGAAAGAAGCTTTACACTAAAGTATTTCAAAGAGATCCCAAGGAAGTGTATAAACTACAAAATTAAACGTGCCTGATTAAATCATCAAAGCCATTTTTAAACGAAACACAAAAACACATCAAAGTTATTCGAAAATACAGTTGTCCTCACAGAGGTTAGAGGCCACGACCGCTAAATCCTGCAAAAACTCGAGACCACCCTCAAAAACTCTCCTAAAGGGCCTATTAAACTACTTTAAATGTCATAATACGCATTGTATTTTCTATATACTCTACAAACAGGTTCATTTTCAGTGAAAAATGCAGTGCCACGTTCCACAGAGAAAAACACAAATACTGACCTGCAAATAGACCAGAGTCCACTGCACTGAAACACCAAATAATTAAGAACCTTGTAAAAATGTTCACTGTTTATATATTGTTCATGGAGTTCAGTGCTATTGTTTAATGTAAAGAAAATAGTGCAAACCTTTAAAATAACAATATCAAACCTAGCAGCCATTTTGTATTTACCCCCTTTTACAGATACAATCCAATATAACCAGTGTCCTTTTTAACCCACTTAGTTCACAGAGCCCACGTGTGTGTAAAAGGATTTCAATATAAACGTTGTTTCTTCATACCCTCAGAAGTTTGAAAGCATTAATGAGCATACAGCATCATTGAGACTGAGGGAAAAAGTCATAAAACGTTGGAACAAGCCACATAATGGCAAACACTTTGAAGTAGTCTGGTCAGACTACTTCAGAATTTAACTGTTCTGTCTACATGCAGAGGAGCAACATGTTGGTAGCACCTTCGTCCTGTGCCGAGAAGGTTTTCAAGAGGGGCAGGGAATCTGGTCAAGGGTTAAGGGGAAAGTGGATGAAGCTACGTTCTTGTTAAACCAGGGAAAAACTGCTCCTTGTTCTACGCTTTGCTTCTTACAGAAGCCCTGGACCCTTGACTGTTGAAAAAAAAGACTTGCTGGAAACCTGGTCTGTTTTGGAAGTGTGGCCAAGACGGATTCAATGGGCCTCGTTCTTGTCCTCCCAAAGTACTATCATGGGCAGACTACAGTTCTGAAACAGTGCAGAATATCCACTTCACTGTTCACACAACTCCTCCATTTATTGCTGATTGGCCAGGATGAAATGGACCGTAAGAAATCAAGCTCCTAGAAAAAATCCCAGAAGAAGCACTGAAGGCTATTTGAGAATCAAACAATACCACATAGGAAGACAACGGCTAGGCTAAAATAAAGTGTGTTAAAGAGTAAAACAATCCTCAAGACCACGGTGAAAGTTCACATACTCGCCCAGAGAACCTGTAGATCCAATCCTATGGCTTAATGAGAGTCAATACATTCTCCATCTAGTCATACTAAACGTCAGTCTTTTTTGCTTTTGAGACACATGCCACAACAAATCTATTCATATTGGCACAATTTTGTTTTCCAGTTCTGAGTTATCCACTGCTTTGTGTGAGTCTAGTGAGTCTATGAGTTCAATGAGGTTTGAACACGCTGTTAAGTGAGATAACTGGTTACTCTTTGTTGACCAATTTGATAAAAAAAAGAACCACATATTTTTTTGATCTTAATAAATTAATGAGGGTTTAATTAACTTTTTCTCCCTCTAACTTGGTAATTGATGGTGCTAGTTTGGTTATCTAAACTTGAGTGAAATGTTAAGCTGTGAGGTTTGAAGCTAAAGACAATGAGCATGGTGTTCGTCTACTGTTTAGTGTCAGACCTCAAAACAATGCCAGGCCGCAGCAGATTGATGTATGCTGTGATTGGTCGGTGCCGTCAATGAGCGCTTTCCTCGTGGCCCGAGCCCGTCCGGCAAGTGCTCCGTGAGGCCTTCGTGTAATCATTCTCCGCCAATATGCAGTAACGATGTATGATGGGTAATTGTTAAACAAGTGGCCTCTGGGGAATCTGCTCAAGATTGTACCTGACGTGTGCAACGTGCACAAGGCGGAGTGGCGTCGGCTTCGGATGCTCACATGTGCTCGCAAGCACTCACAGATTAAAGCCCATTAATGCAAATTCGAAGCCCAAGTGACATCTCCAGCAGCGTACTGACAAATTTTGCAGGAATATGAGGCTGATTATCAACTGCAAATTTGCTGTAATGCCAGTAATCAAGACGAGATGGTGGAGAAGGAAGTGATGGGAGGCCAACAGCGAGCCAGAGCACTAATTAAACTGTCCGTCCAATTTGTTTGCCGCCATCCTTCTGACATTAATGCGGTGATGACCCGAACAATTCATTCCTATACAGCAAACGAAGGTTTTAGGTCAATTCAATTTATTTATTTTATTTATTTTTTTTACAGAGGCCAGTATAATAAAGCTATGAAGACCACTAAATAACACAACAGCATTTTCTTTTAGTGTATACCAGCCTGGAAAATGTACTTACCCTCTGCGAACAACACGTTCGCTGTCGCAGCCAAACTGAAATAATAATTCCCTCATGATATTCTTGTCTGCTCAGGGGTCAAAGGGTTAATCACAAAATTAACTTATCATCTTCCTGGATGAAGTAATTAAGTAGCACAGGACAAACTCTTCATATAATTGAGGGTGAATAATGAGGCACATGAGGGAAAAAGATGAGGGAAAGATTTTGATTTTGATAATTAGGAAACAGGCCAGCTAATAAAGCCAGCAGGAGAAATGTTGTTATGTCACTGATGACATAGTTCTATCGCTGTGATATAAGAGCAGCCTCCATAATGAGAAGCAGACAAATTCAGTTCTCAGCCCCCTGCTCATAATAAACTACCGCCGTGTTACTTAACCAGGCCAAGGGATATTAATTAACAACGAGGAAACTGGAATGGACGATACATTAGCCATACAATAGCGGTTGTGCATTTGCTTGCAGTCTTTGTGTTACAGACGAGGTGTCTGGCTAAAGGTCAAACCCCATCCAATTTTTCTTGGTGCAACGGGAAGTTATTTTTGTATTAAAAATGAGAGCTGACACAGCTATAGTTGTAGAAAAACGGAAGCAACTACACAAAAGCCGGAACGTCTTTCTTTAGGTTTTTTCCAACAACATGACATTGTAGTAGTATTTTAATTCCAACTTGTCTAATTTATACTTTAAGTTGAGCTTGAAATACAGAAAAAAAACTCAAAAAATATGACCAAAATCGTACAGTCCCTGTTTTGCTGATGTTGTGTTGTGTTGCTTTAGTTCTTCATGGTATACAGTATGAGTGATCATTCAAACGTTGACACAAGCATCACATCTTACATGAATGTTCAAAATGCAAAGCTTTTATGGAAAAAAAGAACAAAAACATTTCCCACTCAAAGGTCAAGGTGACTACCATTGTATGAAGATGACACCTACTGTGACAAGACACCTACCGTGTCTTTATTAAAGGAGGATCTCACTGTGTTTGAGTATATTTTTTTAGTGAGTATGTCAGATGTTGCATAACAAGCTAATACGCACTTCATATTAAAGTTTTTATTTTTTTCAAATACTGTGCAAACGCAGAGAGAAACCAGCTTACACGGCAATATATCCACATCATATACAGAACTCCTCATTGTGCCTTCAAGCTACTGCAGCTCTCTGGCCATCCATGCATGCTGGTGGAAAACACCCTAAAAAACTAAAAACATTGGGCAAAAGTAGTTTTTCCAGATGCTTTGATGGTTTTGTCATTTTTTTAATGATTCAACTAAAGAATTAACTCTTACAGTAAAAGTTGTTAAGTAGCAGATTTGAAAAAAATGCAAACAATTATTCCCCAGAGATTTGGCTCCTTCTTTAGAGCTGCCTTCATCTGGAATTTCCTGAGGCTCAGATTTTTTAAGTGAGAGATAAAAAGGCCCAGCTCACAACGTTCTTAGAAGAAAAAATAAATAAACATGGTGTGGAAGACAAGTAGTTAGAATTAGGGGTTCCATTATACATGTTTTGGGGTTTATGCTTAAAAGTTAGCGCATACAATAGTTTTACTAGGAAGACACTGGAGATAAAGTCAAATCATTAATTAAAAAACTTCTAAACTTTGCATTTTTTATCATCACTTACCTCAAAGAGAAGCATGCACCTGAGGTTAAAGAGCTAAAGCTAAATTTATATATATATTTATATATATATATATATTTATATTTATATATATATATATATGTATATATATATATATATACAAAAAAAGATTTGTCTTGACACGTAAATGGTCACAGAATCCACTCTGAAACTATGATATGAAACAATAAGCCCAAACTGAAAGGACTGTAGTGGAAAAGCCATGAAGAAGAAAACTTCTCATACGAGTTCTTTAAAGGTTTTTAGAGGAGGACAAGCTGGATCATCACTTAAACATTTACCACGAAGGCGCAGCTCGGACCAACACACTTTGGACTGTGAGCAATATCTGTCTCTTAAACATTGTCTCGCAGACACAAAGCCTGACCCAAGTTTAGTAATGGTTAATCATGCAACAACCCTTCTCTATGGGATGATGTAATAGTCTTTTGGTGGAGCATGCCAATGAAGCAGACATAATGCCTGATCTTGTGTCAATACGAGACACCCAAAGCTCAGTGTAGACATATAAATGTCGGCTCAACAGGAATTCAATTTCCAGCACAGCCGTCAGTACTAATGTTAGTTTAATGTGCGGGACTGAAGCACCAGAGGTATTATTAGAAGCATAATGCATCCCAAAAAGACAGCATCTGTCTCCTCTGCATTTTCTGCATGGTGAGCACGTGAATACAGCAAATCAATACAGAGAATGGCAATAATGAGAAACCGCTGGAGCATTGGTGAGAAGTGCGACACACCGAGCGGCACCCTGTTTAACGGGACATGCACGGTCTGCTAAGGTTGTGCCCAATTTATCGACTGCTGCAAGAAATCAACAGCAGCAAGCAGCTAAGCCGCTCTCTCTTCACATAATAGACTCCATTGGCGACGGCCTTTTATACTGCACACAGCACGAGGTGACAAATGGACATAATGTCTGCCAGGCTGCCTTTGAATTTATTCGATTTTTTGTTCCATCCTCCTTTCACTTGTGATCCTCTCAGCTGCATCCTAACACTCTGAGGTATCCAGAGTAAATTTTACTGTTTCCGTTGTTGTTTATAACCTTCGAACTGCCAAGAACAATCAGAGTAAGCACACCACAACATTCCCTGCCTCTCTGGAGAAACTTGATAATATGGGGGAAAAGAGGCTTCCAAAAGCTATTCTAAACCTAGAGAGAACAGTTTTCACAAGAAAATTAATAAAAAAGAAACCAGTTCACAACCATTCTAGTGATGCTTGGATGTTAAAATTTCTCTGATGCATGTCGTTGAATTTCCTTAATTCTCAGATTTTGTCAAATGAAAACTGCTGCAGTAGGAAACTGTATTCTCTTACTGTGTGATATTCAGAGTACTTGCGTATTTGTTGTTTTCAAGGGTTTCAGCAAAATGCAATACACCACTTCTTGTTTATCCCATTTTCTAATCATAACACAACACCCAAAATGTGCGCCATTAATAATGAAAGGGTTTTTTATACGGGCGTAAATAAATACTGGAGCCTGAGGAGCCTCGTTGCTTTGATTTGTTACCTCAATCCTGATGATGGGATGCTCCCTTTTGGAGAATGATTCAGCTGTTGTGGATCCGTAGCCGCAGATGATCTATACAGTGCTGGAAAAGGGTTATTTATCGCCTTCATAATTAAATTTGGTATCTTGGCAGAGGGGCTGTCATGATTTGATTAATCAAGTTCCACCGGTGAGGAACGAAGAATCAGTCGTCGTTCACTCTGGTCTGAGACGGTGTCTCTCTCTTGGTGGATTTAAAACAACAACCAATATTACGCCTCAAGTCTGAGGTCTTAAACCTCCAATAATAATACATGATTTTACATATTTAATTCACTGACGTTCATCTTAGCCCTGAGTATCTTAAGCACCTAGGTATTATTAATCAGCCACTGATTATTCAGCAAGCATAGTAGATAGAACCATTACTATTTTCAACAAAAAATTTTTACCAAACTTCAACATGTTGCTTTTGATATTTAATATTTAAATGTCCCCCACCCCCACTTGTTTTGTTTTGTTTTTTTCCTAATCTGAATAATTTACAAATAAAGCCAAGGTTGGGTTTAATGTTTCAGTGGGAGAAAATGTTGCCGCATAATAAAAAAATTTTTAGTTGATGGCTTCTTAGACATTCTGCCATTACATGGGGGTTGATGGGTTCATGCATTATTCATTCTGATATTAGTGCAATTTTCTTCGTTTAAAGGTTAAAAGTCATTAGAGTTATTTTCACTAAGACTAATGAAAACATCTTGTGTTTTTTTGATGTCGGAAACCATTAAAAAAACAGAAATTGATATACACAGTAACATTGAATCAACAAATCAACTGCCTCTAATTTTCACATTCCTCGAAGTACTGGGAGAGGTGGAGGAGTAGGAAGCATTTTTCAATCAGATTTATTAATAAATCTCAGGCTGACTAATAGTTATAGTTCTTTTGAACATTTAACCCTTAGCCTTCCTCATCCAACCTCTAAAATATTAAACCACTTCTGTTTGTTATTTTGTATCGTCAGCCAGGTCCTTACTCTGAATTTATAGATCAGATCTCAAATTTTTATCTGAGCTAGTGTTAAACACTGATAAAAACATTATAGTGGGAAATTGTAACATTCATATCGACACCAAAAACGACTAAATGTCATTGGCATTTTAGACTCAATTGGCTTCACTCGAAAAATCACCTACCCACTCTCTTGGTCACACTTTAGACCTTGTGCTTACTTATGGCATTGAGTGTGAAAAAGTTATAGAGCTGCCTCATAACTCTCTCCTTTCTGACCATTTTGTTTTATAACTTTTGAAGTTTTTTTCACTGAGTACTTAAAATCTGAAAGAAAATGTATTTTTGTAGATGTGTACCAGACAATGCTGTTACTGCCTTTAAAGAATCCTTTACACATTTAACTTCTTCAGTATTTCAGAGAAACGCAGTGGAGGGCAGCAAATTAATTTCATGCCCGACACAAATTGATGCTTTTGTTCATAGTATTACATCCTCATTGCAGACTACATTAGACAACGTAGCCCCCATAAAAAGGACAGTGATTACTCATAGGAGGTTGGCCCCCTGGTTTAATTCAGAACTTCGTACCATGAAGGGGAAAACCAGGAAATTGGAGAAGAAATGGCGATCGCCGCTTTTAGAGGAGTCCTATTTATCCTGGCAAAACAGCATACTTCTGTATAAAAGGACCCTTCGCCAAGCTAGATTTGCATATTTTACATTATTAATAGAGGAGAATAAGAACAGTCCTAGGTTTCTTTTTAATACAGTTCCTAAACTTACGAGAAATGAAAACTCTGTTATATCATCCATTCCCCCAGCTCTTAGCGGTAATGACTTTATGGAATTCTTTATTAATAAAATTTAATCTATTAAAACTAAAATTGATGGCATCCTACCAAACATAACTACTACCTCAGTAAGCATGGAGGCACTGAATGTGGCTCTGGAGCCTGATCTCTGTTTGAAGTGTTTTGTTCCAGTTGATCCTTTTGAGCTTTCAAAAATATTTTCTTCAACTTCTATGTTGGATCCAATCCCAACAAAATTGTTTAAAGGAAGTATTTCCTATTATTGTTACCCCCATTTTGGATATGATTAATT
Organism: Orestias chungarensis; assembly: GCA_032876305.1. Taxonomy (NCBI): domain Eukaryota; kingdom Metazoa; phylum Chordata; class Actinopteri; order Cyprinodontiformes; family Cyprinodontidae; genus Orestias; species Orestias chungarensis. Next base: position 46,603 of record JAVLVB010000598.1, read on the forward strand.
TGTCATTAGTGAATGGCTCTTAAGGTAGCTGTAATAAAAACCCTACTTAAGAAACATTCTCTTGATCAAGAAGACTTAATAAATTACAGACCCATATCTAATCTTCCTTTTTTTTATCTAAAATCCTTGAAAAAATTGTTGCTAATCAACTGAGAGGGCGTTTGAGGACCTATTTGAAGAATTTCAGTCAGGTTTTAGAGCTCATCATAGCACTGAGACAGCTCTCCTTAAACTAACAAATCATATTCTCATTGCCTCAGACAATGGACTCGTGTCTACTCTAGTTCTGTTAGATTTCAGTGCTCCTTTTGACACAGTCAATCACAATATCCTCAAAGAAAGGCTCAAACACTGATCAAGGGAACAGCACTAGACTGGTTTAAATCGTATTTTTCTGATAGATCCCAGTTTGTTCATCTAAATGACAAATCCTCTCTGCATTGTAAGGTTACTTGTGGAGTACCACAGGGATCTGTACTTGGCCCAATTCTATTTACTTTATCAGACAGTATGGTGTTAATTTCCACTGTTATGCTGATGATACACAACTGTATTTATCTATAAATCCTGATGAATCCAGTCAGTTTGGTAGATTACAGGCATGTCTAGATAACATAAAAATGTGGATGACTTTGAACGTTCTGCTCTTGAACTCTGAAAAGACAGAAGTTGTTAACTTTGGACCAGAACCTCTAAAAAAAGAAATTGCTTAGTTAGCCACTTGACCTGGATAGCATCAGGTTGGCGTCTGGTAACAATGTGTTTTTGATCAGGAAATGTCTTTCAAATCCCATATAAAACAGGTCTGTAAGATTTCCTTCTGTCACCTTAGGAATATAGCAAAAATTTGTAATTGTAATTATAACTCTTTATTAGCAGGAAGTCCACAAAATACTGTTAAAAGCCTTCAGTTGGCCCAAAACGCTGCAGCAAGAGCTCTGATGAAACTTAAAAGAGAGATCATTTCTCTCCAAATTAAACTTTCCCTTCATTGGCTCCCTATCAAACTTAGAATAGATTTCAAGATTCTTCTTTTGACATGTAAAGCCCGTACTGATCAAGCTCCATTGTATATCAGAGATTTGATTTCGTCCAGAGCAATTCGCTCTCAGACTGCAGGTTTACTGGTGGTTCCTAGAATCTCTAAAAGCAGAATGGGAGGCAGATCTTTAAGATATCAGGCTCCTCTCCTGTGGAACCAGTTTCCAGCTTTAGTCCGTGAGGCAGACACCCTGTCTAGTTTAAAATCTAGGCTTACAACCTCCCTTTTTGATAAAGTTTATAGTTAGGAAGAGGTAGAGAAGACAGCCTAATCCGGATGGCGGAGGAACTCAGTCTTGACAGACAGTTCTCCTTAGCTCTACCTTCTTCATGTCTCACTCTATAGGGTTAAGTTATTTTCATTTTTATTATAGTTCAGCTGCTATAGGCTTAGACTGCTGGAGGACAATCTGACCACTTCTCTCTCTGCTACTTTCTTCCTTTGTCCAATCTGCTTAGTTACGGTTATTTCAACCTTGTTAACATTTTGTTTTCTCTTAGTGTTCTTCTCTCCATAGTAACCACACCTGGGCTGGCGCTCTGTTAGCTGAGACAGCTTCTTGGATGAGAACATGGGCTGAGATGCTTCCAGTGACGCTCTACAACTGCTGCTATAAACTCTATTATTTCAGTATCCTGTGCATCTAATTTAGCTTTCTGTCTCTTCAAACCTCCAGTCCTCGTGGCAGATGGCTGCTTGTACTGAACTTGGTTCTGCTGGAGGTTTCTTCCTGTTAAAGGGGAGTTTTTCTTCTCCACTGTCGGTACATGCATGCTCAGTATCAGGGATTGCAGTAAAGTCAATGACAACACAAGCCATTGTTTCTGTTTGCTGATTACAGAGGAGTGAATGCTGCAAGTCAATGACTCAATGCAATCTGCTGGGGTTCCTTAGATTGGAAACATTTTCAAATTGATTTGTTTATGATGTATCTTTGATTTAATTGATTTTCTTGTAAAGTACCTTGAGACAACATCTGTTGTAAATTGCTATATAAATAAACTGATTCTGATTTTAGAAACTGATTGAATCACATTTAAATGATAAACCATAAGGAGAATAATAAGAATGTCCTGCGACCTCGTTCTTTCAACTAAGAGTGCCGGAATGATAGGCATTTATTTACACTTATTGATTAAATGCTACTCTCTGAACAAAGGCGACACAGAGACAGGCATGATTGGACCCTATTTATGTTATCAAGAAGCCTTTGAAACACAATAGTGAACACAATAGACCAGGTGACGAATATGAAAAGGAGAAATTGGTGAATGAAGTAATTAAACAAGGCCCTCTTTAAAGGTGCTTAGCTCAGGCCTGTCACCACATTAGTGTCCGTGTGATGCTCGGTGCTGTAAGTTGCCATGTCAACCATAAGGAGAGGGGGATAAAAAGAGCACATAGGACAGGAGAAAGTCAATATCAGTGTTGAGCACAAAATGAACAAGGTATTTAATCCGGTCTCTGCAACAATATTTCTTCTCTCCACTTCGACTGGGATGTAATTTACCTTCCACTGCCAGCCTCCAGGCAAAACAAGCACCAGGTTTAATAAACCAACCATTATGTTTCTGTGTGTGTGTGTGTGTGTGTGTGTGTGTGCGTGCGTGCGTGCGTGCGTGCGTGCGTGCTTGCGTGCGTGCGTGCGTGCGTGCGTGTGTGTGTGTGTGTGTGTGATTGTATGTGAGCGAAACAGAACATGTGATCTGGAATTTATTTCTTGATTTTTTTTACTTTCAGAGACTTTCCCCAAACGTATGTGAAAGTGACAGCTCTCGAGGCACCTTACTTTGACAACCATTGCCTCTCTTCCCTGACAAATGCGATTAGAAGCAGCCATTATGTAGAGTTTGGATTAGCAAGCTTTTTGACAAACTGTTGGAAATGGGACAAATTCAGCCCTGGAGTGTTCGTGTAACTGACGGTGGTGTGGTACACGAGTCATGGGTGTCTTTCATCTCAGGCTGGATGCTGCAGCCAGCTTGTTAAACGGACAGTAAAGAGATCCAATTGATTGTACCTGTTTTTTCCTTTTTTAGATGGTTCCGTGCAGGATTAACCATAAGATCTGCAACCGTTTAAAATCTTCCTATGCCCTAGATTAGGTGGCTGTTTTTAAGGATGTCGAATCTCCTTCAATTGTCCTTCGTGATAAAAAGTTGATGTCAATACATCATTAGGTTTGATATTTGTTGTTATGGATGAATTAGTGATGTAACTTTAAAAGGGCACAGTTGCATCAATACACTGAGTGAGAGCTCAAAATCACACAGACTCTCTGCAAGGTTAACCGAGTTTGACCTGAATTTGAACTTTCCGTGAGCTACAGAGGAGATGGACTGAGGTGGAAAATATTCCGACATTCTGCTGAAAAGAGGGGAAACTCTGCTCAGTTGACACGGTTGGACCAGAACTTTCAAGTAAATACAGGACCAGAAATCTTACGATATTGGGTTATTGATACAAGAATTCTCCTGAAATGTGAGAGAAGCAGCTTTTATCAAACCAACAGTTAGAGGTTAAGTCATGCAAAAAACTAAATATTTAAAGCAATTCATTTCTATACTGTTTTAAATATATATTTTCCTACTATTAATCAATCCTCTGAATCCCACTATGCTTTATACAAGTGTGGTTGTATAGAACTGGGACTACAGTCAAAACAAGTGGGCCTGAATTAAACAGGGTTTATTATTTCCCTTAGTTCAGGATATTTCATATCTCAGACCGTTGGTAAACATTTGTTCATATTCTTAAAAATGTATTATGTTTATTTGCCGCGGGTCATCAGGCACTCTTGTATACCTAAGATCACCTTGTTTTAATATTTCATATCACGGTGTTGGACTGCAATTATGTGCAAGTTTAGGCTACAGGTTTTTTTTTCAGTCTTTTCATGATCAACATTCACTTGCTTTGCTAAACTGCCATGTAAGTATCTATTTCCTACTTGAAAGAGAAGCTAAAAGAGAGATTTCGACGCCTTACAAGATATTTACAGTACACCCTGAGAAATAAGGTCATAGTACATTTCTTAAGAAAAATTTCATTTTAATCAAACAAAATATTCAGAAATATTTCAGTCTCATCTGTTTAACAGGTTTTTTTGTTCTGAAATAGTCCAATTAATTTTCACGACTCAAAATAAATGTATTTAATTTAGAGATCATTAACAGTTTTTAAAGAAAAATGATTTTTAATGTAATGTGTTGCATTATGTCAAAACATATATATAGGACACAGTCTTAACAACAATATTAATTAAGTTGAGAACTGTGTTGTGTAAAAAACTGTAATAAAGCTAGTTAATATTTCTACATTTATTTTCATATTATTTTAATTCCATCAAAATGTTTATATTAATCACCTCACCTCTATTTGCTGCTGTAGCATCTCTGCTTCCCTATACTGTCCAATTACACTTTAATCTAATATAGGTATGTCTGATGCCTAACACTCAACAACTGAGGGGTAACCTACTAAGTTTTGTTTTTCTCTTAGTGTCCTGCTGTGGTTTTATCCTTTTCAGATCCTTACCTGGCCGCTGGCCAGTGAGCATCTAGCCTCCAATGGTTATTTATCTACTGTTGGATTCCTGATCAAGCTCCTCCAGGCCCAGAAGCAAAATGTTACATCAGAGGTAGCATATTGAGCTTCCTCCCAGCTCATCGGGGCGTCCAAACCGCCTGGCTAATAACAATTCATTCAGTCGCCGGTCTGGCCGTGACAGCTCATCAATATTCCTGTCCGCAACGTAACACCAATTAAGAGGAATTAGGACGCATAACAAGTATCACTTCCTGCATTTGATGTCTTGAACAGCAAGAATAGATGATGGATTTCAGTGGCGAAGGTGGGATTTTGCTCAACAAGGTTTGGCACAAGCGCCAAAGGGAGAAAACCCACATATGGAACCGAAAAGTACATGTGAGGACCCGTGCTACGAGACATATGTCTATTGTTCAACTACCACAAAAGAAGTCAACTTAGTTGAAATAAAACTCGGCCATACTGCCATAAATAAAGGCTCCTTAAGTAACACATTTTCTGCTTAAAACTTGGATGTTTGTAGATGCAATTTAAACTGGCTTAA
>JAVLVB010000598.1:80468-102332 GCA_032876305.1 Orestias chungarensis
TGCATTGTATGTCAGATTGTAAAGATAGCATTTATTCCTTCATCAGATCTGTTAAGAATCCGCACTGCCCAGTCTGGAAAAGAAATGTCAGAATAATGTCTTTATAGTAGCTTCAGTACCATACCTTAAAACCCCTTTTGTCTGTAACAACTGTGCTTTGAGAGCTCTTGGAGCTATTAACTAAGGCGCTGTTAGACATAAGTATCCTCATTCGGTCTAATGATCACTTGGGGCATGTGGATCTAGCAATTTCATTGATTCACTGTGGCATATGATTTATTACCGCATGAGCGCCAAGCTTCATTTCAGTTGCTTAAGGCTCAGATGAAGGTGGTATTGATCCCGTAATTTCTGGTCAATGGACGTGGTGTGGCTGATTGCTGTGTACTTTCCTCTGCAAAAGGAGATAAAGAAAGATACACTCCCATTAAAACCCTACTATTGAAAAAACGATTTTGTTCTTTGCCTGTTGTTTTTTAGTGTGCTTTTTAATGCAAGACAACATCTGTTGCACAAGAAACATCTGTTAGTGCATCCTAACAACGCTAACTGAACAGTTAGCACTTAACATTTTCTTGCTTCAGTGTTAAAAGTGCAACAACTTTTTTACGTCTTTTGTATTTAGTTTGGTGACTCACTTCCACCTACATGAGGCTGCAGACTGTGCTAAAATCACTAGTGGCACATTTTACGGTTCATAACAGTGAGGCAGATGGCTGCAACTCATGGTCTTGATGTGTGAGTGATTTCCCTCGCTGGTGCAAGGTGTCTAAAACAACTTTTACTAAAAATATTCATAAAACTTCTTTTATTTTTCTGCCTTTCTTTTCTTACACCTTAAACATCTTTCCGTTCACTCACAATTTCAAATATTTTAATACTATTTATACCCAGTTGTACCCTTTATTTTGTAGTAGGTTTATAATTGAGTTGCATATTATTACATGTTCGCATATTAGGACTCCCCAGTTTTTAAATTTATTGTTGAGAAATTATCACTGTTTAAATTTACAATATCGAAAGAATGCCTTAGATTGCAATAAATTAGAAATATATAGGCCTTATGCATTAGGACAACTTATGGCCCTAATACATTTGATGATTTGTCTTTTTTATGTTTTAGGAGGAAATTAGGATTACTTGGGATATAACACAAATACTAAACGTTTTTTTATTGCAAAATCAGCAGACGTAGCCAGATGCATCTTACTAAATAAATATTGTTACAAAGATGAGATCTTATGTTCCATATATGCAGAAAACAAAAAACACATGAACTTAAAAGGTCTCATTATGCTGCTTCTTCTCTTGTATAAAGCACCAGCTCAGCCATCCATGTCGCTCAATGATGTAAGACTGGATTCACGAATATAGCGGGGCTGCAGAACCACAGAAAGTATGGAGAGGAACTCTGTTAGGCCAGTTTTGAGTGCCAGGCTGACGGTGTGTGGGCCCTTTTCCACCAAACTGGTTCCAGTGCTTGTTCGGTGCTAGAGCAAAAGTTAGCATCCGTTCTTTGTGTTTCCACTGACCAAACTGGTTCCAAACTTGTTGCAAACTGGTGTTTAGCTGGTCCCAACTCTTTCTGGGGTCAGAGGAAAGAACGGGTTCGACGTGATGATGTCGAGGACTGGGGGCAGGGCTATATAACTGTACTTGCTTGTGTGACAAAAGAAAAAAAAATGGACCTGAAGTCAAAGCAGCAGTTGTCAGTGGAGGAGACAAACTTCCTGCTCCACCGAAGTGTAAAAAAAACTTGAGGGGGCTTCAAGGAACAAACTGGTGTTCCAATACATCCAGCAAGAGATGGCTGCAGGAGGGTCTGAGCGCAGTGGTGAGCAAATTATTAACAAGCTTAAAAAGTGTTTTTGTGGTCTTGTGGTGGTTGGATTTAGCGCTAATTCTACTGGGTTCTGGTTACGCATGGAGCAACACAATGGCATAGCTGTCGGGCCAGCACCAGTGTGTGGAAAAACAAACGGTTCTCTGTCAGTTTGCGCTTGGAACCAGACGGGAACTGGCTTTAGCACCAGCACGGAACCAGTCTTTGGTGGAAAAGGGGTATGTGTAACACATACCTCATTATTTAAACCACCTAAAAGTTTTGTTACTATAATATAAAATTCTACACCACCGGGACATGACCAAATAGGGCTAGTGACCATCTACTATGATTGGAGTTTATTGCTCTGTTTTTTTTTTCTTAGTAAACGTAATCATAGTCCATTCACTTTGTTAATGGAAAAAACTGAATGGAATCAACTGACACAGTGCATTGAATTCTTGTTGGGACTCTAGCCATGATGGTCTGAACTACATAAAACATGAAGGCTGATATTAGAAGTATAAGGAGTACAATACAGGATTTAAGTCACTCAGTTCAACAAGAAAGGAAGAGAGTTTGTAACCCCCAGCCCAGACTGCTTTATTTCATCACTTGGCACAAGGCGGTGTCGACGAAGCAACACGGAACCATCCTCTTCCTTACTAGCAATGCAAGGCTTGTTTCATCCCAGAAAAGTTTAGATTCAGAAAGTCACTCCACTAAGAACCCAATGTTTGTATCCCAGCAAAAAAATTGTGCCTGGCCCAACCTGTTTCATAATTTCTGCAGAAGTAATCTTTGAATTATCAATTTGCCAAACAGATGTGTCTCTGATTCCAGCATTGAACCATTGCAACTAATGTTGGCTTGAACCAAAACCGAAATGTCAGCAACTGCTGGCCACATGCACCAGCTGAATTAACCAAACCACTGGTGCCTAAAGCTCCTAGAGTGGCGGAGGCCATAAAATTCCAAGCTAACGTATATGCTTACTGGATTTGTTCTTTGTTTTTTTATTACAGTGTCTTGTGCAGGAATATGGTACTAAACATTTTTCTCCTAGTGCCAATGTTACATGTTCTCCCTGTTCATGTGTGGGTTCTCTATGGGTACTCCAACTTCCTCCCATAGTACAAAAACATGACTTTTAGGCTGATTGGGTGCTCTAAATGTCCTTAGGTGAGAGTGTGTGCGTGAGTGGTTGTTTGTCCTGTTTCTCTCTGTGTTGCACTGGGATTGACAGGCGACCTGTCCAGGGTGTAACCCCGCCTCACGCCCATTGTGAGCTTGTGATAAGCATCAGCAGATCCCTGCAACCCCACAAGGGTAAGTGGGTTGGATAATGGATGGATAGGGCCAATGTAAAACCCAACACATTTTATTTCATAAGGGAAGCATTAGAGCTTAGACTACAATGCTTCAGTTAACAAATAGGTATAAAACTTTATTAAAAATTGCTTTGAGTTTATATCAACTGTAATGGACATGGAGACAGAACTAAAAGGAAAAAATAAATGTGGAGAAACACATAAGATTTTTACAAAGGAAGAGTTAGAGGAAAAATAAGTAGTGAGAGAATCATTACAGAGAATACAGATAACCAGAAAACCAAAACAACAAAAAACATATGCATGTACAGTATAACATTAACAATTACAATTTTGCTGTAAAACACACTATACCAGTCAATAAAGGATATATCTAGTGGCAATTGCAGCGCAAAGATAGTATTGAAGAGAACCTGAATGTGTGATTATGCTTATGTATTTAAGGCTGTTTTGTAAAAATGTTCTACAGTGTGTGTGGAGAGCCAACCACCCCAGGACCCAAGGCAGACATATGGGAGAACAGAGCCACAAACATCTAAAGGTCACCCTGAGCCTAAAACCCCAGGAGTACCACCACCAGGACAAGGGCAGAATTGGTCAGGTTGCTTCAAAACTGTTGAAAAGGCATTCCCACAGCATGATACTGCAACTGCAATTCAGTGTAGGGGACGGGTGTTTAGGGTAGTTGTTATTTTAAATCTAAGACAAATATGGAACCGTTTTGCACCCATCTGCTATTCCTAGATCTGAGACCGTGACAGAAAAACTTCATACTGAGATTAAATCACTTACAGGTGGGCGTTATTTTTGTAATTAAGTGACTTTGGTTAGTAATTACTCGTGCTTGATATTATCTAGAGCTACCAGAGTAAAAGAGACAGAAACAAAATTGTTGAAAAACATATCAGCTTTTTTATACACTTCACAGTTATGCAATAGTTTAAGTTGGTTTATGGTATAAAATCCCAACATGTGGAAGGTTTTATGTGGGATGGGAAAAAAGGTTCAAAAGTTTTAGCTTTTTGATTACATTTACAAAGCACTGTAGTTTATAATGGAAGGAGAAAGAAAGAAGGATAAATCCTGGGTGTTCACTTGTTCCCCAACACCCTTTTTCACTTTGCCTTCTTCACCGCTGTTTATGGGGTCACGCAAATATTTTCTGTCTTCCCACAGTTGAGGCCGAATGTGAAAGGATGCATTGCCCAAGGGTGATTTGTTCAACTTTGAAAGGTTCTTTGATTTGTGTTAGATTTGCTTAAAGGAATGCAGCAGCAGATCATGTAGTCTTTTTTTATTCATTTTTCCAGAGTGGGTAGCAGCCATCAGAGCTTGGAAACATGCTTTCTGGCAGAGAGAAGATATCCCCACCAGGGACTAAACAACAGCCCTCGTTTAGGCAGCTCCAGCATGGCTGGCCCCTTAACAACACCGAAACAAGAACTCCATTAAATAATCCTGTGTTTTTTTCCCCCCTCTCTCTTTAAGACTCTCTCGGGAGCATGGTGTTATTCTCCAACCAGCAGGGGATGAGTTCGATATATCTCATGAATCATATTAGTTGTGTTTTAATCCTCTAAAGGGAGGCTCTCTGGAGGGCGAGGTTGCAAATGAGGTACCGTAAACTAAAGAAATATAGTCAACGATAGAGAAAACAGCTGGAAAAAAAACACATTTAACCAGATATAAGGGGAGATTAATCTTTGGCATTAATGTGGTGTGGTGGTAGCTGTCAATGTGCTGTTGCCTTTTCCCTACTATGAATGGTATTAAGGAGAGCATGGATGGGGCTGTGTCCTAGCATCCCTTATCCATGCCTCCTAATCCAGCCTAAGCACTTAACCAACGCGGTGGAGATCAACTGGGTCTGTGAAGGATCAAAGCTACTTCAGCAAAAATAAGAGAAGTGTTGAGAGGAGAAAAGCTGATGTAACAAGAAAAGGTAGATTAGCATTAAAGACCTGATAGACACTGAAAAACCCCCCATAAAAGCTTCATTAGTTGCTGGAGAAGTTTTCACAGCAGGTCATAAGGATTTTTTATTTTGGTGCAAGATGTTAAATAAGTCCATTATATTTTATTTACTTCTCTGAAAAGCATACAAGGTGACAAAATTTGTAAGAACTCAACGTGGGATAAAAGGAAGAACGGGAAATTTACAGATTTTAGTCGCCCAGATTTCCGATATTCCGACATTCTCTCTGTCCTGAGTTGCTGTGAGCAAGTACTTGTTTTGCTATTTTGCCAGATTTAGGTGTCAAATCTTCAAACGATTTCTAACGTGAAAGATAATGCTTTTTTTGTAATATTTTTTAGCTTAATAGCGTCTTTAAGTCGATTTGTTTGCACGCGCTACACAAGATGGCTGGTTTGCTACAGTTGCGCTAATGGAGGCGTGTATTTTTGCAGATCACATAAAACGACTCAAAGTTGTTGTTTTTTTTTTTTTTACGGTTTATCTGTCTTATATTATACTCTCAGGAGAAACTGAAAGTTTTAGCAAATATGTAAAAAAAAGCCAGATGCTGCCTCACTTAACAAATAGACAACAAGAAAGGGTTCTGAATCATAATCAACTTCTGACCATAAATAATATGAGTCATCCGTTCAATTGACAGTAAAAAACTTTGGGGAGAAAATTCAGTGGACTGGTGATATACCAGCTGGCCTTTTTAGAAGGATTCTATCCGGCTACCTCTTCAATAATACTAAAACATCATTTGAGAATAAGAGACTACCATACAGACAGTCAGGCATGGTGGTGGCAGTATAATGTTCTGGGGAACCATGGATTCTAAACTCCCGAAGAAGATCATGTGTGCAGCCTTTAGCTTAAGCACACTTGGTTTATAGAACATGACAAGCAGTCCAACGCACAACAGGAAGTTCATGTCTGAATGAAGATACTGTGGTTTGACCTTTAACAGGCCTAAACAATCCGCTCTTTTTTACTTTGATTACATGCTTAGTGTTGTTTTCCAAATCTTTTCCTTCACTGTCTTTCCTTCAACAGTTTCCTTTTTTATATAAATCTTTATCTGACTCTTACCAGAGCTTTCCTACATTCGAGTTTGTAACTTCATCACTTAGCACAAGTTCCAACTACAGACCAACATCCATAATTTAGCTGACCCCCCCCCCCCCCCCCCCCCCCTACTCAGCCGAGACCTGAGCTCCCCAAAGTCATATTTCAGACCACACAGGCAGCGTATTTTGACAAGTAAATTGCTTGCCTCATTGCTGATAGCTATTCACTTAAATAATAAATGTATAGTAATAGCTGCAGGAATAGAGCATCCCACTGGGTGGGAGGGATGAAAGAGATGTTACTGACAGATGACATGTTTCTGAGATTTTTTTTTTCCCCTCAAACAATTACATATCAGCGAATGTACTCAGGGAAGATCTTAGAACTAAGCCCAAAACTAAAACGAGCATTCCTGAAAAGGCTGCAAATAAAAGACTCAAACTGAAAAAAATAATGTTGCTCTTAAAATGTAACAGTTTATGCAATATAAGATACCATTTGTATGTTAAGCATGTCAAAATAAATACATTATGCATATCTTTCCTTTGCAATTAAAAATTCTTAGATATTCAAAAATAGATCAAAGATTTGAACTGCAGACACTCAACTCAATGAAGACTCACGCTGATACATTGTACATCTTACAGAATTCACAATTGTCTATCTAACCTGTTTGAATATAGTTATTTGTTTTTTGATTTTGAACCCTGTGAACTATAACAACTGCTCTCTACAAAAGTTATGATAACTGTTATGCCAACATTGGTAACTTATTTGTACTAAATTTAGCCACATTTAGTAGAAATAAGCTTATGTTCTTTTTTTATTTAAATAAAGGTTCTAACATATAACCATAGACCAAATATGTGTTTTTAAACAAAACATGAGCCTATGTTTGACATCATGTGACATCTCAGAAGATAATATTAGCTTTGTTTAAGTAGTCGATCATATAAAAGGTTTCCAGTCAAAACAATGACAAAATAACCATCGGAGTAAGAGTAAGCAATAAAATAGGTTGCTTCAACTGATTGGTTTTTACATCCTAAATCATTTAAATCAATACATTGAACAGGAGTCTTAAACAAAGCAGATGTAATTTTCACAGTTTCCAAATAGAGGTTTGTTACTTTAAAGCAGATTTAAAATGATGCCATCATTTTTGCTCAATCGTTCAAATGGCCACAGTTGTTTGGATATAAACTCTGTATAAACTATAATTGTTACTTAAATCCTTCTCTTTTAAATGATAATTTGTTTATCAAACTTTGTAGCTTTTTAGAAAATTTAACCAGTTAATTTTTTCTACACCAAATATAAGGAATTCCATAACCTTAAATACACATAAGAAGCCATTTCAGGACAGAGATCCTGTTAACTGTGTATTGCGCATCATTACACGGTGGATTGTCCACCATCAGCGTACCCTTCATTGCAGTGTTGGGCAGCCATCGATGCTGATCTGACAGCTAAGGGTGTTCTGACTGATAGGACAGCTGATAGGATTATAAGTTTTATCAACAGTTCAACAAGTTTAAAAGGGTAAAAAAAAAGGTTAATGTCACTGAAGAAGAAGCTGAATTACCCTAATTTAACTTTCTTTTTAAAAGTTTGCCGTTTAAATAAGCTTCCCAAGATAATGTTTTGTAAAAAAAAGTTTCTTTTGTCTCCTCAGAAAACACGAATAGTGATTTTTAAAGTTGACAAAGCTCCCGACCCCGCATCAACACGGACATCCATAAATAAGATCTCTTTTTATCAGGTTCCTAAAAGACCAAGGTGTCCAGATGTCACCAATTTGGCTACTATAGTCCACTTTGAAGATGGAGACATTTGAGATGGCATCAAAGACTTCCTAACAAAAAAAAAAAAGAAAGAACGAAGACAGCAGCAGGGTGGCAAAATTGCTTTGTATTACACATCACCATCTTCAGCAGACACCCAAAAGCCCCATGAAGTAAGAGTGGCCTAATTATCACATTATTCAGATGATGGTGCTGTTTGTTGTCCCTTCAAAGTAGTTACAAAGTCACCCCAAATACAAGAACACAACAATTTTTGGTTGGGTACTTTAATCTTCTGTTGCTTGATGGCATGATAGAGGCGCAACTACATCCCATGCTTTCAAGGGCGGGGGAGTTTTTTTCAGGCTGTTGCAGATGGAGTTTTTCATAGAGGTCTTTTAAATTTGATGCTAATGGACTCGGTACATTTGCTAACATTAGCTGAAGGATACAAACATTTTCCACACCTCTACCTTAAGAATAATGTTTAAATTAATTTTGAAGTTTTGTACGAACTCAAATGTAATTTATAGATCTTTTTTTTAATTTAGAATAGAATTAAACTTTATCACAAGTGCAAACAACGACATGTAGTTTGCATCTACCCAAAAGTGCTATACAGCAAATAAATATCTATTTACATGTTTACAGTATTGTGATGATAAAATATGGATATAAAATATACATTCTAAATTATGGATTTACATACATACAGATTATATACAGATATGATTGATAAGTGCGTGTAAGTGGTGTTGGATCTGTGTGTGTGAGGACAGTCCCTATGTTATTGTTGCGTGGGGGGATGGGGGTGGGTACAATCCTTATAGTTGCTGATGTCAAGAGGCGTTCAGGAGCGTGACAGCTGTGGGGAAGAAGCTGTTCTGTTGCCTGATGGTTCAAATCCGCAGACTTCTGTAACACCTCCCAGAAGGCAAGAGGGAGAAAAATATGTTTGCAAGTAAAGTGGAGTCTTTGGTGATTTTCGTAGCTCTTTTCAGACACAGCTTCCTGTAGATGTCCTTGATGGCAGGAAGTGGTACCCCGGCGATGTGCTGGGAAGTTTTAACCACTATCTGCAACGCCTTCCGGTCCGAGGCAGAGCAGTTCCCGTACCAAACTGGGGCACAGTCGGTGAGGATGCTCTCGATGGGGGCAGCGGTAGAGGTTTGTGAGGATCTATGAGGTAAGTTGGTTCTTCCTCAGGGGTTCTCATGAAGGTCCAGGTCAGGTCCTCGGATATGTGGACTCCCAGGAACTAAAAGCTGTCCACACGTTCCACCGCTGTCCCCTTAATAAGGATGAGTGGATGTAGGTAAACGTTCCTCCTGAATTCCACAATGAGCTCCTTGGTTTTCTCTGTGTTCAGCTGCAGGTTGTTTATTTTGCACCACTCAGCTAGACAGTCCACTTTTTCACTGTAGGAGGCCTCATCGTTGCCTCTGATGAGGGCGATCACCTTTGGTGTCGCCTGTAAGCTTGATGATGGCGTTGGAGCCATGGACAAGGCTGCAGTCGTAGGTGAGGAAGGAGTAGAGAAATGGACTTACACGCAGCCTTGTGGCACTCCGGTGTTTATGGTGATGGTGGATGAGGAGTGGCTGTCCAGCCAAACATGTTGGGGCCTACTGGTCAGGAAGTCCAGCAACCAATTGCACATTAGTGAGCTGGTGCCGATGTCTTTGAGTTTTGTAATGAGTTTTGATGGGATGACAGAGTTAAATGCTGAACTAAAGTGTGTGAACAGCATTCTGGCATAAATGTTCTTATTGTCCTGGTGTGAAAGGACAGAGTGCAGCGCTATGGAGACTGCGTGTACTCCTGTTCTGCATGTATGCAAATTAGTGGTTATCCAGTGTGTGTGTCTTGTGGGGGGATTGGGGGGTTTGGTGGTTCTGAGGTTTGCTAGAACTAAGTATCTCCTTTTTTAATAATCACACTTGACATGAGGTTTTATGTTTTGAATTACATTGACTGTTCTGCATTGTTTGTATTATACCTTTTATAAATCACATAGTTTCATACAATTGTCTTTTGAAGCGAAGAAAATGTTGAATCTCATTAACAGCATAGCAACATGACACCTACTCTACAGTACAATCCATTAAACAGTATTTAACATAAAGTTAGTATTTTCACAAAATTTGATATAAAACAAACACTGATGCAAAAATAATTATAATAGAAACCAGCTTTCAGTACTACACAGTGAACCATTTTTACTCTAAAAACAATAAAGAGGTACTTATTTTATTAACTGATGAACTCATAGTTTTATTCTGGTTGCTAAAATCTGTTTACAAGTCATGGAGATTGCCTGGTGTGTCAGAAAAAGGCCTAGTGAGCCTCAGATTTTATTTCTTGATCCTGACAGGAACAAACTTTAGTCTTTATCCCAGTGAACTACAAGAGAGTCTTCAGGCTCAGCTGTATGGTCAGTGGAAACACAAAGAAAGTCATTAACAGTGATCTCTTAGTTCAGTGTAGACAGATCCGTTTGAGTCCCTCTATTCTCAGTGTTCTCTTTAATGAGGCAGGCATAAGCTTGGGTCAGAAACATTGCCATTTTGTTAATGAGACAGACCCTGTTGGGGGTTCAGATGGTGGTGCCGTGATTTCCAAAAGTTACCAGGTTTACTGCAGTTGTTGTAGTGTTTCCGTTTAACCATTGCAACAATTGTAAAGAAAATACATTTGTGGTCTAAGCAGCAGAGACAATAGCAGGCACTGTTTTTTGTTTTGGGTTTATTTGCATTGACAAAGAGCATCTGGCAAGTTTTCATTAGTCAAAATCCACACACTAAAGTGTGCCATTCAGCCCACAAAGGTTTGGCTGCAAAAACGATTTTTATCTACTGGGTACCTTGGATTCAGTCTCCTGTTCTTAGCTTAGTTAAATCAACCAGACGGATCATTCCTGTTTTAGAAATCACCACCTATAAAACCTAAGCAAAAAAAAAGCAGTCATAGACTTACAGACTTATTTTACTCTGAACTTTATTATATTGGTTTTTGATTGACTTTGTGACAATGTTTCCCCTGATTAATATTTAAATAGATAGTTATTTGAAAGGATACCTCTCCCTTATTCTAGCTGTTGCTACTTGTTTGCGCAACTGCAGTAATCTATATTTATCTTCTTTCTCTGGGCTTGACTCCCGGTGAAGCAGCTTCAGGGCTTTCCTTTGTCTTTCTCGTCTCCCTAAAGAACAAAGATAGATTGTGTCGTCTTTCTCCTGTGTTACCTGTGCCGCATACACAGACGTTGTAACCCAAGTCGGATCCCCAAAGGAACCGGCACGTAGAAAGAGAGGTGAGCAGGGATCAAAGAAGGGTGTAATGATGTCGAGGTTAAAAGAAGTGGGTTACGGAACAGACGTATGCATAAACACACGGCATTTCATTGTTTGATGTAGCAACAAAACAAAAAAAAACCTGCAAATAATATATGGAGATCACATGGGTACGCAGCGCTCCAAGATAACACGGAAACCTCAATAACACTTACAACAGCTACACATTCAAAAGACAAGCTTGGAAAAATTTAGGGTGCAGATGATCAGGGATGAATATTTCTGTCTTCCCCAGTTAAAAATGCTCTAGGAGCTCAGTTGAAACAAACAGAGCAAGTAGAACATGTTGGATGTTTACACTGTAAGTAGAACAAGTAATTACTCACCAGTCTGTTTAACTAAGTGTTACAGCTCTGCTCAAGCTCCGCTTCCTTCCTTTAAATGTCTAACAAGGACAACAGTAGCCGGCTCAGCTTTTGCGCTTTGATTAAAGTGAAGTGAAAGCTCGCTGTAATCCCTAGATCCTTTTTAGTATCGCTGGGACTTAGGTGAGAATGATTTTCCTCTACGGAGCCAGATTTGTGGCTTGCCGGTGCTTTGTTTGGGATGAAATCTCAATGTTTACCCAATCAATCCTCACAAGCTTTGCAGGCAGCAGAGTGTTTCAGAGTCACAGAAGATCTACACGGTTAACTGCAGGTAGAGAAGCTACAGTGTCATGAAAACATATTATTATATACACAGATTTTCCTTTGTCATTTTGTTTTATTCTGACTTAGATGTTTAGGATAAAGAAACTCACTCAAATACCAGTGAAAGATACCCTAAATGGAGTAAATATGTAGTTTTACAAGATGTTTCCATCTCTTAAATATAAAGTCCAACCGAACCAGCCCTATGTGTAGATTTAGATACAATTTACTTTTGTAAATACCCATAAGGCTACTATAACTTTCAGAAGCTTTCCGACATGGCAAAGCAGGGAGAGGGTCATCGGCTCAGAAGTGTGATTTATGAACCCTCATAGCGGCCTAAATCATCTCTGCTTGTAAGAGCTACAGGACAGAAGCTCAGGGGACAACTGATTGAAGTCTTGAAATATTTGGCAGCAATAAACAAGGCTGACTCCGTGACACTCTCCAAAGCTACAACCATTTAACTGGGCAGTGAGAGTGCTGTGATTAATTAGGATGGGTACTGCTAACAAACCAGGGATTAATTTCCCAACAGATTTAACAGCATGAGCATGAACACACAAGCCCTGTTGTGCCTCAAGAGCCTCTTCTCAAGTCACGACGAGAAGCAAGCGCTGGAAAACATCCTGTGGGAGATCCTTGTTTCATTGAGTACATGGTTAAAATGAATCATGTGAAGCAGGTTGTTTCACTCATGCATGATGTAAAAAGTGACCAAGGCCCTTCAGCATGGAGGAAAGAACCAATACCGTAGCACCATTGCCGGCATTAATTTAAAGTGATTGTCAATTAGCATTTACCATATGCCATGAAACAGTTGTCACATAACATGGTCATGATTTGTATTTATTTTTGGCACCTCAAGCTTTGGTGCTTTTTATTGGGATTTTACTTGACAGACAATCACAAAGACACACTAAATTTGCAAAAGTTGATGAATAATTTTTGGCACAAAAGAAAGGAAAAGGTTTTCATTCCGGATTGTCCTGGATGCTCTCTTTCTGATGGTCTGTAAGTACCAATAATACCACACTCAACCAAGTCTATAATGCCTGAGTTAATTATTTCATTTCTAGTCTTTATCTCTGAAGAGGGAGAAACTGCACAACAAAATCTTTAGAAAAGAAAGATTTTCTCATGTATAAAAATAATAATAGGATTTACAGTAAAAACAAAAAAAAACAATTTTCCTTTCCTGAATGTGTTCTTTAGATAAAGTAACACTCACCTTACAGAATAATCCTAATACTTTTTAATGGTATTTTCACATGTGAAAACTGTATACCACATAAGATGTGACAAAAACAAAGTGTGATTACCATGTTAACATATGGGTTTCACATATTCCCTTTTAAATCCAAAGTGGTTCCCAATTTGCATATATCAGTCACAATCTCCAAATGTAATTTAATATTTTGTGCATGTTCCATTTAGATGTACAACATGTGAACACACGTTTTCTCACATGTGTAAATGTGTGGTAATATGTGATAAACATGTGAAAACATGGGAATTGCATCTTTCTTTGTAGAAAACAATCATAATAATCAAAATAATCACATTCATAATCCACATGTATACATGTGGTTTCCATGTTACTCACATCACTTCGCATGTGGTTTTCACATGTGATTTCAAATATAAAATCCAATAGATCTATGGGACAAAGCAACAAACATATATGCTTCATAGCAGAGTTTTATACAATTTATATTGTAATTAAAGTGATGGGGTTGCAATTGAATGTGACGTTTATTTTAGAATATGAATGCTGTTCCATGGCAGGAGGAGCTTGCTACCCTAAATGGATTCGTCTGAACATTGTGATACATAAAGTTAAGAAATATTATTCCACAAGGATGTAAACCAAATTGTTAGGTATCATAAAGGAATAGTGGCAATTAATAGCACCAAGGGTGGCAAAAACAGTTAAACTTGCAGGGCTATTACTAGAAATTTAAGATACGAGCATAAACCTATATCTGCAATCATCCTTGTAATGATAAGTCCTTGAAAAATTGTAAAGGAAAATTAAGCATGACCCAGTGAACCTTTGGTCAAACAGAAAAAAGCCCAATGTCATAAGAAGATAGTTTTCTTTGAGAGACTATTAAACAGCTCTTGAATAAGTATTAAATCATTTAAGACTTGATGATTAATCTAGTGGTGAAATAGGACCTGTGTAACTTTAACCCTCAAGAACGACTGATGTCAAGTTTGTCACAAGGTTTTCAAAGGCAAATTTCTTCTCAGGCATGACATTAATCATACTGACAGGAGTAGAAAGCACAAGTTTACTCTGAATTTGTCGACTCAACACACATTTAGAATCGAACTGTCCAAATACGCAATGGTAAACTAATACCAAATCACCTCAAAAGTTGGATATTTAATCCTGTTGTTGATGCAAACTTTCAAACTACTTTGCACATGAGCTTACAGGGTTTGTAGTGAGTAAAGGACTTTCACACTGTCATTTATACATTCAGCTTACCCAGAAACTTCTACATAATATCTGAAGGGTTGTGGGATTACGGCATTAAACGTCCTAAACTGTCTGTGTGTTTTTGGGTGTGCATGTGTGCTGTAGCTCCAAGATTTACAAAAAAGAAAGAGTGGCAGACAGCGCAAGCTGCTTTACTTTCCCCAATAAATACAGATAGCACTGAGGGCACCAGCGTATTGCTCTGCACAGTGAAAACCACAACCTGAATCAATTCCACAATTAGCCAGTTCACTGTTTTAATTAAAAAACAACAGTCGTCTTTGAAGAAATCAATTCAATCTAATGAGAGGCAGGAAAAAAAGTATTCCCTTGCTAGCTAACCATCCCTCAGCGCTGACAATTCAAAGGCAAAGCAGGAAACGCTTCTGGGTCTTTCTTTTTATACTTACAGCATTACACTGAAGCTCTAATATCAGCTGCAGTGTTTGCTGCAAATGTTTGGAAGATACGTATCTCTTTGGAGAGTTAAAAGCAAAGCCTTAGGATAGTTGTACAGGATAATTTGAGATGCGTTTATAGGAAATCCTGTTATTAGCAACATGCTGTTTAGGAGTCTGTGCAGGTGTGAGTGTCTTTCAAAAATCATCTTTACAAAATATAAAAAAATTGAAATATATTTAAATAAACTTGCTAATATTTGAGGATATTTTCATTTTGTCTCCCAAGTTATTTTAATTTGTTAAACCTAACTAATTAATCAAAGTTTTCATCAGTGTCATAACTAATGGTGTCATAAGCTAATGGTTTTGCTAACTTAGAATTTGGTCGGATACCTAACAGCTATTAGAACATCCACCAGAACCAACATAGTGGTTCATAGGTATTTTTTCATCTGTATTTCTTCTATTTAATGGTTTTTTTCTAGCTGTGTGGTTCCCCCTACCTCACCGGTTGCTGTGCACTTCCTGTCAGCTGGCTTAAAGAAACTGCAACAGTTTATGATTTGTGCCACAAACAAAATACGATGATGAATAACACGGAAACTAAAGGAATGGTCTCTAAAACTGTTATCAAGGAAATTCTGTTTACTTGACATGTCCCTATATATTAGGCAAACAGCCTGATTAATAATGAATACCTTGAAATTTTACTCTAAAAAGAGCCGAACAGAAAAGTTTCTAACCAAACTCACTAAATTATAAATAACATAAATATAATACTTAACACTGTGTGTTATTTTATCACCAATAGAAATACACAATCCTTTTTAAAGGATTTAGTTCCGTCATGATCTACAATTTTGTTATAAATATTCGCGTTAAAGAAACAAACATAAATGCGTGAAGCTGTGTACGACTTGTTCAAGGTTAGTTAGAAATGTTTCAGACTCTCTTGTGACAGATATAAAAATTAAAAACGTATTTTTGGCAACTGTTCTAACAATGTTTTCAGGTGTTATTACAGTCTAAGCAGAAGAACTGGGAGAGCACATTTTTATCACACTCCACGTATAGACTGTTCATGAATCACATATGTGCAGAGAAAAATCGTTTTTCCTTGTCAAAAATAAAAAATGTAGTGAACTTGAATGAATATATGAATAATGAATATCTGCAATGTTTTTGTCTACGTCTGCTCTGTTATGGTTATCCATATAGCCCATATGCAAAAAAATACACACTTGTTTATCTGTCAATACTTGCAGAGTCCTAAGCCAAACCAAATTAAAAGCCCTTGTAGGTAAACGTTAATGAGGAATAATTTGCTTTTTAGAACTGTCACTTTCTCCTGACAGTAAAGTAAAAGGCAGAAAATCTATGAAACAAAACCTTGGCTCCTTTGTATACAGGTCAGGAACAACCAACCAGAGCCAGGAAGACGTTTTTAGTAGGCTCGTGTGCAGGGGCACCGTGACAGTTTTAATAATTATTGGAAAAACAATATTTTTACAAAAGTTACCTACCTCAAATTTAAGAAAACTGAACTTAAAACAAAAACCGAATAGCAATTTTTAAAAAAAAAGTACACAAAACCGTAGCAACTGTTTGTGAGAGTCAATAGCTTCTTTGGTTGGCAACAGGGATCTTATTTATACTTACTCCACTGTAAGGAATCTTTTGAGACGAATTTGTCATTTCCATAACTTATCATATATTTATTAACCATATTCAGAGCTCTTTTTCATTCTTTGTTAAATGTAGTGGTTGTGGTATATTGCCCCTGACAGGGCTTTGGTTTGCGCTTTTATTGATCTACCAGCTTTATTTCCCATCCACATTCCTTTTGATCTCTTTCACAGTGCTACCCATATACTCTGTCTTTTTGGAACTGCATGAATGTGCGTTTTTTTTTTTTGCTCTGGACTTTTTTTAATTAATTTTTTTACTGACAGATGAACGTGGACTCCACCCACGCGCCTGGCATGTCAAACGACTCCCGAGCCGAATTCTCCTCTACTCCTGCTCTCACGGGCCCGTTCGCCCATTTTGATGGGGATCTAATCTCAACCACTGCCTTACCTCAATGTGTGGTTTAGCAAGCCGGAGGTGGGTGTGGGGGGGGGGGGTTGAAAATTCAAACACTGTCTGTTTCTGACGCGGTGCTAACCCCTGCCTGATGAAAGATTTCTTCAGAGGAGGAGGTGATGAGCTTAACTTGAGGGATTTAGCAGCTCTGTCTCTCACTTCCTGCATTTTGTCAAACACTGTGTAGACTTCATGTCTTACTTCTTATTAAGAGCTATTAGAAAGTAAAGGCACTTGTCTTTGAAATGTGGGAAATGTGAAAATGGAAGTTAGTGCAGGGGGGAAAAGTAATGTCTTGTGACATCTATAAAAGATTTTTCTTAAACAATATGCACTGGGTAGAAAACTGCCTTCTCTTTGACATTTTGAAATACTTGACAAGCTGCTATCTCAGGCTGGGCTGCATGTACAAATGTTTATTACTACCATCTACTGTTCATTTAGGGGAGCTGACTTTAAAACACACTTCATTCACATACATCCATGGGAATTAAAGATGGGAGAGTTGATAGATCAGCTCCTAAATCCACAACAAGTAATTCAACCAACAGGAGGAAAAACACCTTTTTTCTGCATCTCTTTGAGCATTTAGAAATGTGTTGCTTTAGAAATGCTTTTCAGTTTTCCAAGTTTACAAACTTTTTTACATATTTATACCCTTATTGTAAAATTAGTAATTTTAAGTTCTTGAATTTGCTTTTTGTGAAGGAAGCACAACTTTCTGAAGAAAATTCCTGATTGAGAACTCAAGGTGTTCCTGAGGAGACACTGGTATAAGCAAAGAAATGACCTTTGCAAAGAAATAACCTTAGACTTTCTGCTGAATGCAGGCGTATCCCAAGGAAATGCAGATTTATTTTTTTACAATCCTTTAACCTTTTCATATTTTTGTCATGTAACGATGAAAACAATTTTATTAAATTCAAATGAGATTTGTCATTGTGACACAGCAATGTGACAAATTTCAGTGGGTGTTAATACTTGTGTGAAGTGCTATATTTGCTTTGTTTTAGTGATGAAAAATTCACCATTTTAGGAATTTAAGGTAAACAAATTTTGTTTAATTTCTCTTGAAGCATCCAGAAAGTCACTTTTTGAGGATTTTTCTTAGGTCTTAATGCAAATTGCATTTCCTCATAATTATGAATTCAAACACCCTATTATGACTATGTGGAATTTTTCTTTGTTTAATATTATAAATGTTTTAAAAAATAAAATCCCCATGCTTTACCTGCAATTGTTGCATGGATATGTTTTTTTGTTGTTTTTTTAAACTACCAAAGAAGTGCGCCTGAAAGAGACTATATCCTCGTCATAACCTTGAGTTTATAATGGATAAGATTGAGAAAAGAAAAAATAATTCCTTGACAAAGGATTTTATGAGTTTACACACATCAGGACCTCACTGTGTGGGGTTTGTAAGTTCTCCTTGTGTAACCGGGGGTTCTATCTGGGTACTCAGGGTTTTTCCAACAGGCCTAAATACATGCAAATACCAGTTGTCATGCAAATTTTGAGGAAACATTTTCGATGTCAATAATACCCACTACCTGTAATAAGCAGGTAGTAGGGAGTGCTAGTAGTATAAGTAGTTATTCGGCAAATTTGATTCAATTGCCTTGACACTTTAACTTTTATCCAGAAAAGCCTAAAACTATGGGAGTGGCTCAAACAGAGCAACATGTTTCAAATGTTGCCTTTTCTATCAACATTTTGTAATGTGATACTTCAAAACATGCATAAAAACACATTTAAGGTGTTTGTGTGAGGGTACATAGTTGACTGTCCTGTTTATCTCTTTGTTGCCACACTGATGGACTGATTGACAGCGTGTAACCAAATATGGGGGAAGGGCTCTGCAGCATTTTCATCTCGATGCAGCCGGAACGACCTTGTTGAACTATTCGAAGGAGCTTTAAAACCATAACTTATGGAAACTCATGAACACCATGAAGAAATATGGCCGTAGGAGCCGAACACCTGGTGTGATTCAATCGGTTCTGAGAGTGACGTAACTGCAATATTTCCAGACTTCAGTAGAGTCTTTACTGGTTTTACCACAGTGGTTCTGGTGCTTGGTCATTCATGTTAGTAATGAAGTGCAACGGTCATCAGGTTTTGAGAAATAGACCCACAAGCAGAAGTCAGCAACGGCTGCTTCAGCCATTGTTTACATCCAGATTTATTATGTCTGGCTTAAAGAGTTAAAAACATGTCTCAACTTTATGTAGCAAAATTATTACCACATATAGAAGTGGTGCAATTATGATTTGGGTCATATTTGCTTGTTCCTTTATGCCAGAATCCTATTTGTTTAGATTTAAATAAACTTGTCCTGAACGTTAAATATTTTACAATTTGACTTAAGGGGAAGACAGTGTCAGTCTATTTTTATGTTTTACTTACTTTTTGAATTCACTTAATCTTTTATTACTACTTTAACAAAAACAAATACCTACGTTTTGATACATGATCTGCATTTTTCCAAAGGATGCAGACAGGTTGAGAGCAGTCCTTAGTGCATTTGTTTCTTTGTCATATGTCCCTTAGGAGCCCTTTAACTCTGGCCTCATCAGAGGTCCACAGAGACCTCCCTGTCAGTCAACCAGACATTAGCCTCTGATTGGCTCAAAGACTGATTACGCCCTATTCATGCCTCGGCGTCTTCGGAGGACAGAAACACATGCTGGGTCATGTAAGAGGCATCCACACAGCGGTAATATGATGCCCCATTGGGGAGAGAGAGGGGAACAAATCACTCAGTGTATTCTAGTGAAGAGTAATCTCAGTTCACATCAAAATCCGACAGGCACATACAAAGTTAACAGCCATGCTCGGATTTGGTGGATGAAGCATTGTGTGAAATGCTGTAAAACATTTTTTTGCCTTTTTACAGATTTCTTGTGCTTGTCTGGCTCTTTTTTTTCACACTAAAATGAAGGAGTATACCTGATGTTATACATAGATAAACAAAAAAAAATCGAATATGATGTTTTCTGTCAATGATTCAATTTATTCAAGGAAAAAAAATAACCAACGCAATCTAGTTTTCACCTTGAAGGGCTTAAGGGCAAAAATCAGTTCGTATGGACGCAGCTTCATGACGAAAATCCCATCATTTTGCTCTCAGTGCCTTCTTGTGTCAACCACCCAGTGGTCGGACAGCAATGTCATCTTTTTGCTCTGACAAATGTCATCTTAGATACTGTGATACCACAAATTCAACTTTGTGGGTACGAGTAAAAAGTTGTTACAATGAAGGCGGAGGAATCGATCCGCCGGTCCAATGTCTTCCGCCATCTTTAAATTTGGAGCAGGCTGTGTTTGATGTGATTGCTGTTCGGTTAATCCACCGACCTCTGGGACCTTTTTGGCTTGGTTTTTCAATCACAATTTTATTAATTAAAACAATCTGGCCCTTTGTGGAAATACTGAGACCCTGGAACAATAATCCTGGATAATCTGTAGACACAGGATTTTTGTTTTTTTTTACCCACTAGTGCGATGCTCAATTGTTCAACAACCAGGACTAATAGATCTCTGTGTGTTTATTCTCTGCTCTCTGCAAACACAGGAAATGTGTTAAGTGTCACCTAATCTGTGTCAGTTTGAAAAACTTTCATGATATGAAAAAGATTTAACAGAAGGATATTTTAATGATAAAATCCCCACAGCCATCTGGTGGCGTAATGAAATGGCCAGTGCTGGCAGAAGATCTGGATGACCTCTCTGGCATATGCCAGGCTGCCGAGTCGAAGGCACAACCTTTCCAGCGCCGACAACCATCAGCACACTCATAATCATCAAACCATCATCTGCTGTGTTCATAAATCCCACGCAGTGCGGGATTTTGTGAGGATTTGCGAAACAGGACGCACCATATGCTGTTGTGGTGTTCGCACACTGTCGCGCGGGCAAAGACAGGAGCATTAATTAGAACCTCGCTGCTTTGACTGTTTTAACACCTGCAAGTGTCGACAAATGCACCTTCTCTGATGTCTACTTTAATCCAAGGGGTATTAGATGTGGAGATGAAGCATCAGGTCTTAGCAGCGGAGCGGCGGGGTCTTGACGCTCGCTGTACCCAAGCTGGCTCATCTGCATACATTTTCAGATGAATTCAATCGTGCCACTTCATGCCGCTCTTTCAACTGTTCCTCTGAAAGACTTCTGGCATAAGGGAGTTTCGTATTAATGTAAGTTGTTTACCTTTAAGTGCTAATGGGCAGATTAATGGTGTCGGAGGATACTCATATGTGTATCATCAGGGCTGACTTCATGAGGCCATGCGGGACAAGAGGTTGCAAGCATAGAGAGGCTGTGGTGCCGAGCAAGAGGCGGTTTCAAGGATTACTGTCGGGGTGGAAAAGAGGCAATTAATCTCCATCTTCAAAATGGGATGCAGCTGAGCTTCAAGGCCTTTGGGATCTTCTGAAAAGATGATAAGCTTCTGTTTACTAATTTTCGCTTTTAGATGTATTGACGCTTTGTGCGAACATGTGGCAGATATCCAAATATGCGTGCCTAAGTGTGTAGTTGTGGACGAGTTAAGAGAAGCTTTAATGTTTTGGTTTTTTCCTCTATCCGAGGTGTGTGAGTGCAACAGTGTTGGATTTTTGCTCATTTTCAGTTACAACCAGCCCCCGAGCGGGTCAGGCTTTCCGGTTGATATCGGTTCAAAAAGAGTATTTGATCAGAACTAAGGCCTGCTGACATTAGATTTTTGATTTTTTTAATCCTTTTTACACATGTCCTTGTTCCCCTGTTTACTCGGAGGTCAACCAAAAAGCAACACAAAAACAAAGCAGCAGGGTTCTTTCTTTTAGCAAGATGCCTGATTTGTGTTATTTGGGTCATTATTAACTATTATAGGGTCAAAAACACATAAACTCAATTTGTTGGATAAAGATAAAATTGGAAATGTCCTCTAGACCCCTTCT
>JAVLVB010000598.1:102432-122096 GCA_032876305.1 Orestias chungarensis
CCTTCTAGCAATTATCACAATTATTATTTATTTAAAAAGGTACTATTAAAACAAAAAAAAATTTTTAGTGTTATTTTTATTTTTTATTTTAAGATGTCCTCTTCTCAACATAATAACGTCCCTTCTTTATCCCCAGATAAGCCACACAGTCCTATATATGAAGTCCTCCCAGTTTCACCAACTTGTATGTATTCATATGTTCAGACTCTCCCAGCTCCATGTTCTCATTAAAATGGAAATTCCAGAAATGTTTTTTTAGCAACATTTTTTCTGTATAATGTGCACAAAGCAGCGGGTTTACAGCCAATGGGAACACTGGGATCAATGCCAATGATCTTTGAAAACAACTCTTTGGGTTTCACTGTAATGGATTTATTTGTACTTTTTTATGCTGATTTATTTGATGGCCAACAATGGCAGTTGTTAGGCCATATTATTAAAAAGGTACAATCAAACTAGAACCATCTTGACCATAACATTAAAAGCATTTAGACTACATGGACATCATGCGAACAGAGGGAGGACAAATGTTTGTGGCTGTTAACTACTCCCCTACTGAAACGTAACAGACTTCATGAGCAACAGTCGATCCTTTGTACTTCAGATCCTCTCTAGGAACCTTTATAACTGCCTATTTTGATGGTTCAAGCCCCATGTACCTTAATTTGCATTAACATGAACAGTGGACACCCACTTAGCAAAACTGGAAAAGCTATCATTAAAAATGTTTCTCATTTCTGCTCGAATGTACGGACAGTTAGTACTAAATGAGAATTGTTAAAATGGTTTAGTGATATGAAAGAACTATTAAAGAAATTATCAGTTCTTTACCTGCTAAGTAGGTAGAGCGAGCTGGTGCTAGCTATGTACGCTTTGAGCCAACTAATGTTTTCTGAACATTTTTGAACAGTTTTGAACTGACAGAATCTTGTACGTCATTCTTTTACATATGGAGTTTAAATTTTGCTGTCCAGAATCAGTTGCTTACAACCGTCTCTTTGGACATTGGTAAGTTGCTATTTTTTTCTTGTGATCACTTTTAATCGAGAATGACCCTTTTTTTGCAGTGGAGCAGGTTTTTCCATATTGTTAAAAAAAAGAAAGTCCAGGCTCCAACCTCCAAACTTGTTGTTTTTAGTGGAGTGTGTAGTAACTCTGCACGAGTGCATAGGTTCTCTAGGTACTCCAGTCTAATTTCCCCATCAGGTGACCTTCTTTCTTTAAATATCCGATAGGCACATTGTTTCGTGTCTCGTCTTGTTGTCTTGTGATGGACTGGAAACCAATGGATATAAGTAGTAGCTCCACTTTGACCCTATAGATATATTGTAGAAGATGACAAATTCATTTTAACACAAATATTACATTTTTTTAGCATGTCAGGTTATGGGGTATTATCTTCAACATCCACTTTGTTAACCAGAATAGTCGATGAGTCACATTTTGAGTTAAAACCCAAGATCATTATCCTGTGTCAAAACCCAAAACCAATCCCTGCTTGATTGAATAAACTCTGGTATGGAAAAGGCCCAAACATGACCATCGTCTAGCCTAACATAATAATCCAAGTGCTTTGACAACATTTAAATGTCTACATGAGGTGTAGTGTAAAATCATGGACAGGAAAACTACATTAAGTTTATAAACCAGAGAATTTTAGAGCTCTGTGTTTGCATTTCAATGGTTCTTAGTTTGTACTTGAAATACGCTCTAAGCGAGGTTAGACAAGATTTCCCAGCACTGTACCTGCTATATCCTGATGAGCAAAGTAAAACAAAAAATGTAGCTTTGCATTTGTTCCCCTCAGGCAGCAGAATTCACCCTGATCAGGGCTGGCACCACAAGCTTCTTTACCTTTAGGATTCTCACAGTGCCTTGCTCCATCTGTCTGTGCAGATATATCTCGCTATCTGTCAGAGTACACAAACTTATCTAGGAAGGTGCCGAAAAATCTGAAGCTTGAGTTGAACATAAAAACACTGAGAATGAAGAGAGCAGGAGATGCTGAATAAAAAAATAAAGACAGTCTACTTTTCACCCTAATCAGGAGCAGAAAAGTCGAACATCAGAACTTCTAGAAATTATAATAATTTTGTTATTATTGTCCATATTTAGAGATTTTCTACAAGAAGAATAGCATTTGTGAAAACGTTAAAATAGAGAGGTTTAAAGGGTCATTTCCAATTATCCTTTCAATGAGTCCTTTATTAATTTTTAATCAATCCTTTATCTATTAAAGCTTTCAGGCATTTGATTTTATGCAGTTACCCTTTTTTGTTTTTTAGTAAAAAGGCTTTCTTTAAATATGAGATCTTTCACAAATGTCTTCTTCCATTACAGTTTATTTTGATTTAATATGTCACAGTGCTGAAGCTGGATACAATCTGTCATTAAATCTCAAATGTTCAAGCAGCAGAATCAGACAAATAAATGAACATCTGCTACCACTAAATCCCAAACAAATTAACACAAAGCTGCCTAAGCCTGGCTGTGAAAAGTAAACCTCTCGATCTTTCACTGTGCACAACATATATCAAATCTGCTGTGAATTACATTTCTCACGAGTAAGCTGTATTTTTACTGCGAACAATCAACAACTGCTTTTTTTTACAATCAGAGGATGGAGGTACTTGCTAAGGAACAAAATATTCAGTTACAAAAATAAAAGAACCCCCAACAAGATTTAACATTTATTTATGAAATGACAGCAAAATTAAAAATACTATACCAAATTCTTCCTATGCCTGTAAAGTACTAATGAAGCTCCATCTTGTCCTAATATAGTCACAGCTCTGCAGGTTCATTCGTTGTTTTTCTCATGTCCTCGGGTGAGTGGTGCCAGATGGCCGCTCATCCTGAGAAGGATTGTGCTGTCCTCCAAACACTGGACGTCTTTTTCGCAGCTTTTCATAGTTTTTGTTCTTATTTAGCCTATAAAATGCCTCCTTTCTGACATTCCAAACAAAAAAAAGATTTATAGTGAAAACCAAACAAATTTATTAAAAAAAAAGTTTTTTCAGCCCAAACCTTCTTTTAATTGCTGTAAATGTGAATAACCGTAAATAAAGTTCTTGGATAGCACTGTTGCCATGCAGCAAGAAGGCTCTGGGTTCAATTCCAATTTGGGTCTTGGGTCTTTCTGAAAGGAGTTTGGATTTTCTCTCTGTGCATGCGTGGGTTCTCTCCGGGTACTCCAGCTTCCTCCTACAGTCCAAAAACATAACTGTTAGGCTGACTGGGTACTCTAAATTGTCCTTAGGTGTGAGTGGTTGTATGTCTCTGTGTTGCAATTAATTGAATGAATAATAAGAGCAATAGGTTATAAGCTTAAGTGAATTATACTCTTGATTAGGAATTTGTCTGTTTTGTTTTGCTTTACAGGATGTTGTGTAGGAAAATTATTCATGTTCTTTTTTTTGTATTTGTTTCGGTAATTGTTTTTCTTTATATTGTTCAAATGAAATAAATAAAATGATAAGACAGCTGTTTGTCTTTTCATTTTTCACATTCATGTGAATCACTGTCATCTTATTGCATCACCGGCGTCACCGGATCAAAACAAATCAAAAATACTTTATTTATCCTAAAGGGAAATGAAATGTTGAAGTAACTCATTTAACTAAGGAGGTATTAGAGATAGTGATCACTGTGGGCAGGAAAGATCATCTGTAGGGGTCTGTGTTGCAACTAAGCTATAGAAGCCTCTGACTACGTTAAAACAAGTTTGTTAGAGTGTAGCAGTTCCAACTGACGCTAACCTACCTATTTCCTGTTTATTGGAGCTAATTATGTGACAATTTAAAGGCTCTCAAAGACTTTATGGAAAGCATTAATCTTTTATGCCAATCTTTTGTATCCTTCAATTTTGTAAAAATGCTAAATTAACATCTCAGATTTCTTTAACCCTTAAATATCCACAAATAACAGGTACTCTGGTTCAAATTCATTTTTACTTATACCGTATATAGTTTTAAGAGAAAGCAGGACTTAAAGAGGACTAAGGAATATTATAAATCCATTGTCTAGCAATAAATTTAGAATAGTAATTGTAGAAAAATACACCATCAAAAATACCGCCATCAATAACAGAAAGTGTAATAACTTTTTGAAGTTGCTAAAAAAAATTTGTAAATGGATCTCATTAGATTACGCACTTGAAGCTTTAATAATAAAACTATTTAAATTGTGAAATTGTGTCCTTTGAAAACTATTACGCTTAACAATCTGAACAAACACCAACAATCTGTTTTTATTATCAATTTAGTTTGAATAAGTTTTTTTGAATACAGCTCTGTGAGAGAGGCTCTGTTGCAAAACAGAGATCAAATTTACTTTTATTCTATTCATTTTCTCCTTCGCTTTCCCCTTTCCTGTCTTTCACTGATAAGCTCTCCTCACAGCCGAGCACAATGGCTCCATTGTACCAAACCACAGAGCTGATAATGTTACGTGACATTAAGGGCAATGATGTTAGCTCCTATTCAGAGAGACATTTTGATTGGAATGTAGACTTACAAAGAGAGTCATAATATTCAATGCTGTCTGAAATTAAGGATTCCAATATTAAACCAAGTTATTACTGTGTTTAAGACTATTTTATTATCCAGGATGTTAGAAGATGTTTGGTTTCCAGATAAAGGAGACTACATTATACAGCAATATAAAGTTGTGAAGATAGAATTTAATGAACATTACCTTCATTGTCCTTTTGTACCTGTACATATTGATTTGTTTAAGCAGGTTTCACCCATTCAGGTCCCAGATCTGTTTTGCATGGTGGACCTGACCAAGGTAGCAGCAACACGGTTCAGTTAGAAAAACATCCCAACATAGTTATAAATACATGCACAGAAAGAAACAATTAGTGTAGACTCTATATAGGGATGTTTATTTTTGTAAATTCCAGCAAAGGATCTCCTGCATAAATGCAGGTGAACTAATAGTTCAATTATCTTTCTCAATCGTATCAAGAAAGAAAACAAATTTAAAATGTATTTGAAATGGGTACAGAATGGGCACCATGGAAAATAACAGGCAATGGAAAAGATGTCATGCATAAAAGCAAGATCCAGCTCTAAACAATGACAAATCTGGAGTCTAAATACTGAGGCAGGGTTGGAGAGACACAGGAGAACCAGATAAAGTAATTAGGGGAAATTTGGCACAGGTGCAACATGGAAATTAAGGGAGGAGAAAAATTAACATAGAGCAGCTGAACTAGGTCTCAAAAGGTCAAGGAATTAAAAAGGGAAAGGACCGACAAGAATCTAAAAGATTCACATTTAAAAAATGCAGGAACTAGAACATAAATGAATATAACTAACACATAATCAACAATCCTGAACACAGAGAACTCACAGAACATAGTAAAAGTTGGGGACTATAAAATACAAAAAAAAAAAGATCAAACACCTAAAATAAATAAAAATCAAACACCCAGTGAAAATGACAGGGATACTAAGTTTGTAGCTTTAGGGCAGATTAAAAAAGTATTTCCATCTCAGGTGCTCAAGCCCCAAAAATCTTCTTCCCTAGACTGCAATTACATTTTCTCCACTTGAAAACTAATGACTATGACATTAAGTGCAGCTCTAATCCTACATACTCTAGGTTGATATATCATACTTGTAATGTCTGTCTCATAATAATTAAATTTTTTCTTAATATTTATTTCACCATTTAATACATAAGAAAAATAGAGATAGATTATACTTGTACATTTTCTAAATGAATCAAAGTAATCTTTTATCTTTATAATCACCAAGTTAAGATCTATTCAAACCTGTTTTTATACAGTGTACTAAGTATTGTTTGAGGGGTTTTTACCTCCTGGCGGAATTTTTTTAATTAATTAAAAGTCGTTATATAAATGTACTTTTCAAAATTTGGTTCTCAATTCAAAATAATAAAGACATAAGATTTAAGATTCACATTACAACACAATAAACAATGCAAAGTGTAACAAGTTAATAAATGATTGTTACATTTCTTATATTTTTGCATTTAGTTCCATTAACAGTGCTCACAACACCCCAACCACTTTTCCATTTTTTATGGAATTTGACAATTCTGCAAATATCAAAGACCGTAAACACACATCATTGTTGCATTCACTAATTTCGTAACTATTTACAATTATTTAAGCCGAATACATTTTATTTAAGAGTAAAAGAATTTTGCACATGTTAAAACAGTGTTCTCAATGTTATCTAATTTAGACTATCCAACTTCTGAATTCAAAATCCAGATGTATTTTGTGCTTCTTATGTCAACTTATGTCAAAATACCACAAAAATTTTTCCCACAGATAAAATCCTGAAGTTTTTGTCATGATCGTCAAAAACTGAAGTTAGACAGGGTTTGGCTATAGTGAACATTTTGAAAATATTTAAAGCCCTTGGTGAAATAGGTGCAAAGTAAAATACATTGTCATCTGCATACAGGTACAAGCTGAGTTTGAGTTTTTTTCTTGTAAATTATTTCTAGGTTAAAAAAAAAAACAGTCATGGGCCAAAAACTGAACCTTGAGGAACTACCTTAGAAATTTGTAATATGTCTTAGCTACAACCATCTATAGTACCTGAATTATTTGCTTGTGTTTAGCCAAAAACAGAAATTGAAAACCTCTTAAAAAATAAAAGCATTGTTTGTAAGATGCTGAATTCAAATGTATCAATTAAAAGTATCAAATTCATAAGAAAGTCTCCCAAAAGAACGGAGAGCTCTCCTTGTAATCAAGTATTTATTTTTCATCTTCCATCAGCTTTATAGAAACAGTTACTGCCTTAATTGTTTATTAAAACCTCAAGTGAAATGGTACACTAAGAAATTTTGATATTTCAGTTTCTAGATTTTTTTACTCTATTACAAAAGACTTACACTTTTACCAAAATATCTCTACTACCAAGCCAAACATTATTATATCAGATCAGACCACCAGTGATACATTCTGCAAACCACATTTTTTATGTTATGTTATAAGAACTGTAGACTAAAGCCTTCACCTAGCTGAGGTAATTGTGTCTTCCCTGTGCCATTTTTATCCAAAGTATAGAACTGAATTGTTTTCACTCTCTTTTTATGCATACTAATATTCATATTCCCTTGAATGCTGACCCAAGAAAAAGAGGCTATTTCATAGCTGTCAGTGCAACGTCTTTATCTCCGTTCTCCAAATGTTGGGGTCAGCCAAGACTTGACGCTCAGCAGACAATTCTCCCAAAGAACTAATGTGATTAATGGGTGTCAATTAAGAGGTGTGGACTGAGGTTGAAAATCGGGGGAAAAAAAAGAAATAAGTCATTCAAAGGAGATCATTGCTGAAGAAAAGGTGTACTGGTGGCAATTCCTCAGTGGGAATTATTAAGAATTTAGCCCCCCTGGCTGTGGGACCGTGTTGTTCAAAATGTTCAAAGTCACTTTCAAAGTTAAAACACAGTTAGGAAAATAAACCTTGAACTGAGGTGTGAGCCAGAGGTTGTTTTTCCAGTTGCATTTACGGTTCTTTGTGTTCGTAATTACATGCGGTACATTAAGGCAAACATACAAGCGCATTCATCAGAGCAGGTAAACTTTTATAATATTACATTATTTTACTTGCATAATTCCCCCTGGTATAATTTGAACTTCAAATATTGTAATAATCTAGTCCCTTACAAAAAGATTAACAATTGAAACTTTTAACAATATTGTCAAGTTATGACCACAAATAGTCCGTAACTGGAAAGTAGAATGATAAGAATAAGATGTCACAATGTTTGTAAGAATCTAAATACCAATTTTCTTAAGAAATCCCTTAATTAGTAACCAGAGTCTGCTTGTGAGTAATTCTATAAAGGCCTCAGAAGTTCCTTAGGGAGACCAAGGTTAAAGATTAGGTCAGCATTCGGATCTTGGATGATCTAAGAGTATTCCACCACTTTAAAACTATCAAGACTTAGCCGTCTGCCTAATGTGGCATGTTGGCCAAGTGGGCATAATTTATACACATATATGGTAACTCTGAAGAAACAGACAATATCCAACAGGAATCTGTCAACAGGACAAATATGCCAACTCTGGCCTTTTAGGAAGAAAACGGTGAACCAGACTCAACACATTATGGTGGCACCATCATGCTTTGGGCATGGCGACATAAGAGCTTCGAAGTTTTAAGATTATTCATTTTGAAAAGCAGAAAAATCCCTATTGAAAAATGTTGAACATTTTGACTATAATGGGACAACATTTCCAACAGCTCCAGGGGTACGAATGTTTTAACAAGGTGCTTCAAAAAATCAAGCAGTAGAGAATTGTAATGTTTACAAGTAAAATGTTACTCATATTACCTACAGACCAAAAATAAAAAATAAAAAATAAACTATATTGTAAGTGAGGTAAAAACATCTCCGTAGCTAACAATAGACCCGTCCATGTAGTCAAATAAAGTATATGGTATTAACATGTGGATTTTTTATTTTTTTATTTAAATTCAACAGATTGTCTGTAAGAGCGACATTTGCTAAATGCTACATGGATTTTAAATGGGGCCAAATGTCTTGGCCTGATGGGACTAAGTTACAAATATGCAAATATGAAACAGTACAGTGGAATATATGTGGTGCTGTGGGCCCAGTTGTTTTACCAAGAGACTGGCAACCTTGAATTAGGATATTTTACACCTAAAAATGTTGGAATCTACCAAAAAAAACAATCATGTGCATCTTTGTTTTTTGGTAGGATAAAATCTAGAACACACTATCTAAATCACCACATAAATCCTCTAGGAAACATGGGTGACCTAAAGAAAAGACTAAAACAAGACTCAAAGATTTACATTTTTTCACTGAACAGGACAGTTCTTTTTACAAAAGGTGTCCTTCATGCCAAAAAACAACCTAAATTGTCTAAAGCTGGTAAAACTACAGGTACGTCTTTCTCCTGCTGACTGACCTAAATTACCCCACTGCTTGAACAGCTACTAAAGAACAACAGTGCTTTGAATCCACAGCACGAATTAATCCCACTTTCATAAATTTGCAACAACCATCAGCATAAAGGAGGGACAGCAGCTGTAACACATCATGGGCTGGTGGCATCCACCATCCTGATTATTACTGGCACAGTGCGCGTGTTTGACACGTACTGCGCCGGTGCACCCAGACTTTCTCCCGCTCGCTGCGGATTAGAGGCTGAGGAGCAAACCGGCTGTGGAGGGAAGATGAAGGTTGCGTGTGAGTCTCCCAGCCGCTCGCCTTGTAAGCAGCCTGTGCACCTGATAAGGCCACAGCCTCCTAATCCGTCCCACCACCACCCAACCACTTAAAAAGAAAAAACCTACTTAAAGTCAGTACTCAACCAGAGATTGATGAGGGTGGCCTCTGAAACCTCCATCCCTACATTTACCTGGCTGGGAGGGTCGATAAGCAGACCCACTTTCCCCTCCCCTGCCGTATTTCCATCAAGGAATGACAACTTTATTCTAAGATTTGACAGTTTTCAGACTAATTTTCTGTGTCATAATTGGTAAGGTTTTTCCCTTCTTCTTTCTTTCGAAGAGCTGATAAAGGAGGATTCACTGGGGAAAAAAAGGTCAGTTTTTAAAGGCACAGGCGCAGAGGCAGAGACCAAAACCAAGTGTTGCTAATGATAGTGGAGATACAATGGCTTTCAAAAGTTTTTTTACTCATTCAACTTTTTTTTTTTTTTACCATTTTTTACATTGCAGCCACAAATGATAATGTATTTTGTTTAAATAAAATAAAAATCCTTTAAATAGGAAACAGAGGTGCATAGTCTAACCTGAACTGCAGCCATAACTTATGATGCTATGGGTATTACCTATTCTAATATTGCAGCTAAAGTTGGATTGGTTATTATTATATCTGTTGTTTTTGTTGATATTTTTAGTCTTACTTTTGAGGGAATGAATAATGAACAGAACATAATCGAAACAAAGGCAATGTGGAACGGAGACGGAGACATACGGGACAAGAACCGTAACGTAAACAAATGGATGACTGAAGCGGAACGCAGAAACTACTATGATAAACAAACTAATAACAATAAGTGACACGGGGTGAACCGGAGAAAACGAAGAACCAAACTCCGAAGAAATAAACTATTGAAACAAACAACAAGGAAGAGCGCGAGGATAACCTGAGGGACTAAGAAACAAACCTCTACAGAAATAATCTAAGTAAAAACCAACTACGAAAAGGAACGCGGGGGAAACCGGAGGTAACGCAGAAACAAAAACACTAACGAATTAACTGGAGAAGGGGAGCGTGGAAAAATGATGAAGACAGAGAACTAGCTTAGAGAACCAGGCGAGCAAGAGTGGAGCTTACTGGGAGGCGGTAAGGACTAGCAGGAGAAGCACAGAGACGGTGAATGAAAGAATGAGTGAAGCTTATATAGTGAGGAAGGTGGAGCAGTGGAAAAGATAACCAGATGATTGGAAACGGATGTGAATGATGATGAGGGAACGCAAACACTCACACACACACACACACACACACACACACATTGAGAAAGAGAGAGAGAGAGACAGAGAGCAAGGGAAAACTAAAGAACACAAACAAATCTCAACCAAAATAGAAAATAATGAAAGAAAACAATAACTAATAATAATAATAACAAATAAAAAAAGACAACTATAGTAAACTAAACTAAAAAAAACACAGATCATGACACTTCAGTTAAAAACCAGGGCAAAATACACCAAAGTCTTTGGTTATAAGTATATGCTAAACATACGCTAAGACTTAGAGGACCATAATATGCTTGTTTGCGGCAAAGTACAATTTGCTTCTCTCGAGTCTAAACTCTGGGTTTAATGTTAACACATCCTGTTTTTTTTTCCAGTGAGTGGTTGTTTTTTTTTGTCGTTTTTTTTTGTAAAAGCTGTTAATTGCAGCATTCTGGTTAGAGCAACACGTGTATTACCACGGAGACATTGCCACCTGAGCTTTGACAGGCTGTTAAAGTATTTATTTTTGGTAAATTTGTAATGTGAACGGAAAAAAAAGCAAAACAGGAGAGAGAAAGCTAACTCTTTCTCCATTTTAGAACACTTTCCATAAATATATATTTAACGAAATCTTAATCAGGAGCGTAGGAAATGAAGGCGTTTTAGAAGTGTTCTGATTAAACTCCTTATCTTAGATTGCAGGTGTCTGATTTGATGACGGGGGGGAAAAAAGAGAAGTATGTTGCCACGTGTTTGCTGTAATCACAATTTCAATCTAACTCTTTAATCCATAGATATGACATCAAACTAATGCCAAGTGCTTGACTAAATAAGAAACATGAGGGGAAAAAAGGAGTTGCTTTCAGAAGAGTTTTAAAACTCAGGTTTGATGCCTTTACTTGACTTTTGGTTAGCCTGCAGGGATTTTATCAGACAAATCTAAAACCGAATTCTAGGGTGATTGAATAAGGGATTTTATTTAGTTTTTATCATTTTATCTCTTTCTGAAGATACCATAATCAAAACTAAAGTTCAATGACAAGCAATGGCATGGATATTTGTATTTTATTTTCAGTTCCGGTTTTATTTCCTGATTTTTCTGTAACATCTTGATATTTTTGTACATGTTTTTTTTACAGTTCTTTCAGATGACACCACTTTTATCCATTGTGGACTTCTTGCCTATGAATAATCAGATTAATAACCTGTGGAGGAGCCAGCGCACCAGGAGTGTTGGCCTTTTACATGCCAAACAGTCAGGCCAGTAAAGCTGAGTCAACTGCTAAAATGGACACACTGCAGAGACTGAAGGAGGCAACTAAGAAGCAAGGATCAAACAAAGACTTTCATAGAAGTTTTACACCTTCCAGGTGATTATAAACTATTTCTAACTGTATTTTTGCGTAAATAGCTTGACCTTGAAATGCCCTTCTAACTGCCAGTTCTAGTCATAAAAGCGGTCAACTCGAGTGCTTGAGACAAGTACTAATAATCAGCTTCCTTTGTGTATTCACAGTTTTCCTAGTTATAGTAGGTCTCATAAATGTCAAAAATATAAAAGGTATCTCTTCAGTTTATGAAGTATATTCGACCACAGATGACTAAATGTATTCTAGTCTGCGATTCAAGGCAGAAAGTCGTGTTCTAACATCCCAACTTCGAGAGTTAGTTAGTCTCCGTGCAGGTTGGAATTTCTCTCTAAAATACTTGTGGTAAGCTTCTTAGGATTTTTTTGTTGTTCCAGTATAGTCAGGATGCAGTGAACTGGGAAAAGAGTTGCTCTGGGGATGCTTCCTGTAGCAAAGTGTGCAACACTGTCTATGAAGGGCACAGGAGGTGTGCTAGTGATGGGGTCCTGTTACATATACATCCCTCTAGCAGTTGACGAGGATAAACCGGGGATAGATTTAATGCTTTTGCTGGGGTTGACAATGTATTTACAGTGACCTTCCAACATCAGCGTGTTTGTGTTTTTTCTGTAACCTGTACTTCCATACGACCAATTCACTGTTCTCTATCAATGCCCCCCCCCCCACCCCCCCACCCCTGCACACACACACACACACACACACACACACACACACTTACAAGCTCACCTTCATTAAAGCCCTGATAGTGGAATTGGCAACTTGTCACTTATATCGATTTGTCCTAAACTGCAATTTATGTGGATATTTGTGGGTGTCCTGAGGGCACGCTCCAGCTTGGCGCAGTGCCCAGCTACCAGTTTCCAACCATCAACCCCCCAAATCCCCCGTGCTTTGTTTCCCTGATTTAAGAGAACGTTTTTAATTTTTTTAATTGTGCGGTCAGGCCTCAAAGTGACTTCTGCAAATGTCATGCTGTCTGTGCAGATATGTTTGTTTTTTTTGTTGTTCTTTTGTTTAAAAGCAACCTTTAATATCTAGGATGATGTTTTCGCACACCCAGTTAAAATCCATTCTGTTTAATACATGAATCAAGAATCAAGAATCAGTTTATTTATATAGCGCCAATTTACAACAGATGTCGTCTCAAGGCACTTAACAGAAAATCAATTAAAATCAAAGATACATCATAAACAAATCGATTTAAAAAGTTTCCAATCTAAGGAATCCCAGCAGATTCATCGAGTCATTGACTTGCAGCATTCACTCCTCTGGAATCAGCAGACCAAAACAATGGCTTGTGTTGTCGTTGACTTTACAGCAATCCCTCATACTGAGCATGCATGTAGCGACAGCGAAGAGGAAAAACTCCCCTTTAACAGGAAGAAACCTCCAGCAGAACCAGGCTCAGTACAAGCAGCCATCTGCCACGACCGACTGGGGGTTTGAAGAGACAGAAAGCTAAATTAGGAGCACAGGATACTGAAATAATAGAGTTTATAGCAGCAATTGTAGAGTGTCACTGGAAGAATCTCAGCCCATGTTCTCATCCAAGAAGCTGTCTCAGCTAACAGAACGCCAGCCCAGGTGTACATCAATTAATACATTACTTTGTGTGTGTTTCTGATGCTAATTAAATCTTAGAGCTCTTTTCTGAACATTTTATGCCAAATCAACAGGTTTTGTTTGTGCGGATTGTTTCAAATTTATAATTCGAGATGATATAAAAAAAAAATAGCCCTTTAATGTAGCTACAGACCATAAGCAATGAAACACTTTTTAATTTTAGCTTTAGCAATCCTCAACAGAGATTTTACAATCATCGTGTTTAATTCGAGAATTTTAGGTGTTGTATTAGAAAAGGTTTGTTAAAAATGGTAAAATTCAAAGTACTTCTTCAAAAGTGTTTACACTCACCTTAGGTGGTTTTTCCAAAAACAAAAGTGGTAACTCTAAAAAGGAAAATGGTAAGACATACAAATAAATACGAATGCGTTTATCTCTAATCCATTTTTTTCCGTTTATCTGGGATCGGGTCGCGTGGGAAGCAACCTAAGTAGGGAGACCCAGCTGAGAAACATAGTCCCTCCAGCGTGTCCTGAGTCTTCCTCCGAAAACCTCTCCAGGGAGGCATCAAGGAGGTATCCTGATCCGATGTGGAAATTTAGCAACTCTATTCTGAGTCCCTCCAGGAAGACCGAGGTTCTTACCCTATCTCCAAGGGAGAGCCCAGACATCCTGCAGAGAAAACTAATTTCCGTGATCTCGTTCTTTTAGTCACGACCCAAAGCTTGTGACCATAGATGAGTGTGGGAAGTTAGATAAATGGAGAGCTTGGCTTTTTGACTCAGCTCTCTCTTCACCACGAAAGATTGGTACATGTACTCTGTCTGTCGGTAGCCTTTTTGGGCCGGTGCGATCTGAGCAGACAACACAAACTGGATGTTCGTCTGTGTTGCAGAGCCAGTGTCGCTCAGTCAGCCTCTGTGGCATTTCTCCCTGCTGCATCAAAATTGTGGTTGTATCATTTCCTTTATCTGTGTGGAAACAGGTATATTTTCATCCTCTGACCAGATGTATCAACTCCTCCCATAAAGGAGTTGTAACTTTCCACACACACTGGCTTCATAATTTCACGGAACCCAGTCACATTTTCCTTTGTCCGGATCCGCTTTTGGGTGACTGTGTTGCCATGAATGGTGGACAGCAGAGTGAGACGCTTTGTGTCATGCCAAGCACAAGCCAGCAGTTTATCATGCCGCATGGACACTGAGTCATCTCCCCTTCTCACAGGCAACTGGGCTGGTTTCATCCCCTTTAGCATCCCTCTCCTGTTGAAATTCACTGTCCCACACATTCCGGTGTTGTTAGCAGCTAACTAACGTGCTAAGGCTGGTGATGTGTAGTAGCTGTCCATGTACACCTCATGCCCTTTCCCAGTGTGCTTAGAAAGCAGCTTAGGGACAATATGGTGCGTTGCCCCTAAATTGTCCTCATCGCTTGTATTTTTGCCGCTGTAGATGCACCACTCTAATACATAACCTGAGCTGGCCTCACTCAAGACAAATGCTTTATCGCCATATTTGTCAGGTTTTTTGGGGTTGTACACATTCAGTGTTGACCTTCCCCTGAATGCAATGGTCATTTCATCCAAGGAAACTTCCTTGAGTGGACCATACACAGCAGAAAAATTAGGAATAATCAAATCAAGTATGGGATGCACTTTGATAAGTCTATCATGACTTGGCTTGCTCCTCTCAATGCGGTCATCATTATTTACAAAGTGAAGGAAAGACAGAATGTTTTCAAATCTGTTTCTCGCCATCACTTTGCAAAAGCCAGGTGTGTAGGATGGCCAAAAACCTGCCTAGTAGTCTTCAATTTCATATTTTTCTACAAGCCCCATGCACAAGTGAAGTGACATGAAAGCTTTCATTTCAGGGACAGTCACGTCATACCAGTCATGGAATCTGGAGGTTGGTTTCAAAGTTTCCCTTTCAAAGAACTGGTGGGCATATCTGTTTGTTTCATTGGTGATGAGGCTCCAGAATTCATCTTTTAGAAAAAGAGAAATGAAATC
The DNA here is from genome assembly GCA_032876305.1 of Orestias chungarensis. NCBI lineage: Eukaryota > Metazoa > Chordata > Actinopteri > Cyprinodontiformes > Cyprinodontidae > Orestias > Orestias chungarensis. Next base: position 117,830 of record JAVLVB010000598.1, read on the forward strand.
AATGTGCTCAGAATTGGTCAGATCGTCTCCACAATAACCAACAGGCTCATCAAAATTTTGAATCCACTTATGACACTCTTCCTCTTCTCTCAAGAACTGCCAGCCATCATCATCATCACCGCTGTGATTTACTGTGCGGGATTGAACGCGGAAGTGAACGTCACCATTAGCGGTGTGTTTTTTTCCGCGGCTTCTCCCGCGTCTGCCACGAAAACCGTGGTTGTTTTCATCCCCGCTATTTTCACCTCTATTTGCGGTGTTATGAGCCGCTCTGCAACCCCGACCACGTCCCCTGCTTGCGGTTTGCCGGTTGCTTCGACCACGGCCACGCTGAGGTTGTGATGACAGGTTGTGATTGTGGACTATGGCGCACAAACTTGCCATCATTGCTAACGTGAGCTTCTTCTTCACTGGACAACTGCATGTCTTCCTCCTCCAATCAGAGTCAGCCAGTACCTGATGAAGAAATTCGTCAACAGTAAATCAACCTCTCGGCATCATGAGTAAAAGAAAAAACACTTTTGCTCTGCTCTGCTCTCGTTACGCGCCACTGCTTCGCCGCCACGGCACTCTGCGCAGGAGGGTGTTTTACAAACTCTTTTTACTCAAAAACGTTGAATAGAACCACGCCCAAAAATGCTGCTCAGATTACAGGCACACATGTCCCCTAACTCCTGGTGAAAAGTAGTAACAAGATTCGACACCACGTTTATTATTACAGCCTGTTTGCACTATCTTTAACTCAGGATTGAATTGTACTGCAGATTGTACTGTGTATTTTAACTTACTTAGTCACTATACTAATGATTTTTTTTTACCTGGATGTTACTTGATTGTTGAGATCTGTCTCTGTCTTGAATGTTGATATTTGTCTTGTCTTGACTACATAAATGTCAAATGTCTTGTGTACACCGTAGAGATGGAGAGAAATGCAATTTCGATTCCTTTGTATATCTGGTACATATGAAAGAGTTGACAATAAAACTGACTTTGACTTTGACAGTGGTACTCACACAAAGTCCACGTATTGTTGCTTAGTTTCATCAGCCAACTTAACCCTACAACATCCAGAGCTTTAATGAACTCCAGGTGAATCACCTCCCCCCTCGGGGCCCTGCCACGGTGGAGCTTTTTAATCACCTTGGCAACCTAAGCCCTAGAGATCTGAAAACCAGTTCGGATTGAGGAGGTCTTCGAAATCCTCTGCCCACCGACCCACAACGTCCCAAGTTGAGGTCAACAGCACACCATCCCCACTATTAACGGGGGGCACTTCCCCTCAGACTATCTTGTTAATATAGTTCAAAAATTCGTAAAGCATTTGCTCAGTTTACTATGCAAAAGCATGTAATGTGGCTTCTGTCATAACGTTTAGGCTTCTGACCCACATAAACAGAGAACTTTCAGGAGAACAGTTATAATGAAATTTATTGTTGTGTAATGGGGGTGAAATCCAGCAACGGGAAGCAGCGGGGAGCGGTTATTTTCGGCAGGATGGGGGTGAGGTCCGGTAACGAGAGACAGCGGGGAACGGTGTTGTTCGGCAGGACAGCAAGGACAGTGGGACAGCGACGAGGTATTGGTAACCTCGACCTCGTCGACGGGCAGCCACGATCCTCTGGACATCATAAGCCGGGAGCCCATCAATGACACCGGCGGGTGGAAGGGCGTCGGCTGGAGGGCACGAAGTACTGGTTCGGACCGGCTTGATCTGGGAAACGTGGAAGGTGGGATGAACTCTGAGAGAAGAGGGCAGGCGAAGGTGAACGGTGGAGGGGTTGATTATGGCCTCAATGGTGTATGGGCCGATGACACAAGCTTGCGAGAGACAGACTTGAGGGGGAAATCTCGGGACGAGAGCCAAACCTGCTGACCAGGAGAGTAACTTGGAGCTGGAGTACGTCTCCGGTCAGCGTATTTCTTATTGAGGGCAGATGATCGTTGGAGGGCTGCGATGGTATTTTTCCAAACACTGCGGATTTGGCGGATGTGGTGGTGGATGGAGGTCACCGAGATATCCCCTTCGTCGGACGGAAACAGTGGTGGCTGGTACCCTAAGGAGATCTCAAATGGAGACAAACCATTGGCAGCAGAGACGTGAGTGTTGTGAGCGTACTCGATCCAGGCGAGGTGCTGATTCCAGTTGGATTGGTGGGTAGACGTGAGACACCGGAGGGCCGCCTCGATCTCCTGGTTAAGAAGCTCTGTCTGACCGTTGGATTGAGGATGATAGCCAGACGTGAGGCTGGACTTGGCCCCCAGCGCTAAACAGAAATGTTTCCAGACCTGTGGAGCCAACTGGGGGCCACGGTCAGACAGGATATCAGCGGGTATACCGTGAAGACGGAAAATATGTTTAACCAGGACTCGGGCAGTCTGGAGATCGGATGGTAATTTACGTAATGGGACCAGGTGGCAGGCTTTGGAGAAACGATCGATAATGGTTTTGAGAAACGGTCGATAATGGTGAGGATTGTTATCATGCCTTGAGCGGGTGGAAGACCGGTGATGAAATCGGTTGCTATATGGGACCAGGGGCGCTTGGGGATCTCAAGAGGCTGAAGGAGGCCGGAAGGAGGTCTGTTGGTGGTCTTGTTTCAGGAGCAGATGGAGCAGGCTTGTACATAATCACATACATCCTTATGAAGGTTGGGCCACCAGAAGGGCTATGGTCTGACTGGAACCAGGGTGACAGGAAAAGCGGGACGTGTGAAACCAGTGAATGACTTGAGAGAGGACTGTGGAAGGTACATACTTGGTTCTCTGAGGTGGGGTCCGAGGATCAGGTTCGAGGAGTAGAGCATTCTGGATAATACCCTCGATCTCCCAGGATACTGAGCCAACCACGCAGTCGGGGGAAAGGATTGGAACTGGATCTGAGATGATTTCGTCCGGGGAGAACTGACGGGAGAGGGAATCTGGTTTTCTGTTTTTGGAACCGGGTCTGTAAGAGATGGACAGGTTAAAACGGGAAAAGAAAAGAGACCAGCGAGACTGTCGAGGATTGAGACTTTTAGCCAATTTTAAGTATTCTAGATTGCGATGGTTGGTCCAAACCAGCAGCTGATGGTTGGCACCCTCCAGCCAATTACGCCATTCTTCGAGCGCCAGCTTGACAGCCAGCAGCTCTCGACCTCCCACGTCGTAGTTGCGCTGTGCCGGTGAAAGACGTCGGGAAAAAAAGGCGAAGGGATGGAGTTTGCTGTCCTCCTCCGAGTGTTCGAGAGGATGGCTCCAACTCCCAGGTCGGAGGCGTCGACCTCTAGAGTGAACTGACGGGATGGATCTGGTGGGACTAAAATGGGTGCTCGGGAGAGGAGGTTCTTGTGGTCTTGAAAAGCTTTGTCAGCATCGGGAGTCCAGGTGAACGCTTTCTTTGTGGAGGTTAAAGCTGCGAGAGGGGAAACGGTTTGACTATAATTTCTGATTAAGCGGCGGTAAAAGTTAGCAAAACCTAAAAAACTTTTAATTTGTCGTTTAGTGTCCGGTTTGGGTCATTCAGTGACTTCAAGAATCTTTGTGGGGTCTGCTTGGATCTGCCCGCCCTCAAAGATGTATCCAAGAAAGGTTATGGACGATTTGTGTAACTCACACTTCTCAGCCTTGACATATAGACGGTTCTGGAGGAGCCATTGGAGTACTTGTCGGACATGGGATATGTGTTGAGGGAGCACTAGAGACTGGTCGAACCAGTCTATGGTGGGGTTGTGGGAATGAAGCCAGTCAAAACCTAAAATAATATGGGGTTTAGATGAGGAAAAAACAAAAAATGAGCGATGCTCTTTATGGTTACCGGACAGGACTAACTCTAAGGGGTCGGTGATGTGGGTGATTTGGGGTAAGGACCTACCATCAAGAGCAGAGACTCGGACAGGGGTTATCTGACGGGGAAGTGGCCAGTTGTAATTGTTCGACTAGTGCTTAAGCTATGGGGGAGTGTTTGCAACCAGAGTCTACTAGTGCAGAGAGATTGAATGTTTTCTGGTTATGAATGATGGTGGCAGGAAGGAGAAGACGAGACTGACTAGGTCGGGGGTTGCGGTCAGCCTGTTGCCTAGTATTTACAGACGGACCCTCTCGTGGAGCTCTTCCTTCCTGAGGCTGGGACAGTTGCCAATGAAGTGACCGGGTGCTCCACAGTAAAGGCACTCCTTACTCTGCATCCTCCTTTGGCGTTCCTCCGGTGACAACCTGGTTCGTCCGACCTGCATGGGTTCCGGTCCCGGGGGTGATGAGCTACGGGGCTCAGGAACAGCTCTGGGAGAGG